>JBBMOC010000004.1:14855374-14895940 GCA_037975185.1 Centropyge bicolor | reverse complement strand
GTGTGTGTGTGTGTGTGTGTAGTCCAGTCAAATCCACACACCTCACATTTCATGCAGCGATACAATTCTGGGACTGAATCCAAACACAACAGCCCGACAGACTTCCAGACTTGTACTTTGATTCTTGTGAGGACCCTCGTTGGTGCAATGCATCCCCCGGCCTCTCACCCTGACCTCAACCAGCACAGCTAAAGGCATAAACTGAAGTCTAATCTCGCCTTTAAAACCAAGTCTGAAGCCTCAAACAGTTCATCCTCACAGCTGAGGTCTGAAACTCAAACTGGTCCTCACAAAGATAGATGCGCACACACACACACACATACACAGTCTGAATCAGGTGTGAAATGCCAGCGGCGGCCGACACGATGACGAAAGTGACGATGAAGAAGATTAATGGAGAAACGAAGCAGAGCCGAGTTGATGAAAGCTCTCGACATCCACACGAGTGGGAAACCGTGTTTACTGAACCTGCGGTGATATTAATCACTCCGAGTTTGACTGATGTGGATTTGAGAGGCTTCATATCGATGTTTTCTGGACTGAATCTGCTAAGAGCTCACGTCTCAGACTGATGTTCGATATGAAGAGCAAACAGTGACGATCAGGGAGTGTGTGAGGTCGCTTCTGTTGGAGCTGCTAAATACTGATGAGACCAAAGTAAAACGGTTGCTTCGTAATGTTTGTTCAGTGATTTAATGAGAAGAAGAAATGGGAGATTCTCGAGTCACATCCCCAGTCGGTCAAGTCCAAGTCAAATATTAACATTAACAGAGCGAGTCCCAAGTCCTTAAAGACAAGTCCAAGTCTTACAGAACAAGTCTTGATTCAAGTACCAAGTCTGTGAAGACACGTTGATCATTTTTCAAGCAAAAACATCACGTGAATATTTTTAAGAATTTGGTCTGTTTGTTCGGAAAAACAAGCAACTTGAAGGCATCATCTCGGACAATTTTCTGATGTTTTATGCATTAAGCTAAATGATTAATTGAGAAAAAAATTGGCAGATGAATCCATAAAGAAAATAACTGTTAGTTGGAGCCCAAGAC
This sequence comes from Centropyge bicolor, assembly GCA_037975185.1. Classification (NCBI taxonomy): domain Eukaryota; kingdom Metazoa; phylum Chordata; class Actinopteri; family Pomacanthidae; genus Centropyge; species Centropyge bicolor. Next base: position 14,894,894 of record JBBMOC010000004.1, on the reverse strand, counting down.
TCAAGTCCAGGTCAGGTAACTCTGATTCATGAAGTATCAAGTGTTGTCATAATTTTGAAGTAAAGTCAGTTACGACAATCCAAATGATATTTGTCAAAGTGATTCCCAAGGAAATCAAGACAAGTTGTCAGGTCAAGTTAGTTGAAACAAGTCAAAGTCAACCAACAAGTCAGTCAAAGCCAGTCTGCAGTCAAGGTCCACGTCAGAGTCGAGTCACAAGTCCTCATAGGCATACTCTGAGTCAGCTGCAGGTCTTTCATGTCCCTGACTTGTTTTGTACAAAGCTGAGACAAAGTTCTTTCAATGTATCAGGATGAATTAAATTCGATAATTGTGAGACTATAAAAAGTCTGAGTCTTGTTTTCTTATGTTGTTCCAGGTCAGATCACTCGGCACTTGAATGTTTTCCCTTTAAAGTCTCAAGTCAAATCAAGTCTTTCAGGAATCGAGTGTCGGAGCAGTCTGATCCCAGTCGAGTGCCAAGTCCTCATTTCTGTCATTTAAGGCTTATTGGAGTCCAGGTCAAACACCTCTGCAGCCCTGCAGGTCTATATTTAGGTTTTCAGCTGCAGTTTGAGGATTAGATTTTAGAGTTCTGGCCCTGAGTTATAATTACATTTGAGGCTATGGGATAAATGTAGACAAAGGAACTTATCTGAGCTGATACGTCGGAGGTTTGTTCAGGAGCAGAGAAAATCAAAAGCCAAGCAGAGACACAGAATCAGTCGTATGTTGCACCTAAAATACGAGAGCGGTTTGAATGATCTGACCCTGAGAGAGTGACGTCGTAAAACTAACCCCTCCACACACAGCCTGTATTTGCTTTCATAAGATTTGAGGGAGTGACAAGGTACAAGCTCCCATGGTAGATGGAGAAAATGGAGCAGTTTATGAGAACAAGAATCATTTAGAGGAAAAAAAAACACACATTGGAGAACAGAGCCGAGGGAATGAGATACTGAGGACGTGGAGGCGAGAGGGAAACAGTGATGGATGGAGGACAGACGGGGAAGTAACACACACACACACACACACACACACACACACACACACACACACACACACACTCTGTAGTGACACGCTTTAATGTGAGCTGGCAGAAACAGATCATAGAAACCAGTCATTCAGATCAGAGAAATCAGACGGTCACGCTGGAAGGTTTCATTTTGGTCAAGTATTAAACACATCTGGACTGAAACTGCTGATAATTTCCTGCAATAATTAACATTTAATATCAACTATTTTAGAAATATTGAATGTTTCTCTCTCAAAAAGCTGGAGTGAGTCTCTGAAATAAAAAGCAATATTCACTCATTTGGGGTTTTGACTTGAGAAAGAAAATCCTTAAATGGGCAAACTAGCCCTGCAGCCTGACTGCAGGCAGTCACAGACCAAGGTACTACAGCTACTTCTGTGGTAGGTAACCTGTTCATCTTCTGTCTCCCTGTGTGAATGAAAATCTGGAGGAAACACAAACAGGACCAGACTGAAGACGGAGCAGNCACACAAACACACACACTCTGTAGTGACACGCTTTAATGTGAGCTGGCAGAAACAGATCATAGAAACCAGTCATTCAGATCAGAGAAATCAGACGGTCACACTGGAAGGCTTCATTTCGGTCAAGTATTAAACACATCTGGACTGAAACTGCTGATAATTTCCTGCAATAATTAACATTTAATATCAACTATTTTAGAAATATTGAATGTTTTTCTCTCAAAAAGCTGGAGTGAGTCTCTGAAATAAAAAGCAATATTCACTCATTTGGGGTTTTGACTTGAGAAAGAAAATCCTTAAATGGGCAAACTAACCCTGCAGCCTGACTGCAGGCAGTCACAGACCAAGGTACTACAGCTACTTCTGTGGTAGGTAACCTGTTCATCTTCTGTCTCCCTGTGTGAATGAAAATCTGGAGGAAACACAAACAGGACCAGACTGAAGATGGATCAGAAGTACAGAAGTCAAATTCAGCCTCAGAGCGGTTTGATGTCTCCGCACATGAAGAGCATGTCAATGGCTCCTTCAGCACATAAACATTTGAATACGAACATCCCAAACAGGGCAAAGGAAGCAACTCCTGAAAATGACCTTCAACAACAACATGACCGTGTCCAGGTCAAACTTCATGGATCAGTCAGGACAAACTCAGACTAACCAGCCAAACCTCTCTCAAACTCAGAGATCTTCATTTCAAATCCCAAAGTTTCCAAAGACATGAAAACACGTCAGGTTCGATTCTGGAGACGAGCAGCCGAAATGATGCACAAAACATCCAGAATATTTCCATTTGATGATCTGCGGCGACATCAAAGCCGAGCGCGGTCACCGGCTCATCGGAGCGAAACCTGACCACACCCGCATCTGATGTTGGATGTGGTCGCAGCTTCCAGAGGCTTCTACCTTTCAACTCATCCGGGACAATGGAGCCATGATTTCCCTGCAGGGCTCCGTCTTTATTTGGGAACAAAAGAGGCAACTTGTATAATGAAGGATTAAATCTCCAAACAAATACGTAAAGAAAAGCCAACGATGGGCTTTTAAAACCAGACCAACGGCTTCTTTTCAGAGCTGCCAGCAGCAAAGATCCAGTCAAACATGAAGCAGCCACGATCACAGTTTATCACATTATCAGCTTCTCTCAGGTCCTGGGTCACATGTGCAATCAGGAAGCTGGATGGCGAACAGGAGGAGGAGAAAACATGGCGGCTCAGATCAGGTCCAGACGTGTCATCGAGGTTCTGGAGGATCAAGACCTCAGATGTGTGTTTGTGTAAACAAAGGTCTTATTGTGAAATCAAGCCTCCACTGGAGGTCGACATCTACATAACTAGAAGCTTAACTTAACTTGTGTGTGTGTGTGTGTGTGTGTGTGTGTGTGTGTGTGTGTGTGTGTGTGTCTGTGTGTGAAGACATTTTGTTTAAGGTCCAAATGTCTTTTTGAATCATGTTTAAATGTAGTTTTGTGTCTTGAAACCATCTCGCCACAGTATTAGAAAAATATAATGTTGTGTTCATGCATTAAGGCTTCAGTTCCCAGGGAGTTCAAATAAAAGCAGGATAATAAAAGCAAGTGAAGCGTGTGAGTGTCAGTAATTAGCTGATATGTGAGACGATTGTTTGCGTGAAGGCCAGCGGAGCCTCGGCGAGAATTCATTTCTTTAAAACGGCCTGAAGCCTCCAATTAACCCCTTCACCCACCTCTGGCCCGGCCACACACACACACACACACACACACACACACACCAAAAACAGCTGAGGCCAAAATAAACAGCCAATGGCATTCATGGGAACACACAATGCTTTCTAATGACAGCGGAGGAGGAGGAGGAGGAGGGGGAGGGGGAGGGGAGGGGGCGGCGTGAAAAATGATATGAAAACTATGTGAAAATTGAGAAAGAGAAAGTAGTTTTGCAAGAAAGGAAACAATTATAGAGAAAAACTGAGAAAGAAAACAGCGAAAACAACTTTTTTTCATGAGGGGATTTCAGAATAAAAGCATGAGGAACTGTCTTACCTGTTCAGTGTTCAGGCCTGTTGATCTCTGGTGACATCAACCACCTCACTCTCCTGGAAGAAAACACAAACATGAGTGATGTTACTACATATCAGTTTGGGATCTGAAATCTCAAAACACAGCTTGGATTTGCTGAAACTGGAGGCACCTGATTGGCCCGAGGGTCGGGCTCAGATTACAGGTGAAAAGCAGGTGACATATTTGTTAGAGATTAGCTCGCGGAGGGTCGGCGTCGTGTTTCTGTGCAGGCAAATATTTCAGGTTTACACTGTCGATCCAGAGTTTTCCTCAAACCTCTTCATATAAAACTGTTGCTCACATGTTTAATTCAACCACGACTTGCTGCACTGATGCTCATATTTCACATTTTAATGGCCTTCAGTCCATCTGCTCTTGTCATCCTCCAGTTTTCCCACAGTCCCGCAGGTTTAATGTGATGCTATTGTCAGAAGAAGTGACGGCGGTTAAATTGTAATAAAGCTGAGAAAAACACGTCTCAGGTCTTGGGTCTGTTGTGACACAGTGTGGGTGGTGGGAACAGGGTGGAGCTCCACACAGCAATAAACCAATCAGAGTGTGGCAGTAAAAACACCATGATTGATGAAGAGTCTATAAAAATGTTTATGGCTTTAGATGCAATTTGAAAATGAAGTGAAGCAATTTACAGTGAGTTCTTTAAATACTTGATGTATTTAAAGAACACAATGAAGACACTTTTGTTTTATTGTCAATTTAAATTCATTTCTGTCATAAATATGTTTTTTTGGGTTTTGGTCAAAAAAGTTAAAAAGTCCAGTTTTAATTCCTCAAGTCAACGAGGCCTAAATTCTTTGGTGATCCTCTGACGTTTCATCTTCACCATCAGGTCAAAACTTTTCCACTTTTTTAGATGCTTTAGAAAGAAATTACATAAAATACACAGACTGAACATAAACCAGGTAAAATTAATGTAAAATGAGATGGAGAATAAAACTCACTTGACAATAATAATAAAACAGAATTCAAAACATCAGATGGAAAATTAATCTCACTCATAATAAACTAATAATAATCAAATAAAGCTAACGACATTCTAATTAGCTAAAGTTGAACTTTGTGTTTAGAACTAATTCGTAGACGTTAGTATGACGACAAACATTGTAAATATTAACCACAAAAGTCTTCGGCTTGAATTTTCTAATAACCTGAGCCATCAGATTCCAGTGGAGCTGATCGGATGAACTCTGCTACAAACTGAGCTCGGGCTAAATTAAATCTGCCTCCTACAGAAGCTGCTATAGAAAAGCCTGCGGATCAAGGCAACGGCACTGTTAATTAAACGTAATTAATTCAAAGAAAAGCGGCAGAAATCTTGTGTTATCTATCAGAGAGACAAGCATATTATGGGCTGGAATAATAACAAAAAGCTGGAGCTCTGCCTGAGTTTAAATAGGACCCTTCATCAGGGCGCGAATTAAACTAAAGACATTTTAATTTGCGATAATACGAGAAGAGAGCCGCGCTTTCTCCTCTCATAACCATAACGCTCAGAGACTCGCCGGCTCCCAGAGAAAGGGACTTTTTAAAGTGAGAAGAAAAAAGGAGGAATCAATTTGGGGAGCAATCTTCGTAATGAGACAAGCAAACAGAGGAAAAGCCGGAGTGTGTGATGAAGAAAGAGCAGCCGAGGTCCGAGCGCCGCAGCCTGGAGTCAGACAGCTCGCAGGTGTCGTCGTTTCAGCAGCACGAGCGAAGGCTGCGTTCACTCCCCATTCAAACAAACAGCAGAGCAGCGAGTGAGGCGAGACTGTGTGTGTGTGTGTGTGTGTGTGTGTGTGTGTGTGTGTGTGTGTGTGGTGAAGTTAGTTTGGCAGCACTTCTAACAATGTTGAGGCCCTCAGTGCTATCCAACAGAATGGCCCAGTCTGTCTCCACTCTATCTCAAAGAACCATATGCTTCTGGATAGCAGAGCCCACTCCTGTGTGTGTGTGTTTGAGTGTGTGTGTGTGTGTGTGTGTGTGTGTGTGTCCATATGTCGTAGCATCTAACATCCAACATCTAAACATCCAGATGGCGAAGCATCAGTCGGCACAATGTTTCCTTCCATCACCAGGAAGTAGCTTGAAAACCGTAAAGACAATAAATATTCATGTTCCTGGGCTGAGGGACGAACGTGCCGCTCGCTCGACAGTTAAAATGCAGTTATCTTATTACGATAACAACAAAAAAAAGATTTCAAATCCCAGACAGGCTGAAGACGACGCAGAGGAGAAGGGTCTAAATAACCTAAAGGAACAGATTCAGTTTGAGGACGACACGGTTCGTTAACGAAAACTGACACATCCAGTCGTCTTCGTTTAGGTTTTTATGGGCTGGATTTAAGATGGTGAAACCAATCCGAGCTGTGTTTTCAAGCTCAACCTAAATCACTCACCATCTGAAGAGCAGACTCCTACTTTTAACTTTGTTCAGTGTTTCAGCTACATCCCAACTTCAAAAAAAGCTTTTACAGTGTTTTCACTTTTTTGAACAATAAAAATTTGATATGTCGTCTTTGCACTATGTTCAATCAAACGTTAAAAGATGTGCAAACCATCAAATTCTGTTTTTATCAAGATTTTATAAAGCAATGTTTTTGGAGCTGGTTGTAAATTTTCATCCAGTCTAAATCTGACAGACAAGACGACAACAAGCCAGCTTCAACAGGACGAAGTGAAGCTGAGAGTAAACCATAGACTGTATAAAATATGGACGTAGTGTCCGTGACGTCACCCATAGGTTTCTGAAGAGCAAAAATGAAGCAAATCGTAGTGCGCAGCCATCTTGGTAGCCTACCTCCGGTTACTCCAAATATGGACAAAGAGGTGGAGTGAGGGCGGAGCTGAGGCGGGTCGAATGAACGCTATTGGCTGAAAAAAGCTGCTTTATTCGAAATAATCAAACTAGCTACGGCTAACCAGCTAGGTTAAATGCTAAATATCGTTGCTAGCCGGCTAACCCCACGACGATCTCTTTCCCAAACTCAGTGACTAGAATTAGCCGGGGTGACGCCCTTTAGACCGTCAGTGGCTAGTTGTCAATCAAAGTGGCGCCACTTAGATTGACAGCTATGAATTGTGCATAATGATGTATGCTGTATATTTTAAACGAACGCCTTATTAAAAAATTCGCCCCCACAGAGTTGTCATGGAGTAGAAAAACAGCTTATGAGACTAGAGCCATGTTTTGAACCAGGCTGTAAATATGTTTTTTTCTGTCGTAAAATCTGACATTTTAACATGGGGCTCAAATGTAATTGACTCCCTTCTGCAGCCTGCTCTAGTGGTTATTCGAGGAACTGCAGCTTTTTTGCATTTCCGCATTGGCTTCATTTTTCAGCGGCGGAGGTTGCCACTTGGAGTAAACACAGAGCATCGCCACCTAAACATCTGTCTGATGAAAAGAAATAAGAGAAGACTTCACATTCATTCATTTCACTTTCTGCCTCCTGTTTTAATCAACAGCTCAAACACGACTGAGCTGTTATCTCTGATTTTCAGTTTATCATCAGCACAAATAATAAAAGATTCACGGTGACGACAGAAGATCAAGTCTTTCAACGACCTGTTCTAAACGGTGAGGAGGTGAATGTGGGACTTTATCAGATTTTCATGCAGAAATAATCAGTTTTTCTCGTGTGGCTTCAGAAGGAGCCGATAATCGGACAAACGTCCACAGAGTGACTCTCATCCCGGGGGTCGTTTCTATCTGAGCGCGGACGGATGGAGAGACACGACGACCGCGAAATATCTGAAACAATTTCCATGAGTTTTATTACATTTTCAGGAGGTTATTGTGCTTCTTCGCTCGGCTCACCCTCAGTCGACCCCTCGCTCATTCTCACTCTCCTCACTGAGCATTGACCGCCGGCTGTGAATCAGCAAACGCTTTGAAAAGGCAAGAGGCCGCAGATGCACGTTATTTTATTAAAAGAAGAAACTTTTTAAAAACTCTTCTTGACAAATACGACGTGAATTGAATGCATCATCACTGTGACTGATATCAGCAGCTGTGGCATCAGTCTGGATTCTCTGTCCGTTCTGGACTTGGACGCGAGTGCCAGGCAGACGGAGGACAGACCCACACAGCAGGTCCAGATTGAAGGCAGGGACGCCCTCTGCTCGCTGTCTGACCTCCAGGGCGGGAAAAAACACAAAAACAAAGGCTCACACACGCACGCACGCACACACACACACACACACACACACACACACACACACACAAACACGCACACACACATACACACACACACACACACACACACACCATGAGTCATGTGACATGTGCCAAGAGAGACGGTCGAACAACGGCCCGAGGACAAAGAGCCCAAACACACTTACACACAGATGAATTTCACGCTTAATGCCTCATGTTTGTGCATTTGAATATGAAAACACACGCTGCGACAGAAACTGGAGCAAAAAGACAGGAAGGAGAAACAGCGGGGACGAGGTTCATGCATAAGAAACTGAAGGTTTTGGATGGAACTGGAGCGTCACTGTTGGCTCAGCAGCTGAATATTGTTTTGTTTTCTCGGGTCTCCAACAGGAAGCAGGAGCCAGAAAAACAGACAGTGTTCAGCTCTGCTCACATTCTGAGGATTAACCCGACTTTAAACTGCGAGTCAAAGCATCGACCGTCACACTCGACTCGCAGCTTTGACTCGTCCAGCTCAGTGGCTCTGAGTCAATCACAAGACCACGACTGCTACGATCACAGTATCTGTGACACGATGTAATATGTAAGCAGATACAAGTACAGCAGAAGTGAAGTATTTCTGCCAAATACTGTCATGATTAACTGAAAACTGCTTCGTGTATAAAGAGCAAAAAACATCCGTCACATTTTCCTTCAAACATCTTGTTTTATCTGAGCAGCTGAAAATAGTGAAATAGGCCAATAATAATTTCACAGAACCCAAAGAGGCGTCGTCAGGTTTCTGGTTTTATCCAAACAGCAGCCAAAACCGACAAATACTCGGTCACATCAACCAGAGAAAATTCTCTTAGATTAGAAATTAGAAGTTAATGTCTTAAATTCTTACATTTTTTAAATTAGAAGCAACATTTTGGGCATTTTTTTTTTGCTTAAAATATAAAATATATATAATATAAAATATAAATAAAATATAATTCCACAGTTCATCAATCAACGTACTGATCGATTAATCACTGTGACTCAAAGTGAGACCAAAAATTAAATGTTTTCTTTTTAAAACTCAACTGGAAAGACTCATTTGCTTCAGGTCCAGCTTCTCGTCAGTGATTTTCATGAACAGGTGACACTGTTTGCAGATGATGTCTCGTGATATGTGACACTCAGAGAGAGTTAATAAACCTTCATACAGAGTCACAAGTTCTGCTTCAGGGATGAAATCTCAGTTTCAAACAGATGACCCACTGAAGATGTTTCTTCACAGAGTCACACTGGAGGGAATTCATCCGTTAAAACTTTCCCATGAACCAGATTCCACAGACGTCAAAGCTCCCTCTTCACATGTCGACATAAATATCTGATTTCACACACACGCTTCACAACCTTCAAGTCCATCAGCGAGTCCTGCTCCTGTGGCCGAGCGCCGTGGAAACACAGGTGTGAACGTGCTGATGGTTTTATGTCCAGGTCAGCAAACCTCCACGTGTTACAGTAGGAAGAGCACAGGTGTAAAAAAACAGCATTAAAGACGAGCGACGCTTACACATTAATCTAATGTTTGCAGAGTGAATGAAGCGTCTCCACATCCACTTTTCATCTTTTTCTATTTTAAACCAGACGACCTGAAACAGAGCCTGAACAGAAAGCTTCTGACTGACTGCTCTCGTTATTCAGCTGGTTTAACATTGACACACTTTCTCTTCACTGTCCATCGATATTACAACATGAGTCCAACGTCAGCGTCAACCTACAGACTACACAGGAAGTCTTCATTCTCCAAGTCTGAAGTCGGGTCATAGACAGACAACTGAACCATCATCAGTACAAATAGAAATAAAATGAAATCTGAAGAGACACATGGTTGATTTCACTCACGGCTTAAGAGAACTTCTTATTATTTACTTTGCTACTTCCTTCAACATGTGTCTTAATAAAGTCGACTCCTGTGACACAGAAAATAATGTGACTCATGAATATCAATACTGAGATTTGTTGTGCAATGCCACTAAAAACAAGAGACAAACAGCCAGATGAGCAGTTTAACCTTGGACTGATTCATATTTTAATCTGACTTGAATTTTTGTCTCTATCATGAAAATCTCGTTACAAAAAGCTGATTTCCAGTCTGACAGTCAAGACACCGGTTCAGCTCAGGTTGTGGGAGCGTCCAGACTCCAGGTGTGACCTTGACTCTCCGGACGTCTCGCTGAATTTGGCAGCCACATCCGAGAGGAACCGGCTGAAAATAGGACTCTGATCTGTGGCCTGTGTTTGTGCTTGTTGACGAAGCATTTCCTGTTTCGCGGGAGGTGAAGCCTCAAGAGCGGACGGAGCGGCGAGCGGCTTCCGCTCGGCTCAGTCCGTCTCTACCTGGGCGGCTAACGCTCGCCAGCAGCTGTCGGCCGGCATCAGGACGACGACGCGTCAGAGGGAGAACAGCAGGAAACTGGGAGGACGTGTTTTTCTTATTGATACTCAACCAGTGATTGTTTCCATCATTGATTAATCAGTGTTAAAACTATGCAAACGATCTGCACGAGTTCTTTTTAAACACAGGATTTTAAAATGAGCAAATGACTGCCTGCACTTGTGTGTGTGTGTGTGTGTGTGTGTGTGTGTGTGTGTGTGTGTGTGAGAGAGAGAGAGAGGAGGCTTATTTGGGGAGGATTTTAAGCAATTAGGACAGGAAACAGAGGAGCTGTTGCTTTGGCTTCCCTGTGGAATTAAACTATGCATCATCAACACACACACACACACACACACACACAGCGAATTCCCACACTGACCGACAACACGGTCTCAGCTGTGAAACATCACGTACACACACACACACACGCAAATACACACACACTTAACACACACTCCCTCAACTTCCTCTTGACCCATTTCCCAAACACAACACACCACCTCTCTGTTTTCATCTCTTCATCCCTCCATCTCTCCCTCTCCCTCTCTCCTCATGTGCTGGAAGCAAAGCAGAGCAGACCACTTCTGCTTTGTGTCACCAGATCAGAGGACACACACACACACACACACAGAGTTAATCAGTTTGTTTATGAGGCCAAAGGCACGCGGGGCAAATCCTCCACACTGTACTCGCTCTTTATGTAACTGCGCTGTTTCAGGGTTCAGGGCAGCGACTCCACTTTAAATCCTCTGATTCATTGTGAGTTTATTAAAGAGCCGATGTCACGCAGATTGGGTTTTAATAGATGCTAATCATATGTTTTTATCAGCTTCCTCGTGCCTGGATAAGTTTCTCGAATCAAGGCTGTGATTTCCACTTGGGGATGAGAGTCTCATTAACGTCTCTGTGAACTGGATCCTCTTACTGTCCAGCCGCTGTAATCCAGAGACGAGACGAGAGGAGCTGGTCAAAATGTTGATCTGCTCGTCGGAGTCGTCCTCAGTTATGACTGTGAGTCTCAAGCTCTTCTCAGGCCACATAAAGCTCGTTGGTGGAGGTCGGGGAGAGGACTACCTGCAGACAAGACTCAGGGCTGAAGACACAGCACACTCCATATTATAGTATGTTTATGTTTTTGGGTTAAAAAGAAAAAAACATGTAACTGCATGTTTATTTACAGTTAATATAATAGAAGATAAGATGGTGAAGAAAAGAGTTCTTTGTAGCAAAAATAAAATATAAAAATATTGACGTGTAAACTACACAGTAAAGATGATGTTTTTCGCAAAACATGGGAACCCTTTTTGTCATATATTGGTCTGAATATTTCTACCATTCTTGTAAGAGGGTTTGTATCTTAGCTGAGAAGGCTCTGCTTCGTAAATGACACCCTATCATGCGTGGCAGTGCACACTTGCTTTACTTGTTTATTTGTATAGTAATACTCCTGAATCTCTCGCCTGTATAAATTTAAATTTAAATGTGTATGTGAGCCAACTGTATGTTTGCTTGTTTGTTTTTTTCATATGTTTTCCTGTTTTATTTTTTGAAAATTTAATAAACATATATTTAAAAAAATATATAAAAATATCAGGCGTCTATAAAGAAAACTAAAATTGAATTACACCTGAGCTGTCTGATGATGATCTCTCACGGACATAAACATGTTTTTCATTCATTAAAAAAAATTTAACCTTCTCAATGGAAATGAGCATAAATGAGGAAGCGTCTGATCCAAGACGAAGAAAACAAGAGTCTGAATCTGACCAGATGAGCGACGTCAACTTTCGGGAAACTACGGATTTCGAAAAGATCCACTGTGATTAGTAAAGTACTGATGTTTAATATGAAGGAAAAGCTGGAGAATCAGTTAAATGTTTCAAATAAATAATCACAGACAAAGTCAAATCATGTGCTGCAGCGAAACTAAGTATAAGAAACTACGTCCACGTGAAAGTTGGAAGGAGGCGACGAAGGTTAAAGGGAAAACAAAGAGGAGACGGAAGGTTGCGAAGGTGAAAGAGTTGAGATAAAAGGAAGCGAGATGCCGTTTGTTTAACAGTGTGACAGGAAACGTCTCTGATCAAACTGAAGTGGAAACTAAACGGATCCATTTCGGAGCAAGAATCTCTTTGTTTGCAGAAATATGTTTGGAGAGAGTTTAAAAAAAAAAGAGCGACACCAACCGAAAACCAATATGTGAAGCATTAAAGGACGAACCTCGGCAACACTCTGGATCTTTCTATCTCACCCACCTGTTTTTCTTCACCTCCCTCAATATGAAAACTCATTTCTAAGGATTTATAAAATAACATTATCTTCCAACAAGTGTGGTGATATTCCTTTATTTCCCCGGAGAAGGTCGAGCGAACACGCTGCTGCTTCACATTCACTTCATTTCACACGTTGGTGAACCGGGAGACGCCGAAACACAGCCACACACTGTTTGTCTGCTCAGACTGAGACGCAGATAAGAGGAACCCGTTCATTTTCCTAACTGTGTTTTTTAAGTCGTACGCTGGATTTAAATGTCTGCGAAGGGTTGAATCAACGGCAAACGACTGCAGCTTCGGTTCAGAGCTGAAGAAGCTTCGTGGATGAAAAGTGAAACAAGTCCATTTGAAGTTTGGATCAAATCAAACTCAATTCTTTATAATGTTTATTCTGTATAGAAAAAGGAAAAATGACCTCATGCATGTCGTCAAATGTGATTAAAAACAGCTCAAACACTCTGATGTCAAACCCTCACATTTGATCCAACTTTATTCAACCTGTCCGAACACAAACTAAACAGTATTTTACATTAAACTGTGAGCTCGAAGTCGTGTTATCTCACAAACCTTAACAAAACATTCTACAAACAGAAACATTTAAAACTACACTAATGCTCCCATGTGATGAGGAAACCAAAGATCTACAGTCGTCTAAGTGCAGTTTTGGCAGATTTCCAACCAACAGAAGGAGAATATCTTTCAGAAAATACCAAAATATCTCCAACGATCAGGCGTTGAAAACGTGTCATCAGATCGTGTCGAGCAGAGACGGACGGGCGGATCACACATCTGCTTCTGCTCAACAAGACCACCGTTCCTCAGGGACCAGGGAGTCGGATCCGAGCGGGCTGAACGGCGACGGGCTGGTCTTTCACACCAACGTCAGTGTCGTGAAAAGCAACTCCCAGCGGGCGTCTCTGCAGATCCAGAATGAGGTGTTGACCAAGTAAACAACGCCCCACGACTTCAGGGTGTGGGAACCGGGCTGAGACGCTCAGGCCTCAGTGACTTCAGAGCATAAAAATGTTCTTTCCTGCTTTATGACTGAATTTTTTCAACGTGTCGAACAAGTTGGAAAATATCTTCCCGTATGACTTCAGAGAATTTTCCAAACTTCCTTGTCTCTCCATGTTGGACTGAACATCTTTCATGGCGATGCGTGAAGATGTTTAACGGCTGCACTTAAAATAAAACTGAAATAAAGAGTTTCTCCTTCTGTCCTCAGCTTCCAGATGAATGGATTTCTCCATTACAGCCTGAGTCTGCATTTCAGATCAACATCAGCTCCACATGCAGCCTCCTCATTCACTTCAATGAGACGGACGTCCACACGGACACGATCCAGCAAAAGAAACAAAGTCGTCCAGAAAAAAGTTGGACAGGGTCAAATTTTCAACATCACGCAGAACCACGTTGGAATTTTAAAATCCCTCCTCAAAGTCTGATCAAGCTTCAAGCGCATGGACCCAACTGGACCGGGCCAATGGGATTTAATTATCTCACCTGAACCTGAGGCAGAATCCGGCTTCAGGGCAGCTGTTGTTGTTTTATAACTCGCTGCTATTGTTGATTTGAACAGAGGCAAACTTTCAACCTCAGCAGGAATTAATGATCACAACTGAGGCCGAACGTGGACGAGCTCGGTCACCGCGAGCTCCGGGCGGTGAGTGACCTGTTTGTTACATACTTTTGTTTTAATGTGCTTTTGTTTGAATGAGATTAAATGAAACTTTGAGTCTCAAATGACGATGATGTCTCAAATATGATAAAAATCGAAACTCATATATGGAAATTGATATTTGATTTTTTTTGTTTGTTTGTTCAGAAGGACCATTAAAGGCTCCAGATTTAGAGAACTGGAATTTTCTGTCAATTATTTCATGGTTCAGTCTTTACAGGGTTAACAGGATGGACACAGTGTTGCTGATTTTCTAGATGAACTGATTAGTCATTTGGTCAATCACATGTCAGAAAATCATCCGACCAACAGACTAATTCATTTTATACTAATTGGCTTCATATTTAAGAATCTAAAGAGAAAGAATTTAGTTTTTCTCTTAATAAATTACTTAAATATTTAATCAATTATCAAAACAGTTGCAATTAATGTTCTGTCAATGAATTAAAATGTTATTTGAATAATTGTTTCAGCTCTTGACGTTTTACCAAAATCTGTGCAACAGTCAGGGTCATTCAGGTAAAAAATGATGGAGTTTAATGTGTCTCATGATCCGTCGCATCAAAATCTCAAATCTCCATTTTCTAATTTCCACTGATGTGATCCCGCTCGCTAACAGCTCATGACAGATCGCAGCCGTATGAGTTACGTAAAACCTCGAACGCCTCGTCAGTCACCAGGTGAAATTCGGTCTCAGCTGCTTCACTTTGATTCTTCTTAATGGCCGACGTCTATTTTTAGAGGTAAACACGAGGCATCACACCCGACACGCCCTCCGCCTCTCTGTCGCCTCCTCGGAGCCTAATCGAGCAGAAACGCAGCATAAAAACATCATATTCCAAACACACAGTCGAACTCCGGCGAGAAGGCGAAGCTCCCACCCAACGCGGCGGCGGTGAAAATCAGAACTTCTCTCTCTCTGCGCCATAGAAAATGAAAAGCCGAGCCCGGCTAAGGACATAATGAAAAAGCTATTATCAGCATGAGCTTTCATCAGCGCTGCATTCAGCCATGTTCAATACAAACTGATTCTCTCATCTCATGCTGTACCCATCTGAATGCTGGGATATAATAAAGGAGGCGAGATAAGAGAGAGAGAGATCACGTTTTTTTTTTTTTTCCCACCGCCGGAGAAGTGCATCAGCACATTTACAGGCGAGGGCGAAGTTTCCACGACACATCCGCCGCCGCAAAGGCCAACACAATCAACCTGGCATTGTGAGAATCTGATCAAATCATTAGGACCGTGTGAACGTACACACACACGCTCTTTACCGCCTGCGTCTGCGTCCGTTCATCCCGAGGCCTCTTCCTGTTTTCAGGTCTCCATAAGTCTCTCTGCGTCCGTCCCCTCCGGCATCACTGTCCCTGAATTCAAATCCACCCGCTTCATACATATATTCAATGAGATGCTGAATTATAAATAGATCCTGATACAATATTCAAACTATATCCAGAATATGTTAACGCCTCATGAGGAGGAGCCGAAGTCACGACCGATGCATCAAACTGAGAGAGATCCTGAGATGATGCAGCTCCACTGTTTTCTGGTAAAAACAATCAAGAGGCCGTCGTCGTGGTTAAACGTTCATCTCAGCAAGTTCATAATTCAGTGTTTAACGTCGGAGCAGTGCCAACGCTGGATATTTCAAAGGATAATTTCAGTTTATTACAACATCCATCTTCTGAGCTCCGGCCATCGCTCACATCAGTTATGCCGTTTCTGTTTTATAATCAAGCTTGAATTAGACTTCGACCACATGAAATCTCATTTTTTGATGTTGCAGCGTTCGAGGTTTCCAAAGTTCTACACTTTAAAAATAAGTTGTAATGAGGCAGAATTATTTACATTCTCCTCCAGATGAGCTGCTTCAACCTGTCTGACAAACATCTCTGTCACACAGACACAGACACAGACACACACACACACACAAAGACACACACACAAAGACACACACACACACACACACACACACACACACACACAGACACAGACACACAGACACACACACAGACACACACACACAACCACACAGACACACACAGACACACACAGACACACACACAGACACAGACACAGACACACACACACACACACAGACACACACAGACACACACACACAGACACACACAGACACACACAGACACACAGGCACACACACGCACACACACACACACACACGTCCTGTAACTCGGTGACTTTACTTTAGAATATATTTGATTTATATTTGAGGAATGTTCTGTTTTCCTTCTCTGACCTTCTTGTTGTTTGGGACATGTTAATCAATTTCACCTCACATGGCACCGTCCTGTTCTCGGGTTCCTGAAAAACCTGCTGTGAGGTCAATATTTTGCCTCCAGCTTCATGAATCCGTCCAGTTGAGATGTTCAGTTTTCTCTGTTACGTCCTCACCTCATTCATTTGATGGTTTTTATTACTGTCAATGTCTTTGCTTTGTATTTTCATGCCTGTTGAATTATTGTTGAATTGTCCTATTAGAATAAAACTTATACGTTATTTTCTCTTAATTTGTTTGGCTGAGTTTATTTTTTTTTTCAGTATTTCCATCAAACTTTTCTCCTTGTTATGTTTTTGCTCATGAGCTTGGCGTGACATCACGTTGATAATGTTTGAAAGAGAGCGATCGATTATCAAATATCTGGTTTAAGCTCTGTTCATAAAAACATATTAATGAAGTTGTTTACATTGAAAAGAGTTCCTCACCTCACATAACACACACCATTTGACAACTTAATGAACCTCTCGCCTTCTTGAAAATAAAAAATTCATAACAAAGCTCGACGATTACCTATCTTCAAATCACAACAAACCACGGTTGCAGTCTGGTTCAATATGAGCAATCACTCAGTTGCTCTGTGCTGTTTGCTGGAGCCAATGATTCATCCAGAATATTGTTCATGTTTACGACGACGACTTCAATCTGCATACGTGTCTTTAACTCGGTGAATTCTCTGGAGCAGGAAAGGAACAGTTACATGTGTTGACAGTAACACTGACAGTCCCTGTCTTCAGTGTGTGTGTGTGTGTGTGTGTGTGTGTGTGTGTGCAGTTCACATTTTTGAGCCAGCCTTCACAGCTGCAGCTCCCCTCTGAGACACACAAACACCCACACAGAAAAAAAGATGCAAACACACTGAACTTCCTTCTACAAAACAAACAAGAGCTTTCCTATACACCTCCCAGAGGAAGGTGGGAGTGTGTGTGTGTGTGTGTGTGTGTGTGTGTGTGTGTGCCCTAAGGTTTAAGAAATGTTCTAGCTTTTTCAAAACTAGTTTCTCGAACTAGATGAACTGAAAATATGCATAAATACAGTGGAAGTGAGCTGGATGGAAAACAACATTCAAACTTTCTTAATGAGCTTGAACTTTCTGGACAGAAGCAACTTTTTAAAGGAAGCTGTTTCTCACAAATGTCGAGGTCATAAAAATCGAGCACAGCCCAATATTTCATCACAACTCAGTCTGATCTGCAGGCAAAGAACAGAACAACGAATAAAAAGCAAAATAATTGAACTCAATGTCCAGTTTCCAGCTTGTTCCTGAGCTTTCAACCACGTCTCTCCATCGAAGGCTGTTTTCATACTGAACTCGTCTGGTGCCTGGTTTGAATCAAACCTTGGGTGTGGCTGGAAAATTGTGGCCATTGTGCAACATAATGAACTCACAGAATAATTAGGACAATAGTAAACTCTCATGATGTGTCACAGTAAAAACGCTTCAAACTTGCATTGGTGGCACATTTGACCTTGTGCGATTTGAAAATATTCATGAGTGAAAAATGTTGTTTTCAATGCTTCAGTTTGTAGATTTGATCTTCAGCTCAAATTCGACCTGAGTTGAGTCTTTCAGGTTAAATAGTTCACACTCACTGCAGGAAACAACAAGCTAACTTTAAACACACACAGATAAATATTAATAACCGGCCTGTAACTGAGCCACAGACGGTCTATGCTTCCATAAATGCTTCATTATCACAGCTGAACTACTTCCTGTATCGGTGCTACTCTCAGACCGAGCTTCCTGTGCAGCCTCCCATGTGTCTGGACTCTTCACACCAGAGGATAACGTCTGTGTCTGTGTGTGTTAGCAGGCCAAATCATTAGCTCTGCAGCTCCATGTGTTGACACAGCAGCTCCCGTTTAATGAACTGCTTTTATGGGAATTTTATATGACAGAGCCTATAGAAAGAAAAGCCGTTTTGTCTGAGTGAGGAATTTAGCAATAAAACAGCAACGCGGCGCAAAACTGCCTCACGAGGCCGTGATTCTCATTACACAACAGAAAAGAGGCCAGAAACAGTTGTTGGCATCTTCTTTCATCTTTGAAAGTAGTCGTGGAAAAAAGTGTGATCCCAGAGGAAGAATCATGTTATTACCAAAATGAATAAGGGTTAATCGTCTGCATACAGTGACTCCTGATCCCGGACCACAGACCAGAACCAGGCCAGTTATCATCGAGTTACTGTGGCCACTCATGTTGAATTAAACATTAGTCAGAAGAAGGAAGTTTGAGAGTGTTAACGTTTGTTTGAAGGAGGTAAAAAGACATATGTTCTGTCATATACAAACATTTGGCCGAGATTAAACATATTAACATGGAGCGATCTCTTTCTCAAAATGAATGCAAAACCAAGGGCTTTAGGGAAAAAATGTATCTCAATCTGAAGTAAGGATATCAAAGAAAAGCTAGATTAGAGAAGAGATGTGAAAATGCACAGAGAGTAGATTTAGTCTTTAATCCTGTCTCACCTGTTCAGTGTTCAGGCCTGTTGAACTCCGATGACATGAACCACCGTCACTCTCTGCTCCTGCACAAAACACAAACAGGACAGACTTTAGAGACATTATTCCTAGGTCCTTTATTGGAATCATGCTTGAACTTTATTCAAACTTTGTCCTGACAGGGGATCAACAGTAATTTACCAAAGCTTCACGTCTTCAAACTCGACAAAAACACGTCGTTAATATGGATGTGAAACACAATCAGAGCTGAGAACGAGACAGTTTGAACGTTAAAATCATCTCTGGACTATTTTTAACTTCGATCTGAGTTGTGTAAAAAAAAAAAAAAAAAAAAAAAATCCTCCTGTGGGGCTTCTGGAAGCGTTTCATCAGCCTGAGCAGTCAATTAGAGTTAAAACATGTAAATTAAGCAAATTGAAGCCATGAGGTACAAACTGCCATTTGAGGGAAGGTTAATGATGCAGAGAAACAGCTAAAATCTGAGGAGACGGGAACAGTGTGGAAGTCGACTTCAGAGGAGCCGACGCCCACACATTATCTCTGCTCAAAGAGTCGGGCTGATGCTCGACAAACTGGGACACACACACACACACACACACACACATACACACAGATGCTAATTACACTTAATGGAAACAACACTCTGGCTCCAACTTTTTCTATGACTCAGCCTAATCAGACGTTAGCGGTCCGTGTAATCTGGACCAAACTAATCAACCACCTACACGACCAATCATCCATGAGTCAGAACACTTAGCTCCAGAGTCTGGCAGGACGACCAACCTCAGATTAACACGGCTTTAATGACTTCACAGTTATCACTCAATGAACTGATTTCATGGCGTTTATCCTGATCCAGGCTCCTCCCACACGGGACCAATTACCATCAACATACAAAGACATCCTTACACTACCATTATACTCATAAATCAATATCACACATCACTGCTCTCACTCGCATCTTAAATTCACAGGAGCAGGAGGACTTAGGTTTGGCAGCTGATGGAGGTGAAATATAGATGTCGAAGTTTCATTTGAACGGCCAAGACTTGAAAAAGTAAAGACTTTCGTGAAGACTAAAAAACATCTAAACTGGTCACCTGTGTTACAGAGAAAAGGTTCGAGAGCAAAAAAGACGACTCATGGTGACGTTTGGTTTCAGGTGACATGTATCTGAATATTACTTGATGAAAACTGAAGCTTCCTAATTGCATTTAATGAATTAGTTTAGTCAGTGGAGTCTCTCATGTTGGGATGTGCATTCACCTGATTATACTTGAAAATGTTTGGATCCAGCTCGGTATCATTATTCACTTCTGTGTCAGGTTTTATTCATTCAAGTGAGAGCACTGGTTCTGAGATCTTTTCCTAATAACCTTGAGTGTGATGAGCTGATTCTCTTGGTTGGTCAGTGCTGATATTTGCTTTAAAAAATTCTATAACGATTGATCGATTATCGAAATATGGCGGCCTGATTGACACCAATAATGTGTGAAACTAAAGTCACCATTTTATCAATATTTACCATAAAAACAAACTCATCAATACTGATCATTTTTAATTTCCTTCCTCGTTCGTCCTCTCTCTCTCTCATCAGCTACTTTTCCAGCGGAGGACGTTTTGCTCCTCTTCCAAAGTCGAGTGACAGTTGGAAGGATTTTTACCATGTTCGCTCTTTAATTAGCTGGATATTATGCGTCCGTCCGACCATCTGCCAATCAATCCTGCATCTATCCAGCGGTAAATACAACCTTCTGTAGCGGCACAGTATGTCCTTGGGACTTAATAAACACTCCAGTATTCAAGAGCAGCGGCTGTTTATGTGCCTATATCTCATTAGGCTGCGGATGGCTGAATTTTCATCTGTACAGTTACAAGAAATGTTTACGTTCAATAGTAGTAATACATTTTCATGCATTTCCCCAAAGAGGAAAAAATATAGGGAAAAACTTTTTCACGTAGAAATGAATCAAAGATCATCCATCACAAGCGGATAAAAACTGAGATACTGTCTTTAATAAAATCATCTGTGACAGAGATGATCACATCTTTGAGATCTTGACTGTCCTGATTTCCTCGAACGCACCATGAAATCCTGTCTCGTCCCTTTGGGAACTGAACCGAAACTTCGTGACCCCAGAGGAGCTTCAGCCTCTTCTGTTAGAGATTCAATGATTTGATGATTTTTCACCTCGACAACAAGAGCAGATCTGGGAAACAGGGTGAACATGATAAGAAGGAAAATCAAACACACCAGACAACAGAATCCAAATGTGCAAACTGAAAACACGGAGGAAAGCAGCAGAACAGCTTCCCATCATCTCGCTCTCCTTCCTCAGATTCATGTCTGTCGTCATTTGATAGAAGATCAACAACAAGCTGTTGCTTCTCACCACTTCAGATGTGCTGTATACTGATATTTTTAACAAATCCCACGACAGTTAATTAGTTTCTTGTCAGCGAGTCTTGAAGCACAAATGTTGCCTTAAAACGTTTAAACAAGATTAAACTCTCCAACAGAAAGACGTTCTTGTTTCTACTACGAAACACATGTCAGAACTGAAGTCTGTCGGGAAATCAATAAAGAACTTGACAAAGTTAATCAAATCTGTCTTATACTTTTTTTCTTGCTCAACAAATACAGGAAAAAGGGGAATATTGAATATATTTCCAACAATCTCATGAGTTTGAAACCTTTGAATAGTTGGTGCAGCTTCATCGGTGGAAATTAGCTTCAGTGTCTAATCCGTCCACCAGGGGGAGCAGTGGGTCACAGAGGCTGAAGCAGATCACTGCTGTCAGACTGTTGCACATAGACTGTATAAAATATGGACGTAGTGTCTGTGACGTCACCCATAGGTTTCTGAAGAGCAAAAATGAAGCAAATCGTAGTGTGTAGCCATCTTGGTAGCCTACCTCCAGTTACTCCAAATATGGACAAAGAGGTGGAGCGAGGGCGGAGCTGAGGCGGGTCGAATGAACGCTATTGGCTGAAAAAAAGCCGCTGAAAAAAGCCGCTTTATTTGAAATAATCAAACTAGCTACGGCTAACCAGCTAGGTTAAATGCTAAATATCGTTACTAGCCGGCTAACCCCACGACGATCTCTTTCCCAAACTCAGTGACTAGAATTAGCCGGGGTGACGCCCTTTAGACCGTCAGTGGCTAGTTGTCAATCAAAGTGGCGCCACTTAGAGTGGCTATCTAGTGGTTATTCGAGGAACTGCAGCTTTTTTGCACTTCCGCATTGGCTTTATTTTTCAGCGCCGGAGGTTGCCGCTTGCTGTTGCATTGGACTGGACGAACAACGGAGCCAGTTCGAGCTTTGTAGGTGGGATTATAATAAAAATAACATTACTTGTGGGAACGACAGCAACGGCCTCCAAAGCTAGCATGAAAACCCAATGGACACATCGACGCACCTGTGCAGGTTGTTTCAAGTCAGCTTACAGAAATTATTCAGTATGTTCATTTCTAAACAGCGACACAAACAAGAGCATCTTAACGTCGGTTAAAGATCCCACTGTTGCCCCCTGGTGGCTGAACTCTCTCATCGCTGCGGTGATGTAGCTCAGTACTGTGGGTGTGGCCGGTGCTCTGTTACATCACCGGTGTCAGAGGAGCGGCCGCGCTCCAGCTCGGTGTCGAGTTACTCTGCGAAGATGCTGGCGTTGAGAAAAAGCCCTGGTGGCTGGAAATCCAATAAAAGAAGGAGTGAGCGGCTGCATTCTTGGAATTCCCCCTCCCCTGTTATATCGACGCCTGTATCAAATGCTGAGAGACAGAGAGAAAGAGGGAGAGAGGGAGAGAGGGAGAGAGGGGGGAGACGCATGGGAGTGAACGTATACACCCAGAGAACTGAGGAGCAACACTGGAGCAGAGACGTTAGAGACAGTGAGGAAAACACACACACACACACACACACACACACAGACACACACACACACCTCTGCTGTATGACAGATGGAGAACGAGCGTCAAACGCTGTGATGTGATTTGCAGGTTGATGTGTGGAGTATTTCACAACAGTTTATTACACTCCTTTAAATCAATGCACACACACACACACACACACACACACACACACACACACACACAGGCAGGCTCGTGCAGAGGGAGGAGAGCAGCCTTGTAAATCAGTCGTGCTGGCTGCTTCTTATCTGAGAAATGCCAGCTATGAGAGCAGGGCGGTGCAGCGAGCTGAAGGCTGCACGGCTCCGCTCAGCTCTGCCTTTCATGACTCGCACGGCGGCTGGCGGAGCGGCGAGGAGGAGGAGGCGAGGAGGAGGAGAGCGGCTGCCAGGTCGAGGTAACAACGCAACACACAAGTAATGATGAAACATCCTGAAACGACACTGGGCTGTAATCAGCGCCGATCAAAGTGTGACACAACAAACTGAGTGGCCGCTGAGCCGGTTGGACCAGTTCTCTGTGGAGCGGCCTGGTTCAGGCCTGGTTCTAAAAATAACACCAGAGTCAAAGTGGACCAACGCTGATAACCATGATTATCTGTGTATGAACTAAACCTGAGCGACGTCTTTTCTGATTTATTCCAATGCAACAATTTGATCTGCTTCCACTCAAACATGCGTGAACGGTTCCAGCCCACAGCTTCCTCCCGCCGAGGCCTGGCAGGACTCGACATACATGTCAGCGCAGATAAGACGTCCTTTCACCGAAGCCCTACAACGGAAAGTTTCTCACTGACATGAATTTACATCAAATGCGGACGAATGTGTCGTTCGCTGAGTCATCGCTGGTCTTCTGAACTTGACAGTGGAAAATCACAGCAGCTGTTTCGTCAAACCCAAAAAAGCAAATTTGATGCAAGAAAAACAGGAAATGATGTCGATACTGAAGCCGGTTTTACTTCATTTTAACCAATGTTAAAGTGATTTATACAGGAGGTCTGGAAGCCAACAAAGTGACATCTATTTCTGCTGAGTCATGTTTTCATCTGCAGCAACTTCATGTCATCAAACTACATCTGTCATCGTTTTGAAAAAAGTGGCAAACTACAGCTCGATTCAAGACTCAAGACTTCAAGACTAGGACGGGTGTGTTTTGGCTTTGCCAGGGTTTCCAAAGGGATCTCACCTTATCTCAAACACATTATGCAAAAATGTGACAACTGCTGGAAGCGTCCAGCTCCCAAAACACACAGTTTCTGAATTGAGGATTAATTAACGCTGGTGGTAATTTCCTTTCTTCTTTAAGCCAAATGTGTTGTGTTTAGCTGTTAAAAGCCTTTTTTTCCATCAATCTCAAACTCTCTCTCTCTCTCTCGCTCGTCCTCGATCTGGTTCACGCTCTGCTTTTCTCTCTGAATCTCTCCTTCACAGCCTCAGTGTTACTGCTCAAACTGTGTGGTTAATCCACTGTGGCATGGTAAAGGCTTTACACACACACACACACACACACACACACACACACACACACACACACACACACACACACACACACACACACACACACAGGCTGCTTCTCACCACACACCGCAGTCGACTGTCATATTATTTCGCATTTACCGACTCTTAAATTCCGTTGTGGATTCACAGTTGCTCAAACTTTCGTCCTCACTTCTCGCTCGTTATCTGAAGATGCTCCATAACTGCAGCAGATATTAAACAAGTTCGCCCGGAAAAGCGGCCGTAATAAACTGCAGCAGCTCCCGTTAACTGCAGCCACTGTTTTTCCATTTCGATGTGTCAGATAGCGGCGGCCGGAGAGGGTCGGGGAATATGGAAGACGAACGATATGCAACGCAGGGAGCAGATCGTATCGGAGCAGGATATTGTGAGCACATGAGCACGGCCCGTCGGTAAATCAGCGCCGTCTGTGATGCAACCAAGCCGGAGGATCAAACCACAGAGCTGCACAGACCAATATCCAACTATTTTAACTGGAGGGCGGTTTGAGTGTCCCAACAATCATCTTCAACATCGGCCCAAAAAAACTTCAAAGCGTCGAATCCTTTACTTTATAATCTGCGACTACACTTTTCCAACGTATACAACATAAAAACCAACAGTGCTGCTGGATGATTGACAGCACATTAACCATAACAACCAAACACGGGCGAAATGTTTGGCTCGTTGTGGAATTTCGCCCGAAGAAAAACGTCGGAGCGAGTTCATGGTTTTGGCAGAACTGTTTCTAAAGACAGAGAGAAAGAAACCAAAAGAGCCAGAAGAAGCAAAGCACGACCTCTGAGCACCGGCCGTATTATGTGAAAATAAAAACACCCAAATGGGAAAATGGAGACGCTTCCACGCTCGACTGCATTTGCTTACTTTGGTTGCAGCCGAGGACGAGAGGTTGGCGATGTTTTCATACTTTCCTGTGGCCGTGAACCCGGGTCACGGGCAGGAATCATTGTTGCTGCTCTGAATCCGTGTTGACCACAGCCTCCATAATGGATCAACCTTTTCTGAGCCGCAGCTCGAACCTGCAGGATTTACAGCTGAAACTATTCCTCTTTTTAAACTATTTACAGCTAAATAGAAAAATGAATCTGCAACTATGGCCTCAAAGTTTCAAAGTCCAGCTTCTCCAACATGATCTGCTGCTTTTCACCATTTTAAATTAAACATTATAAAACAGGGGTTTTCAAAGTGTGGGATAGCGAGTCTCCCTATAGAGAACTCAAAAGCATGCCACCCCCCCTTTACCCCCCCTAATTATTATTACTATTATTACTGTTATTGTTGTCGCTTTGTATGTTCCACACAGGCTTGAAAAACGGTTTAAACAATAAATGCTATACACATCTTTATTTTTGTAAACATCTTAAACATGTTTGTATGTTCTTAAACATATTTTTAAAACATTTCAATCATCTGTCATCTGTGTGTGTGGACAAATATCTTTTTTTTTTTTTAACACATTTTAACATCTGTATGTTTTCAGCATCTTTTTAAAACACATTTTAACATCATTTTTTAAACATCTTTTTAAAACACATTTTTAACATCTGTATGTTTTTAGCGTGTTTTTAAAACACATTTTAACATCTTTATGTTTTAACTTTTTTTTAAACACATTTTAGCATCTGTTTTTAGCATATTTTAACAGAGCTTTTTCATATCTTTTTGAATACATTCCATTTAAGGCCTCTTTGAGTTTACATGGTCACATACTGTCGTTAGCTAGCACCTCTTTGCAGATAACACTCCGTTTTCTGCTCGCCCCAGACTCTGTGCCCTCCCTCACTTTTACTTGAGATACTAAAAATCGACCCATCTTGTCTCTTCAGATGTTTGCACTTTTTTTTCTTTTAGGGTTTATTTTTTCACTCGCCGCGCCTCCTCTGAAGCCCTCTGGCGCCCCCCAGGGGAGGCGCGCCTCACACTTTGAAAACCGCTGTTATAAAACATTTGACGACTTTAAATCTGATAAACTGATGCACATTTTTCCATCTTCGAATCCTAAACTTCATCATTAGCTGCAGCTCTAGTTCGCTTTACATCCTGACCAATCACAGCTCAGGCTTCCAGTCTCCAGCTCTGTGAAAAGGCCCCGAGCTTTTCATACATCCTGCAGAAGTGCAGCGCTGTTCGGGGCAGAACCGGCCAAACTCAGTATTGATTGTTGTAATGTTGGTTTCTATCAGCAAAACGGTGAAAAGGAAGGTCGGGCACTACATCTCCGCTTTCTCCCAGGGACAACTAATCAATAAATCAGCACAATAATCCTGAATTACACATCATCAACACAGCTCTCGACTTTTACAGAGAATATAACACAGCCTGGCTGCCTCACACTTTATTGGCACATGAGGCATAAAGGCTAATGTTTGCAGGAAGACAGACAGGAGACAAATGTAATTACCAGAGCTGAGAACTTTCCAGTCGCTGCCATTTATTTTATATGGTGCTGAGAGACGTTTATGCTCAGAGAGGACGACGGGAAACGAAGCTTCAGTCCAACGTGGCTTCTATCAAACAAGTTATGATCCGACAGATACGACTCAGTTTTACTGGATCACATTCATTTAGGTTTATTAATCAGCCTCGTGGGTAAATCTTCACCGAGCTGATTCTAGTCATCACCTCCAACAAACATCTTTGTGGCTTCAGTAGCTGTAACCACAGTAGAAACAACAAATGCTTGGAATAAGTGTGGTTTTTAAGTGCAGGGCTCAGGAGGGAGAGCAGGTCAGAGGGTCGCCGGTTCGATCCCCGGTCTCTCTGATCCGCACGTCAAACTGTCCAAACCTCAGATCGCTCCTGATAACAGTCAAATGCTACATAAACACAGTCCACGCTCAAATATTCACTTCAGTCAAATGGCAGACTTCAACAAAAAGTGGTTGTTTACACTGGCCAGAACCAACGAAATACACAAAACAAATCCGTGTAATTTCCTGTGAATCAGACGCTTTGACGACAAATGTTTTCTTGACATTCACACCAGAGCGAAGTGGCTGTAAACACAGAGCTGATTCCCTCTGAGGCCTCGCACTGACCGTCTGCAGTGAGTCAAACTATTTGTCTCGTCAGGAGAGAAAAAAAAAGAAAAAAGAAGAAAAAGGCGCAAGGGCAGAATTCTGATCTATTTTTATTGTCTTCATTAATAATGCACTGCGGTCGACTCGACTATTAGGAAGCACACTTTTTCAAAATAGACTCGGTGCTGCGGGTTTTTGATGACTCAGCGAGAAACAGGAAACAGCGACTGCATCACATCATAGATCATGTGAGTATCTGGTATCTAAATATATAGGTCTTTGTCATCAAATCAAGCAGCTGCATCACTGATGAAACCTGTTCCACTGACAGACCAAACCCTCAATGATTCAAAGTGTGTCATGCTCCAGCTCCGTCTTTAAGGACCAAAGTAAACAACAGTTGACAGAAAGCTGCTCTGAATCCCACAACAGTGATCAGTGCTCCGCCAGCCGGACCGGTGATCTACCACCGAGAGCAGATTCACCCGCCGGTGAAACCTGGGGGGGCGGAGAGGAGTCAGCTGACAGAGACCAGTTTCATCTTTCCCTGAAACTGAAGCTTAAAGGGAAAATCCAGCCTCAGACACTGTTGTTGTTCCTGGCTGCTCTTTAGTTTTTGATTGTCTCTTTGACTCTTTAGTGTCGTCTCTCAACATTTAATCTTCCTGACGTGTTGTGTTCTTCGAGGTTTACAAGCTCGTCTGACGTCAGTGAGCAAAGTTTGACACCATCACGAGACGAATCAGACGCACGTGAACGTTCACTTTATCTCCAGATTAAAGATCATTCTAATGACGAACAGCTCGGATTTAACGAGGAGCGACGCTCGTGCTCACACACACTATGATGTGATTGGAAAAACTGCACACACCCAGATTACAGATCACTGACAGGATTAGAGTGACTGTCCAACTCAATGAGAAGATAGTTCGAAGATAATCATCACTTTAACTTCAACTTTTCTTCTTTAATAGTTTCAGTAATTTGTCTTATAATAATATTTAGGCAACAACAGAAACTTCACTGTTCCTACAAACAGTCTGATGGAGGAAGAATCAGAGGCTTGAGGGTGAAAGTGAAAGACAACACCATCAGTGTGTCAGTGATGAGGCCTCTTTTCTGTGCGTTCACAACTACGGCAAGCACATGTGGTCAAATCTGAATCATGAGGTTAGCCTGTAAATTCACAGTGAACAGTTTGTGCATTCATTTAAGTGGCGTTTTCTCTTCCTGATAAAAACCATGAGGTTGTAAAACTTGTGCTTTAAATTCAGATTATTTCACACTTGAAGACGAGCTAACGACAGGTAAGAGAGATTGACCTGTTCTCCGCCTCCTCCTGCCGCCGGGACTGATCCCTGTCCTGAGACAAAGACATGGAAAAAACGGACAGAGAAAGGAGGAAGGTCCCTGCAGAGGTCACTTGTCCTCTGTGGCAGAGAGCAGAGCGTCTGTTCCTCATTAACTCCTGCAGGGTCATTCCAGAGCCGTGCAGTATTCCTCTGAGACCGCGGGGGCTTTCCCTCCTCCAGAGGGACGGACTCTGAGGGGAGTGGACGTCCACACACACACGCCCCAGATGAAGAAATGAAGTTGGGAAACGAGCAAGAAAACTGTGAGTCACACCACAACAACAAGCTGAAGAGAGAGAGGGAAAGCCTGAAATAATCTGATGGCATTCAGTGTTGGACAGTAAACACATGGACACAGTGTTCGACAGATAAGGTTTGTATCATGTTTCATCATCTGACTCTAGAATCATGTTGTGACACTTAAGATTATGATGCAGGTCAATGTGATGAAGATCAAGTCTACATTTTTCAAGCCTGTCTCTAAATTATTCCTGACTCTGTCGGTGACTCCGCTGGTTCCTCCTGAAGATGTGAATCCGCTCACAAATAGAAAGATTCACATGTAAAAAAATATATATTACTCAAACAGGAGGAAACAGTGTATTTGTTGGGGACTATTTTCAGCGGCGGATGAATCCACATTTGGTCTCTAGTGAGTGTTTGGTGCAGCAGGATGATGTTTGTGGTCCAAAAAGAGGAAGAAGATAAATCAGGCTTTGAATGTTCCCACAACACAGTCGATCAGGTCAGTGTTGGTTTTGGTGTTTTCGTGAGATTTGTCATGAAAAATATCACCACACATACTCAACACATTATGCACATGGATGCACTCTTAAGAATAAAAATATAATGGTAACTAAAAACTATGAACTGAAATGTGTTTTTGCTTTAAAGACAGGAAGTCAAAAGTTATTTAAAAGGCATCAAAGGCCACAACAAATACACGCAACTTCCAAGTGAGTCTGAGTCTTGAGAGGAACTGAGAATTAAACTTTCTGTTCCTCAACAGAATTTCATCCACAGCAGCCGTCAAATATCTAAAGTTGGAATCAAATGTCTGGTTGAATTCAGCCGGAACTATCTGATAAACCAGTAATAAAAAAACAGCCTCATCATTTACTTCTGTAAAATCCAAATATTATCATCAACCCTGAAAACCCTCAGACACTCCTAAGTATAATAACAGGCTCATTTTCCAGGAATTATCCTGGTCCTCTGTCTGGACAAAGGAAAGCACAGAGAGCGTCGACACGTCCAACCTCCGGGTTCACGGCTTTGCACAGGGGCCACATGTTTACAAGGGAACACATGTCCGAGCTTTATCTGAGGACACAAAGCTGCCACAGTGTAAAGTCGACAGGGATCAACGCCAGGGTCACGACCCCCGACTCCGACAATGAACCGGCCAAACGCTGAGGACGAGGTCAAAGGTTAACTGAGAGGACTGAGTGGAGCGAGAAGGAGGCTGCTGAGGGAAGGAAAGGGAAAACATTTTCTCTCTTTAAAGAAGTTTGTTGTTGTGTTAAACAGCTGGTTGTGCTTTTTAAATTAGCTGCTATTTTTGCAAGTAAAAAGGCTGAATCATAATCAAACAATGTTATGAACAGTTCAAGTTTCATGTTAATTTGATCAGAAATTATTTGATTAATCAATTGTTCATTTGCATTCATTTCAATCATGTTTCAAATAAAAATGACAAAGTATTTAAGAACTCTGCTTTGACTCTGGGAAACTTTTAGCCTTGGACAAGTTGCGACCAGATGGTGGCGCTACAAGAAAAGTCAGAGGATCACCAAAGATACATGGATTCAAACTACGAACGTCTGGATTATTTCCGATCTTGTCAACGTTGAGATACTTTAATCTGCTCATGGCTCGAGAGGAAAAGTCCAGAACAAGCCAAGCAACAACAACGAAAACAGCTCAAAACAAAAACCTTCATCTCATGTTATCTCAACTAAAGTCGTGTTACAGAAAGTACCTTCAGTCATCAAATTAACACAGTGCCACCAACGCTCACAACTACACTTATATGCAGATGATAAAAGTTTTAACAAGTCAAATGAGACTCATCAATTTTAAAAATGCACCTTTTTGTTTTTCGTGTCAGAGGAAGACTCGTTCGTTTTCACAGAACTGTAACATCCTGGCATTAAGTGCACGTTAGAGAACCACAAAACCACAGTTACAGGAGACACACACACACACACACACACACCTGTATGGAGGCACAAATACATATGCAGCGAGGCAATCAGAAAATGTTGCCCATTTCCATAATGAGGTTCAGGAGGTGAAACAAAGTTCTTTCCGCCGGCTCTTCATCGCTCCCCGTCTCTCTGTTGGTGGTCTTATTAAATCCTCTCCATCTCCACGACCTCGTCTTTTCCCGCGGCCGCTCCCAAACTCATTAGAGCGCCGGAGGACTCGCAGGCAGAATATCCCAGCTATTTAATCCATCTCTCGGGTTGTCAATCTGTCTCCCGAGCTTATTTTTTAAAACCACATCTCAATGTGCCGCTGCACATTTTTAATATCAAATAATCATTCTTCGTCTATCCGGAGTGTTGAGAAAGACGTTAATGAGTTGGGACGGGCGAGTTGTGCAATCCGGCGCAGGAGAGGGAAAAGCGGGATAAATATTAATATCCATGAATCTCTCTGTTGTGTGCTACCTGTTCACTCGTGTGACTTAAAGTTCGTAAATCAATCTTCCTGACGGCCATCTTGAGATCTTTTTATTTCTTTTGAGTCGCGCTGGAGTCGACGCTCGTGTCTGACAAACTCAAGTTTGGACTGGACTTAATTAGCAGAAACAGAGAATGTGCTGATTTTACATCATCTTCAGAACTCGTTATTAAAAAATACAATGATTATCATCAGTCCTCAGAGACCACAGGAGCTAATTATAGCTGTTATTTTCTTGTTGTATCAGTTAAATTGTTCCATCTATAAAAAGTCAGAAAACAGAAAAGTAATAACTTCGACTCTTGTTTTGTCTCATCAACAGTCAAGAACCAAAGATGCTCAGTTTACGATCACGTAATTTAAGAAGCTGCTTCCAGAAAACATTTAGCATTTCTCCTTAAAATATGACGATTCCTTGATTAATTACAGCTCTGCTCTGATGATCTGAGGAACATTCATCTACCTGGCTCTCACTTTTTCAGACGTCTTACAACCTGGAGAGCAACCAAGTGAGTTTTATCTCGCATCCTCGAAGTGAACACACAGGGTTTATTTACATTCCTGCTTGGAGAAAATAAATCATCTGAACTAATGATTATATTCTATCAGAGTCGCTGACGGGAGATTCATAGCTCGAAGAAACAGAGGGAAGAGGATCTGGGTCCTTGTGAAGAGGTTTGTGAGATTATGAGGCTGAAATTAATCATTTTTACTATTGATTAATTAGAGAAGTATCGTCCTGATTAATTGATTACTCATTAAGTTTGTCACTTTTGATTTCTTGTTTAGTGCAAAGTCAAGCAGCTGGAAGAAGAAAATGTTTGACAGTTTGAAAGATTGAAGATGGATTTTCAATTAAAATCTTAAATAATACTTTATATGTGAACAAATAGATGAATCCCCACTTGACTAAAAACTAAAGATTGAACTCTTCATTACTGCACAGGTGTATTCTGGGTAATCTCCCACCACATTTCTGGCGACAGAACTTTCTCTCTACTATCTGAACACTGTGACACAAATAGGTTGTTCTTGAAGGATGAACCATTTCATCTCTACAAACCTTCAAGTCTTTGATTTAACATAAACTAAAATAAAAAAAAAAAACACAGAGTCGTCTTTGCTGTTCAGTTTGCCTTTAACCCTCCTCACTTGCTTTGGGCTGTTTCAGAAACACTGAGAGCTTCTGCTCAGTCTCTCTTCTCTGAGTCAAGCTCTGCAAAATGTTAATTTTACGACTGAGCAGTTTACAGACAAGGGCGACACGGACACATCATATTTCATTAGCGCCTGTCATCTATATTATAAGGGGGCAATAACAAAGATTTCTGCCGCCCTCATCGCAGAAAAATGACCACAATATATCTGCTGAGCTTGATCAATACCGGCGAGTCGGCCATTACTCGCTGCCTGTGATAAGATTTTGGGCTTTCAACACTTCCATTTCAAGTCGGGCTCTGTTTGGGCACAAAAACCCAGTGGACTCCACAGAAACTCCCAGAAGTCATAAATTATTTGGCACCTTCAGTGGCAGAAGAGCCGGACTGTGCACACGGGGCTGGTTCGAGGGCAGGCGCTGGATAAAAGCTGAGCGAGCTGCCGGAGCCACAGGACAAATATATCCAGGATATTAGTGAGTATGATGCAGCAGCAGAATGCAGAGCTCAGACCCTGCTGCTCCTCTGTCTCATCAATTACTGTATTAGATCTGTGCGAGGAGTTGATTTACTTCCAGATGATTGTAAAGATTCCTTTCATCCAGAGCAAGAACAATAAAGATTTATGAGAATGATGCATCAGTTCAAATGTCGCCACACAACAGTCAGAACAAGCTGAAAACAACATTAATATAGAGACATGTTACAAGAGCTGCAACAATTAGCTGATCAATCGACTGACATCAAAATAAATCGACAACTATTTTGATGATCGATTAATCATTTTTCAAGTTGCTGCAACGCCTGAGAAAATATCAAACTCTTTACCTGCCAAATGTTCAACTTCCTTCATGAGCTAACTGCTAAAATTGACATAAGCATTCAGCCAAAAATGAGCCTGACTGAAACATTAAAGTCGTGAGATGCTAAAACCAAAACAATGAGCTGAAAGAGGTTAAAATGGTGAGGAGAAGTGAGGGGACGTTCAGGGCTGGAGACCAGTCTGTGGGTTCATCACTACAACCAACACATTTCACATAATCATTTCATCCAGTGCTGATAAAGAAATATTGATCAGTGCAGCTTTAAGATTTTATGTTCTAACAAAACAAGACAAAACAGCACAACAAACATGGACGACACAATTCATGTTCTTACAAGATAACTATCTACTTTTTACAAAGATTATTTCCACTCCTTCAATTTCATCCAAATTAAAGTGACAGACAGTGACACATCAGCAGAAACAGGACAATCCACATGAAAGAACTCGGTCATGATTGAAATTAAATCCAGAAGACGTCCTGGATCTAATGTGAAGTGGGGTTTTGAACTTTCTACCTGCAATCCAAAGGTGGAATATTACCCAGAATTAGCTGGTTAGAGACAAAACCAGCAGAGCTATGGGCCTCAAGGACGGAGATCAAAGACTCCAGTCAGTACTGAATCCTTGGATTATTCCAGTCGTGATTTAATGTTTCTGTCGTGTTAAGAGGTTTTTACAAAATACGCTCAATAGCAAATATTACAAAGACAACATATTTGCAGCAACATGTTTCAAACACGTCGAGACAGGAGCAACAACAGACTGTGAAAGTTGTGGACTGATCCAAAAACACCTGTTTGGATCCTTCCACAGGTAAACAGGTTCATTGGTAACAGGTGAGAGGATCATGATTGGGTGTGAAAGGTTCATCCAGTCATTCACAAGCGAGGACAAAGAGAGGTTCAATGAATCACTTCCTGCACAAAACATCTCATCAGTGACATTAAAGCAGGGTTTTACTCAGACAGTGTGAATCCATACTGTTGTAATTCAGTCGCCCGGCGCAGCTTCCCGTCGCAGCGCTGCTCTTTGGAGACCAAGAACTCGGCAGTTTGAAAACAATTAGACGGGAGAACGAGGACGGAGACGACAGTGACGGACGCAGCGCGGCAGAGGAAGCGCGATAACAATTATGCTAACTATTCATCCATCTCCCTGCAGTTTGCTGCTCGATGCTCTGGAGCTTTGTGGGACTGATTCAATGAATCATCTGTGACTGGAGGTGTCCACTTTTTAATCTCACGCCGGCGGCCCCGTTTCTGGATTCAACACAAACAGCCATTTACTCGGCGGAGATTCCTTCACGAGGCTTTGTCGGGAGTTTCGTGAACACAGCTTCTTCTCATGCGCTCTGCCGTCACGCCGGCCTGGCACTAGCAGTCAGACCACGTCCTCCTTCCCCCCACCAACAGCTGACAACTTGTTTGGGAGCCGGATGTGTCGGCGATAAGGACGGGCACTGTGGTCTGCATTCAGAGCTCCCTGCTGGTATCAATCACTGTCAAGACGCTTCAGAGCCACTTCAGATCCCGTTCTCATGGGTTCTACACATCACAAGCTGCAAGTCGTCTAAGAACAGGATGTGGCTATAAAGAGCTTTACTGCCTGCTTTCATTTCCTAAAACATCGCCGAACAGCGCTCCTGACGACGAGCTGATTCGTCCGAACGATGACGTCTGGTAAAGAGTCTTCAGTTTCCTGCAGGCCAGGAACGAGAACTCGCTGATCCAGTTCTGATGTTCAACATTTCATATGTCAACATCAAAGACTAATTCCATGATCATTAAACCTGAAAATACCAACGAGTCAGAATTTTCCAGTTCAGTCACCGGGATGAAACCAGGAGCATCCGCCTCATTAACAATCACGAAATTCGAGGTACTTGTACTTCACATTTTATGCTACTTCATATTCCTAATACACAATGAAATACTGTACTTCAGTAAACAGATAAGATATAAAACCAAACCAGTGCTTGTGTCGTCTCTGTGTCGTTAGCAGATTCAACAAAGAGACTTTTCACCTCTAAACTTTTCCAATGGGCTCATTTAAAATAACTGTTCGAGGCTCCAGGAAGTGAAACTTTCTTATATGTCACATAAAAGCAAAGATGAGAGAAAAATCCACAACATTAATATAAACTTGTGCATCAGTGCTTTATCTTCCTTCCTCTCATGACTCTTCTCACGTCCCCTGAGATTTATCTGATGACCTTTCGGAGGGGCCCGACCCGAGCTTTAGGAGGAAGTTCAAATCAGCTCCGCCTCAAACACGAACTGCAGTTGATACATGGATGCTTCAGTATTAATCTACTCAGGTCAAATTTATACACAAGGTTAAGGTAGAAATACTTCTGCACTTTCATTCATGTAATATTTTAAATGCAGGATGTTGAGTTGTAACAGACAAATGTTTACATTACACGCTAACCAACACGCTAACGTTTCTGCACTTTGTGTCATTGGCAACGAGAGAAAACAACCGTCCAATCAGAGCTGAGCTTGTTAGCTGCATTAGGTCAAACACTGCTGTGAACTTCTGGCTATTTGAGACGACACTGAACGTTAAGAAACTGCTCGTCTTTCGCTCATGTTCACTCAGTTTCACGACCTGCGGCCGACGGCGGCGTTCAGATCGACTCACTGACGCTTACTTCCTGTATCCCCACGTCTTCCTGGATTCATCTCTCCCTGCTCTGTTTCGCCCTCTCTCCATCTCTTGAACGTCCCACTTCCTCCCTCTCACGTCAGCAGCCTCCATGTTCCTCCCTCTGACACTCGTCTGTTTGCACGAGGACGACTCACTCCGAATTTCCGTTCACATGCTCGCTGACCTGAACCCAACATCTTCCCTCTGATCTTCTCACATACGTCTGATTGTATATGTGTGGACGTCCTGCAAAATGTGAGTGGATGGACAGAAACCATGGAGACACAAGAGAGAGTCACGCACACACTTCAGGTGTAACCTCATCTCTCTGGACCATCTGAGGCTTCTGGTTCATCCAATAAGCATCGAGCTGCTTTTTGATGGCAACTGGACCGAGGCCCAGCTGAAGGAGCTGTAGATGTTGGAAGAGGAGGAGAAACCGACTGCAACGAACATGAAAATACTTGAAACACTTTCACTTGACTTTCCCGCCACAGTTCGTGGTTCCAGCTATGAAGTTTGACCTCGTCCTCTTTGACCAGCTGCACTAATGGAGTCGTGCACCTCCACTGACAGTGAAGGCATCACCTCCAAACTCTGACTGATAAGTGACAAAAAGGCAAGAAAACCAACCTGGATTCCTGCGACTTATTTATTGCTATTTTTTGTAGACAAGCCATGAAGTGCTGAAACTGGATCCTGTGATTCGACTGAAGGCTCCAGAACAGCTCCGACATCGTCAGCTACTGTTTCCAAGGTGAAGAATGAACCTTTGCATCAACGTCTCTCCTCGAGCAAATCACGACAAAACAGACCTGAAAAGACTCTTTGTTTTGTGCAGGTCGAGATCTCTGCATTGATTAAAACTGAGAAAGCAGTCAGAGCAGGTCACTACAGCTCAGATACGATGCTCCAGCTTCCTGTCACTCTGAAACATCAGCCTGATATTTGTAGCATCGAGTCGTCACAGTGAAGCTCACCTGACAGGAGAGAGAGAGAGAGAGAGAGAGAGAGAGAGAGAGAGAGAGAGAGAGAGAGAGAGAGAGAGAGCACGTCCAGATGAGGCAGAAATAAGTTCCGAACACTCCCACCAACACGTCTCTGTTGTCTGATAAACGACTGATGCTGGAGGTTAATGGGAATTCACCAAACAGCTCGTTCTGGAGGTTAATGGGAATTTGCCAAAATGAGTCCGCCTCAAGGTTAATGGGGATTCCAGCTCAGGCTGCAAACAGCTGAGGGGAGAGATTGGGAAATTTTCCACCGAGGAAATTACAGTTCTGAAGGCGCTGAACCGACGCTTTTTTAATATCACCTGGGAATGAATTTAAGAGCAATTTAACAACAGAAATAATGAAAAGAATCAGGCTGTTTCTGACTAATGACAGAAGTGAAACCACGACAACAAGCGTTCAGGGAAACGGACGCAGGAAATGTTTTACTTCATTAAATGACTTTAGTTAGATCGTCACCAGGAAGCTGCTTTGTGATGGAGGGGAACGGTGCGCACACACACACACACACACACACACACACACACACACACACACACACACACACACACACACACACACACACACACAGATGCAAACAGGCGAATCTGACAGCTGACACACACACACACACACACACACACAAACTAATCTGTGCCAAACGCTTCCTCCTGGTCCCAGTTTAACTCATCAGATGGAAAAATT
Source organism: Centropyge bicolor (assembly GCA_037975185.1). Taxonomy (NCBI): domain Eukaryota; kingdom Metazoa; phylum Chordata; class Actinopteri; family Pomacanthidae; genus Centropyge; species Centropyge bicolor. The sequence goes on along the minus strand of JBBMOC010000004.1, from coordinate 14,857,265 downwards.
CCCGACAACAAACACAAAGAAAATGTCAGAAAACACACACACACACATCTGTGCGTGTGCGTGCGCGTAAAGCACCTCGGGAGGGCTTCTCATCACCATTCAGTCTGTCAGCCTGACAGATAGAGAGACACACACTGTGCCTTTGTAATGCAAGTACAGAGACAAACTCCGGGGCTTGTGGGAATTGTACAACAGGTTGAGAGGTGAGTGACACGCAAACAAACACCGGCTCCCAAATCTGACAGCGTTTCAAACACGATCTGATGTCGAGTTTCTGGAGGGCCGATAAATAACCAACAGGAGCTCCTGTGCAGCGTCGCAGCAGAATCCCAGCGAGCGGCCGTTCGCTAATTTGCAGGTTTGGACGACGACGCTTCATGTAGCCGTAGCATCAACAGTGTTTTGTGCGTGGACCATATTTAGGAAGTCTAGACGTGTTTTTTTTCTACCTGCAAATCACTGAATGAATGCTCACTGTCATTTAGCCACAATGAGCTCAGGTCCTATTAGAAAACAGGTCGACATCCACAATTAAACTGGTGCAGTTAAAACAGACATTTAAGGTCAGAATAACTGGATCTGAGGTAAAGTCCATCAAGGTCAGTAGGATAAATTCATTATTCTGAGAGCATTTGTTGATTAGAATAAAAAGATAAATAACACCAACTTTACACTTGAAGTCTTTCTTTCTCATCATTGTGTTTTCAAAGTGCACAAATTAAGAGAAAACTGCAGTAAAGAAAAGGTGTAATTCTTCATGCATTTATGAGCAGATATACAAGACAGGGACTATAGAATATTTATAATAATCTAGAAGCAAAGTTAAAAAAAAGTTCAAATAATAATAATGAATTTGATTTGAAAAAACACTTTATATTGTAAAAACAATCAAAGTGCTACAATTAAAAACATAAAAACGAGTAAAAACACAACAGCCAGCAGATATTTATATTTTAAACAATTTTAAAGATTAAAATTTCTCCTAAAAAGTCCAACCAGGAAAGAAACACAAGCACCGAGGAGATCAGACTCTTTTCACTGATGAAAACAACAACGAAGAAAAAACACAACTTATATAACTTCATCACGTCCTTGACGAGAGCAGACAACTTATCAAAATCACAGTGAAACTAAGCCTTGGAAAGATGAAGAAAAAGAAACTGTTTATACTTGAAGTTCGAATTAGCATCACAAAAGACACAAACTTTAATGGAAGAAAAAAAAAACAGACAGAAACTGAGGCTGAATTATTTCAGTCACGATTTCAGATGGTCATTTTTAAACTTCACTGCCAACATTACAGAAATGATGATGATGTGCTTTTTGCTGGGGTCTGCTCCAAACAAAGACGTCCCCCCCCCTCACCCAACATCTGAGCACATGATTTATAGGCGTCTCACTGCGCCACAGTGCTTCATGCATTACGGTTGGTTATGACACATTCTACCTTCAGCTCAATAGAAACTGATAGAAATGGAGGCCTAAACTATGAAAAAACAAAATTATCTTTTCCTCACAGACTCGGCTCTGACAAACAACCCATTCTGTAGTTTAAGTACGAGAACTGTGAATGATCTGTACTACTATTGATATTGAAAATGCCGTATCGGTCGAAGCTCGCTGTCGACTTCTCTCAGCCGAACTCTCTCTCCGTCTGACAGGAGACACGTCTTGTAATTAACATCAATGCCTTATCTGTCAGCGGCACACGCGGACGAGAGACACCGGCTGACAGAGAGAGAGAGAGGGGGAGAGGGACAGAGAGAGAGAGAGACAGAGAGAGGGGGGGGAGAGGGAGAGAGAGAGAGAGGGGGAGAGAGAGGGAGAGAGAGAAAGCGAGAGGGACAGAGAGAGAGAGAGAGAGAGAGAGAGAGAGAGAGAGAGAGAGGGA
>JBBMOC010000004.1:14749039-14835717 GCA_037975185.1 Centropyge bicolor | reverse complement strand
TCGAAAACAAAAGGTCGTTGCCCTTTGATTTACATTCCTGTGATTCTGTCTTGGTGAATCACAGAGTCGCAGGTTTGTTGGATCTGCCCAATGAGCAGCCAATGAAATTCCTTCTGCCTCCATGAAACATCCGAGTCAGGAGAAAATGTAAAGCCCTGAGCTCGTCCCCGAGGCTGTTGGACGTAAAGTTCAGCCGCCCACTGACCAACTTTCCACAGCCGGGACATGAAAGAGGAGACGGTGTGTGTGTGTGTGTGTGGAAGCTCTTCAACGAACAGCTAAACATTCAGAGAGGACTTTCTGAGGAGCTCGTTCAAAAGGAGGCGGCGCTTTTGAACAGTCGACTGCTTTAAGAATTTCCCTTTAAAACATTAATTGAAGAAGCAACAGGAGCGAGACGAGTTTCTGTCACTCACGCTGTGAAGCCTGAGTCGGCAGTTTGCTGCAGGCTTGCATGAACACAACCCACCTGAAACTGTAGGGAAAAAAAGAGCAAATGTTTCCACATAAACGCACATCCAAACTTCCTCACAGTCACTAAATCAAACATGACAATGGAGCGTTGAGGAGGCTTGAAGCTGCAGCGGCTGGAGCATCGCATTCAGCCATAACATCCAACAACCTGAGTCCAAACAGAGCCGTAATGGGTTTATGGCTCCAGAGCTGGAGGTGCAGAGTGGAGGCTTTTCTAATCCATTAACTGACACCATGGGCAATTACCTTCCCATCATACACAGCAGCACCGGGAGGCAGATGGCAGCCGGCAGCGCCTTCACACATTCATTCTCGCACACATGTCAGGAGGGTGAATGTGCTTTAATGACCTTTGGAGGCAAAGATTTGACTGAAGCAAAATCATCATGTCGGAATGGTTCAATAGAGCCAACACAAACATCTGCTTTCAAACACACTGAACAATAAACACCAGCATTATCAAGGATTCCTGTCTCTCTCACTTCCAATTCACTTCAATGAGACTTCTTCAATAAGGAGAATCAATAAACGACAGTAAGTAAACAGTGGAAGAAGTCAGCCCAGCCTGGAAGACATTATGGAAGCAGCTCAACAGGATCAACCCACTCACTGAGGCTCCAGATGTTCTGCTTTCTGCGCAGCCGCGGGCGCCAGACTCCGCTTCAAAAAATCTGGAGATTACACAGAACCTCATCTCTCAGCTACAAGAAGCATCTAAACACAGAGTTAAACCGTTTTCACAAGCCATTGTGAGCCAAGCTTCAATTCGGCGCATGTATAAGAACACTTTCAAATAAAGTTCTGTCATTCAAGCTTTAAGTAAACCCGCCCTCCAACCAACACTCGTCCACTAACAGCTTTGACAATTACACAAGTTTTTCTTATAATAGCACACTTGTTGGAGCACAGCTTGTATGCCGAATGTGCAACACATCTATGACAAGTATGAAACATCACAGCTCGTGCCACTTGGTGTTTTTGCCCTTTAATACTAATCGATCAATAATTTAATTTGGAGTTTTGTCGGCGGAGTTCGGTGTGACGTTCTCAAAACAAGGCAGAGCGAAACGAGGCAAAAATTCGTTTCTCTTTCAAACCTTTAAAATCTTTTTAAAGCGTATGTTCATGCGGGAAAAGGACAAACAAGAGACGTAAAAGGAAACATGCAAACTGCGGCTTACCTGCGTTTTTAAAATTTCCGACTTTCTCTCTGTATCCGCAAACGTATCAAAAAGTTGAGAAACGGGATGAAAAGTTTGGGAGTTACATCCTGTTCGAGTCCAGCTGCTGCTCGAACTTCAGCTCAACATGATCCCGAACAGCAGACCCGGTCTCTCCCGGTCCCCCTTCCCCGCCCAGGAACCCGGATCACCACATGCAGGACTCAGGTGAGCTCCAGGTCTGCAGCGCACACACACATCCAGGAGTCACAGAGCGTGTGTGTTCGTGTGTCTCCGGTCTGCGGCCAACGAAACTGGAGAGAGGCGAGATGAGGCTTTTTCTTCTTCCTCCTCCTCCTCCTCCTGACACCAAACCCCCCAATGCCTGGAGGCTCAGACACGTCGGTCAAGTCTGCAGGAGTGAGCCGGATCAACGCCAGAAGAGTCCTTTCAAAATAAAAGCACTGTTATCAGAACTCGTGGAGGAGTGGAGTTTTCTGACTCACTGAGCAAAATGTACAATGATAAGACAATAAATTAATCACGGACACACACATCAACATATATTCTCTTACATACTGTATCTATACACATCTCACTCATCTTTTTAATATTTTTCATTAATTCATTGTACATTTTTGGAATATCTGTTATTGATATTTAAGACTTGCTCTTATATTTTATATTTGCACAATTTTCTGTATTTTCCCTGTTGTGGGACTGATAAAGGACTTTATGACTTTATGACTCTATTTCCTGAATGTGCAGAAAGAAGAGGAAGAAGCCTGAAGAGAAACAGCAGAAAAACACTGAAGGTTGAGATGAGTTTTAAAACCAGTCGATGTTATGTTTCTGTCTCACTGCAGCTAATATCTGCACCATTGGTACATTGTCTGTTTGGGCTGAATAAACATGAACCACAAAAAGTTCAAATGAGTATCAATGATGAGAGAAGAAAGTCTGAAAACACATCTTCAGACTCAGCTTGAATCAGTCAATTCAACCACCACCTAAAAATCCCATTGAATCTATGGGAAACGTAGATCACATAGAAACTACAGTGTTCATTTTCTAACCATAAACCATCTATTCAACATATTGACATGTATGATTTTTATCTTTTATTTGCTTTTGATGGAGACAAACAGCTGGAAAAGGGTTGTGGCTTTGGTGAGAAAACCAGTGAAATTAATTAATCCTTTTTCCATTGTTCCATTATAATTGTCTTTAGTTCCAGCTTTGTTCAAACTTTCCATCATTTCTTCTTGATATAAAATACATGAAGAAGTATATTTAGAATTGTGTTTGTCCAAACCATGTTTTACCAAAATGTGTTTTATTTTGAAAAGTGCACCAGGAAGTCTCACTCTGTATTTCCCCTGACTTGACAGTGGCACATTACTCAGTCCCATGGGTTTTAATTGAAGACCATTGAAGAAAAGCAGCTGCCCTTTAAAACAGTTGGAAACAAAGAGAAATAAAAAGATAATCATATTTTAATCATCACTATTATAAAAAAACACATTTAACAAAGAAATAAACCAACAATAAACACACGCAAACAAACAAACTGTTGCTGTTCTGGCAGATGTTTGTGTGAGCTGCAGCCTAATCCACAGATTTAGACTCAAACCTGCTGTTAAACAGATTAAGGACAGTTTAATTCACATCTATAATAATCTAGTTAGAGCTCCTCCCAGATATCGATTGGATTTGTTTTTCATTTCGTCCACACATTTCCTTCATTTCCACCCGCTGGAGTTTTCTGCAGACGTCTGAAATGGAAGCAATCGGAGTAAATCTGCAGAGGTCTGGGGGAGCGGTCGCGCTGTCAAGCCCAGTTAAGCGTGCAGTCGCCCCCGCTGCTAATTCAAGGGCTCGGTGGGGCACAATGGAGGCTTTGTTGTTGGAGAATTTGTCTGAGAAGTAATCCTTGACACTGGGCCGTTCGGGGGCCTAACCTTTTGTTTCATAAGTCTCCTGAATGTTACAGTAGGCTCCAGTGCTTTGGAACAACTTAGAGTGGTGCAAGTCGCCTGGTATGGAAGGAATGAGTCGTGCAGCGCCGAGTAAATCTGAGCGTGTGAGTGTGTGTTTCTGAGCGTTTCAGTGCAGAAAGGTCAGAGGTCACAGCAGGGAAACTGAAGTCTTTATGTATTTTCATATACTGAGATGTTGAAGGAGAAGAGAACAGTATTGAGAGATGAACTAATGCTGTGTTGGTTTTGTTCTTTTCATGGTTGTTTTATTTTGAAAATATCATAACATTATCACATAATATAGATCTGTTTGGGTACATTTTACTTCAAACTTCACTATCAAAATTTGAAGTTTTCTAACAAGGTTCAGGAACAAAGATCACGTCTCAAACATACGTCATTTCTGCACAAGAGCTATTTAAGATCAAGCTTCCTCTGTGACTCAGTTTTCATTTCCCTCCCCCCCAAACCAAACCCCCCCCTTCTTTTCTCTCTCCCCTCTCTTTTGTTCAAATACAGGAGCCACAGGGGCAAAATCCAAACTGAAAGGATGTGAAGAGACGAGTCCCCTCCTGTCCTCATGCCACGGCTGTCGCACCTCCTCATCCAGCCGACGACCTCAGCTTCTGACCTCATCCCTTCATCCCCTCATCCCTTCATCCCTTCATCCCTTCATCCACCAGCTCAGCTTTCTTCCATAACTTGCATTAAAACTGTTATAAATCAACATTATAGCTGGTCTTTGTCACATTAAAGAAAAGTTCCTCTTCTTACAAAGATCTGCATTAATCCATTTTGTTCTTTGTAGAAAACTGAGAATGTGTCCATGTAAACAAGCAAACAGAAGGTCAAAGACATTCATAGTAATTTAATCATCATTGATCTGTTTTTAAATCGCTTTAGTTAAGCTTGTTGATGGCTAAGAATCATGGGAGATGTAGTCATGAACACTGGCTGCACTCGAGTCCTCAACTGGTTTTGAACTCATGTCTATGACAACACACACACACACACACCCACACACCCACACACACACACACCTACGATCAGGCTGCCGGCGTGTGTCAAACTGCTTCCTGGTTGGCTGACAAACTGTCTATCTGCTCGTCTGACTGGTTAATTAGCTGCCTTGTGTGTGTGTGTGTGTGTGTGTGTGTGTGTGTGTTGTCATAGACATGAGTCAGCAAGTCAAACGACTTGCTGATCATGTGAGTGTGTAGCTGCTCTACAGGGTTCACTGGTCGACTAAGTGAGCTGTTAAACGCAGCGTTGGAACGAGTCGGTCGTGTGTTTGTGTTTACACTGCCGCCTCAAACACACACACACACACACACACACACACACACACAAACTCTCTAATGTGACACTGAAGCCCATCAATACACACTACATAGACCTGGACCCACACACACACACACACACACACACACACACGCCGCTGCTCGTGTTGTTTCTTATGGACTCTAACAAATCCTGTTTGCTGTCTCCGGCCATGTTCGGGATCAACAACCGTGTCGCCAGACGACAACGTCAATATTTATCAGTTCTGCTGAGCCACAGATCAGGTCCAGTGTTTCCTGCTGTATCTGCACATGGAAACTGCACTGTGGTCAATGTTAGAGAGCGACTGTGGTCATTTCAGATTCACAGCCGAAGATTTCAGCATCAACTTTCACTTCAGTCAGATCAAAACTCCTCTGTGAGAATTAGAGTTATTAAATGATCATATTTCCCAAAATGTCTGATCCGCTGGTCGTTCAGCTTTAATCAGTGTTGTTCTTTAAAACTCACACATCAACCTGCAGAGAAAACTGCACTTGTTCTAAAGAGGAAAACTTCATTTCTTCTCTCCATCTTTTTGTTTGAAGTTCGTTTTCTCGCTCTCTTGATTCTTCAGATGTCTCTTTATCTCCCTCCGTCACACATGCAGCGTTAAGCCCATCTGCCCTCGCTCAAAGCCTGACGTTGACCCGCGACCTCTGACCCCATCTGTGTGGTGACAGGTCGGTATGTCTGCTCATCCATCCATGGATGAAACGTTCCTGCCGTCGCTCCACTTCTCCCTGCTCTTCTTTGTCAGGAGACTGAACTGAATAACAGAGGCAGAAAACACAGAATCGATTTGCTCCTGAATCACAACTGAACAATCACCATTCTCTCTTTGCTCTTTTTGTTCTGTATTTTGTGAGATTTCAAATCAGCCAGAAGAATCCAATCGATATCCAGTGAGATGAAATAAGTCACTGAAGGATTGTCGCTCACAATATTTTGAAATTATTTAATGAAGCAGCTTTTATTGAAACCAGAACACATCGTAAACAAACAGGAAACAAGCTGAGAGAGTTAAAAAAAGTCAAAGCTCGACAATGTGAAAAAAAACTTTATTTAGATTAGACTCTGTGTCAGTTGAAGTTTCAACATGGACGGATCCAGCTGAGTGTGGGATCTGCATGGCAGGGAGAGTGTAACAGTGTTGGTGACCTCGGCTGCTCGGCCTCCAGCCGCATCATAACAAATGTATCCTATGCAGCTGGTTATTATTCAAACCCACAGACCTTTATTTGAAATTCCTGCATCGACACTAAAGTTTTCAACAACAGCTCAGACCATACGTCGAGCTGCGTTCAGTGTCTGAAACGATGCTGGGAATATTCCATTCAACGCAGGGTCGCTGCAGCTCGGCTTGACTATTTCATTCAATGTGAGGAGATGAAAAAAGACATTCAGGCAACAACAAGGACACAATGCAGGAAGATGCTTTTTTTCTTTTAGCTTGAAGCCACTCATTAGAAATGAAAACGTGGATCCAGAAAATGCAATTTTTCCTCGTTTTGTTGCTCTATCTTCTCTGATCAGCAGCTCATGATGGTAAAGTAACGTTTAAGATAGATATTACTGTGTCTTGTCTTTCCATCCATCCATCCGTCCGTCCATCCATCCATCCATCCGTCCATCCGTCCATCCATCCATCCGTCCGTCCATCCATCCATCCATCCATCCGTCCGTCCGTCCGTCCGTCCGTCCGTCCTTCCATCCATCCGTCCATCTGTCCATCCATCCACCCATCCATCCATCCATCCATCCATCAGCCCATCCATCCATCCATCCATCCATCCACCCATCCATCCATCCATCCATCCATCCATCCATCAGCCCATCCATCCATCCATCCATCCATCCGTCCGTCCATCCATCCGTCTGTCCATCCATCCGTCCATCCATCCATCCATCCATCCATCCAACCATCCATCCATCCATCCATCCATCCAACCATCCATCTGTCCATCCGTCCATCCATCCATCATAGGATTGTGGCCTGTTTCTGTCGGAGCTGAAAGAGGTATTCAAACACCTCATTATTACAATACCCACAGGTGTGTATGTGTGTGTGTGTGTGTGTGTGTGTGTGTGTGTGTGTGTGTGTGTGTGCGCATGTGAATTTGACTGAGAGAGATGTCAGATGTGAATGATTTATGAGTATGTAAATGAGATTGTTGAGCTGTTGAAGGACAGTGAAGAGCAAGACTGTATAGGCACACACGCACACACACACACACACACACACACACACACACACACGCTCGCTCATAATATTCTGCTCTGTCAGAGCTGCCAATCTCAAACTCAGTTAACTCTCCATTTCAAATGTGCAATAAACATTGGCTTTGTTTCTCAGCCAATAAGAATTCTAATCATCTAAATGAACTGTTTACATTAGAGACTGAACCAGACTGAAACTGAATTCAAATGTGGATCCTGTCTAGAAAACACTGCAGTTTGTTCTGGACTGTAGTTCTGTACATTTCAGATTTCAGTAAAAGGTTTGGTTGAAACTGTGAAAGTGTTTTTGTGAAACTGTTCGGTCTTTGATATATTTGACATTTTTAACATGTCAAATTGAAAAAGACGATATTGACAGGAAGGTGAAAAACGAGACGCTCCTCTGCTGTTATGCAAAATCTTTATTATTGTGGCTTCATGATTAAAAACAGGAGCAGCGCGTCGCCCACACACAGACCTTCAGGGTCACAGACAACAGAAGCACGAGCAGCAACATCCAACTGTGTCATCAAAGACAGACGAGAGAAAATGTGACGGTCGAGGGATGAAGACGTCTTTATTGTTGTGTGTGACATCGTTGTTGGAGGACGATGCCTTACTATGAATTCCCATCTGTTCTCCAGCGTGCAGACTGGATTCAGCTCGAATCATCTGCTGCGTGAGGAAAGTTGTGGATGGATTTTTATAAGTGAAGCAACACGAGATAATAACTGACATGAGACGGACAGTCGTGTGTGGCCGTGGAGGCAGCTCTGTGAGGTGATTTAAGCTAAATGTCACAGTGATAAACAACAGATTAGATCTAGATCAAGCGGCAACCTCCGGCGCTGAAAAATGAAGCCAATGCGGAAGTACAAAAAAGCTGCAGTTCCTCGATTAACCACTAGAGCAGGCTGCAGAAGGGAGTCAATTACATTTGAGCCCCATGTTAAAATGTCAGATTTTACGACAGAAAAAACACATATTTACAGCCTGGTTCAAAACATGGCTCTAGTCTCATGAGCTGTTTTTCTACTCCATGACAACTCTGGGGGGGGGGGCGAATTTTTTTATAAGGCGTTCGTTTAAAATATACAGCATACATCATTATGCACAATTCATAGCTGTCAATCTAAGTGGCGCCACTTTGATTGACAACTAGCCACTGACGGTCTAAAGGGCGTCACCCCGGCTAATTCTAGTCACTGAGTTTGGGAAAGAGATCGTCGTGGGGTTGGCCGGCTAGCAACAATATTTAGCATTTAACCCAGCTGGTTAGCCGTAGCCGTACCTAAGTGGCTTTTTTCAGCCAATAGCGTTCATTCGACCCGCCTCAGCTCCGCCCTCGCTCCACCTCTTTGTCCATATTTGGAGTAACCGGAGGTAGGCTACCAAGATGGCTACGCACTACGATTTGCTTCATTTTTGCTCTTCAGAAACCTATGGGTGACGTCACGGACACTACGTCCATATTTTATACAGTCTAACGTTTACTCTAAACATGAAGTACAGTGAGTACTGGACAAACTGAAAACTCGACCTGATGGTGGCGCTGTGTGGAAGGATTCATCTGCTTCTGATGGACTTTCACTTGAAACCATGAACATCAGCCTGGCAGCGTCCAGTGTTGTACCCGAACGCGTTCAAAGAACGTTCGTTCATGAACTAACTCATATTTTGGGTGAACGCGAACGTCCCGTTCATTTTTGCTTGATGAACGTTAAATTGTGAACGCATTCATTCTGCTGTTTCTTGAACGGCACTCTGATTTCGTTCAGATTACGTTCGTGCCAGATTTCAAGAGCCCTCGGCAAAAAACCAAGCTAAAACAGTAAAAACACATGGTAAACGACCATTAAAATGTCGCGGATAACCACCCGATCTGGCAACCGCAAGTCCTGCCTGTCGCTCTACCAACTTCGTCATCAGCGGTCGTCAGTCTCGTCAGAATTCACATCTGTGCAAGGAAGGAGGATGCGTTTACTGAGAAACTAATTCCCATACAGTCGGGAATTAGCTCGTAGTTCTTGGCAACGTAAAAAAAAAAAAAAAAAACGAACTAAAAAAGAACGAAATAGTTCATTTTGGGGAAGCATGAACTTTAGTTCACAATTTTGAATTATGAACGATGAACTGAACTAGTTCATTTTAAAAGGTTTGAACTGAACTTTGAACTAGTTCATATAGAAAGTGAACTTTCCCAACACTGGCAGCGTCCCACTCGTCTGGTGGCTCCTTCTCCAGTTAGCTCTCCAAATACGACTAAAATGTGCCAACGATAAACGACGTCCTGCTGTTCACAGGAGCTTCATTCATTAGAAAAGTACATCTCAGTTTGCTCCTTTCAGTTCGCAGACATCGAGAAGGTTCATCGCTTTAACACACATCATTTCCAGATGAAGCTCGTCTCGTCTCCTCCCACTCTCTTTTGTCATATTTCTCTCTTTCTGTTGTGACACGACTGCAAGAAGTCAAAAATAAAGGTTTGAGTGAGGCTCATGAACGCAGCCTGCCAGCTCCGGCTCCTGCATCGACCCCACACAGACAGTGAGTCAGAGAAGGAGTTGAAGCTTTGCATGAAGAAGTCGATCAAGAATTGAGTCGTTCAATTGTTTTAAATATGAAATTTATTGCTGTTAATATGCAAAAAAAAATCCAGCTGAAGTGTGGACTGAAGCTGGAGAGAAAAAAGATGCACTCTCAGATTTACCTGCATTAGTGTGAACACGCTGTAACGCTGGCCCCTGAACGCCACACTAACACATTTATTTCGGGTGTGTTAACATCCTGTGGAGGCGCGGAGACGCCGGCTCGACTGCAAATGAGGAGAGAAAAACAAGAACAGCCTCCATCCGGAGCCTCGGCCTGCCTGGGTTTTTAATGCCAAATATTGGGCTCATACATCATCAGAGCAAGTCGCAGTCCATCAGTCTGAAGCTGTGTCACATGGAGAGAGAGAGAGGCAGGTGAAGCATCAGTGAGCTGAGCAGTGTGAATACAATGAGCCGCGGTGCATTTAGGATGTTCTTTAAAAAGCCCATTCACTCCTTCCTGGTGTAATGACACTGTTTGTCTGCAGCACACCCACTCCCCACTCTTCATTTCTCTCCGTGTGAAAACGCTTTCTCTCATGTCTCAGTAATGAAGCCTTTGAAGAGACGGAACAACGGCGCTGTGTTTGAGGCAACGATCCAACGCGGCAGCTCCTGATAGAGCGAAGCCTTCAAATACTCCTCAAACATGAAAAATAAGTCTAATTCCAGCTGATAACAAATATTCAAACATTTCATTTAATTACTTATAAGCGTGAAAAATAACTTTATATAAGCGGATTTGAAGTGAAATCTGAATTAGCATAAAGAGTTAGCTGCCTCCAGCCTCGCTCTCGCTGACGCACCGGTTTGTCCAGGATCAGACAGAAGCAATCGATCGCAGGGAATCATAAAGAACCGGCTTCATCTTCTCGCCAATTATGGAAGAAACAAATTGAGCAATTCCTCAAGTCCATTAAGGAACAAATAGAATATCTCGCTTCCATCAATACGGGACTTGTTAGCAACATGGCCGCCGTGCCGGGTGAGATTCATCGCCCCGCGCTGCGAATGCCTCCCACTGCACTGTTTATCCTGCAGAGCGCTGCCAAGTGTTGAGAGGGAGTCATCACACTTTTTAATTCACAGTGTAACATGATGCAGTCGGGTATCGATGAGGTCGACCGGTGGCTGAATGTGTGATATAACAGGAGGCAGTAGTGTTTGTAGTAGTGCAGCGGTTTTCAAAGTGTGAGGCGCGCCTCCCCTGGGGGGCGCCAGAGGGCTTCAGGGGAGGCGCGGCGAGTGAAAAAAAAAACCCTAAAAGAAAAAAAAAGTGTAAACATCTGACAAGAGACAAGATGGATCGATTTTTAGTATCTCAAGTGAAAGTGAGAGAGGACACAGAGTCTGGGGCGAGCAGAAAACGGAAGAAGTATGACCCTGATTATTTAAAGTTTGGCTTTTCATGTATTGGTCCTGATGATGCTCCGCTGCCACAGAGTGTTATCTGCAAAGAGGTGCTAGCTAGCAACAGTATGCGGCCATGTAAACTCAAAGAGGCCTTAAATTGAATGTATTCAAAAAGATATTAAAAAGCTCTGTTAAAATATGTTAAAAACAGATGCTAAAATGTGTTTAAAAAAAGATGTTAAAACATAAAGATGTTAAAATGTGTTTAAAAACACGCTAAAAACATACAGATGTTAAAAATGTGTTTTAAAAAGATGTTAAAAACATACAGATGTTAAAAATGTGTTTTAAAAAGATGTTGAAAACATATAGATGTTAAAAATGTGTTTTAAAAACACGCTAAAAACATACAGATGTTAAAATGTGTTTAAAAACACGCTAAAAACATACAGATGTTAAAATGTGTTTAAAAAAGATATTTGTCCACACACAGATGAAGATGATTAAAATGTTTTAAAAATATGTTTAAGAACATACAAACATGTTTAAGATGTTTACAAAAATAAAGATGTGTATAGCATTTATTGTTTAAAACCTTTTTTAAGCCTGTGTGGAACATACAAAGCGACAACAATAACAGTAATAATAGTAATGATAATTAGGGGGGTAAAGGGGGGGCGGCATGCTTTTGAGTTCTCTTTAGGGAGGCTCGCTATCCCACACTTTGAAAACCCCTGTAGTAGTGTGAGTATCAGCAGAGGTGACAGTCGTTTCCCAGGCTTCACTTCAGGTTTAATATCACAGGTTTTATATGTAAGAGACTTTTTCAAATGATGTTAATGTCGAACTGTGTCTGTTGGATTTGACCATTTCAGATATTTCCTCTCTCTATAGGAACTGGACAATGTGTCAGCGTTGTGTTTACAGCTTGTTCTTCTGCCCACGAGTAGCAGAAAAAAATCAATATATGCTCCACTATGTTCCTTATTTCTGCTGAACATCTAATGTACAGAAATGTTTTTACAGCCTTGAAAGCAGCTGCCTGGAAACAGCAGCGAGGCCGAAGCACGACAAACCAAAACAATGAGCTGAAAGATGATAAAACAGCTTTCACATGCACAAGGTCACCTGAGCCGCCGCTAATATGAAAATATTGATCTGAATGCGCAGATGTGCTTCATCGATCTCCCTCAGAGTGAAGGCACGAAACCGTCCCTTTAAAAGACACTGAACGTTACATCAGACCTCAGCAAACAGAGCAGCGGCTCCTTGATTGCTCACTCACTCAGGAGGAGCTAATCAGGGAGACGAACCTGTGACCTGGAGCCGTGTCGGTGCCTGGCTCACACTGACCCAGGCTGAGGAGAGGATGCACACAACGTGACCGTGCAGTGACAGTGTGTGTGTGTGTGTGTGGTGAAAATATGGCGGCGGCTGGCAGAGGGCTGAGAAACAAAGAGCAGGTAGATTGATGATTGATTAGCTGTGGCTGTCTGGCTGACTGAGACTCATTGGCAGCCGTCACTTTGATGAATTACACCGCTGAGAAAAACACACTGCACTCTGATTACTGCCAGCAAGACTGTGTGTGTGTGTGTGTGCTCCTGTAAACACCAACCTTGATGGAACCAGTCGTCCTCATGGGGACCAAAGCCTGGACCTGCTGCAGCATGATGTCCTGGCTGAGGTCAGGACTCGGGTCAAGGCAACATCCTAACAAGGATCCCTGCACAGACTGGTGTGTGTGTGTGTGTGTGTGTGTGTGTGTGTGTTGTGTGTGTGTGTGTGTGTGTGTGTGCGTGTGTGTGCATGTGTGTGTGTGTATGTGTGTGTATGTGTGTATGTGTGTATGTGTGTGTGTGTGTATGTGTGTGTGTGTGTGTTGTGTGTCGGAGCATGTTGCTCTGTTCTCGGTGGATGTTGCCGCTCTTGTTTTCATGCTAATCCACCTCCTGTGCGTCCGTGTTCACACACCCCAAAAAATTGTTGTTTAGCATTCTGCCGGAGGAAGCGGCTCATCCCCACCAGTCTGGCCCAAGGTCCTGCACCGCTCACACACACACACACACACAGGGCCATTTGTTCATATTTAACAAGCAGCTGACAGGTATGTTGGTTTCCACTGTTCCCCAGCTCCACCTGTCACAGGATGCGCTGAATAATTTATGCCGATAAAGGCCGCGCGGCGTCTTTTGATGCGGCGAAGATTTGACTGAATTCATTTAATAAAACATTTCAGGTCGGACCTACATCAGTGTTTGACGTTAATGTGGGAGGTTGAAGCTGCTGACTGCTGCTGTTTGGAGCTGATTTTTAAAGGCACAGTCGGTATGAAAGGTGACTGCAGCTGCTCGTTTTTTATCCTTTTCTCTGAACATCAACCTCCTCTCTGTGACGATCAGGACACTTTTTTCATTTACTGTAGGTTTATGAAGCAGATAACATCTAGTTCGAGGTCTCATTCTCGCTTTGATTATAAATAAGTTTATGATTAAAAAAAAAGAGTTATTTGCTTGATCTTGAAACGTGACTTCAGCTGCATTAATCATAGACTCTAAACCCTCATTTCTCCCTGATCCTTTATTAACATTTTATTTCCACTAGTTGTTGCTTTTACCAGTTATTATCTTTGTCTGTAAACGCACCACCTGCCTTCTGTCACTGTTCGGGCTGTTTGTGTTTTGAAAGCTTCTGTATGAAACCATCATTCTGATTATTCCTGTGTGTTGTTGGAGGGAAACAAACCGTGCTTCTTGTTCGCTCTGGAGAACTTGAACCATCCGATCCGAACACAAAGCTCGCTGCAGAGACGCCACCCGCCCTCTCTATGTTTTGTCAGTTTGAACTTCTGCCTTCTTCAGGTTTTTTTTTTTAGACGCCTCTGGCAAGAAGGAGAATTTACACAAAGTTTCCGATGCAGCTGGAATTTTAAACATGAAGTTTTTGGATGTGACACTGTTGCCAGAGAGCAGAGGATTTACATCCGAGTGATGTCGTCCTACATGTTGACGTCTCTGAGGCTCTGCACAGAACTGTGCTGGACAATAAAGTTTGATTGTATCGAGCTGTAGTTGTTGCATGAGAATCAAGTCAGACTGAGGTCAAACCAAGCGGCAACCTCCGGCGCTGAAAAATGAAGCCAATGTGGAAGTGCAAAAAAGCTGCAGTTCCTCGAATAACCACTAGAGCAGGCTGCAGAAGGGAGTCAATTACATTTGAGCCCCATGTTAAAATGTCCGATTTTACGACAGAAAAAAAAACATATTTACAGCCTGGTTCAAAACATGGCTCTAGTCTCATAAGCTGTTTTTCTACTCCATGACAATTTTTGGGGGGGTGAATTTTTTTTATAAGGCGTTCGTTTAAAATATACAGCATACATCAGTATGCACAATTCATAGCTGTCAATCTAAGTGGCGCCACTTTGATTGACAACTAGCCACTGATGGTCTAAAGGGCGTCACCCCGGCTAATTCTAGTCACTGAGTTTGGGAAAGAGATCGTCGTGGGGTTAGCCGGCTAGCAACGATATTTAGCATTTAACCTAGCTGGTTAGCCGTAGCTAGTTAGATTATTTCGAATAAAGCGGCTTTTTACAGCCAATAGCGTTCATTCGACCCGCCTCAGCTCCACCCTCGCTCCACCTCTTTGTCCATATTTGGAGTAACCGGAGGTAGGCTACCAAGATGGCTACGCACTACGATTTGCTTCATTTTTGCTCTTCAGAAACCTATGGGTGACGTCACGGACACTACGTCCATATTTTATACAGTCTATGGGTCAAACCTGCAGAATAAATCCGTCCTGTCACAGCAGGTGTGACTCTCCACTTGTATTATTCAGTTCTCTGGTTCTGTCTGTGAACAAAGTCTGGATCTGAGGACTAACCTCTCTAACTGCTGCTCCCCTGCTCCTCTGTCCTTGACGAAGGCCGACCTGAACACCGTGTGCCGGCCTCAACGCCGTCGTCCTCTCTGGCTTCCCGCCCGAGGCCGCCACAGGTTGGGCTGAAAAACGAGAAGCTCGCTCAGCAGTGCTGCCCGCGGACATGAATAACTGCACGTTAGGATATTATAGCAGACGCGGATGCTGCTTTCATCTGTGACCTGTCCTTTGAGCTACGCAGGATAAACACACTGAAGCCATAAATCAAAAGGACGCTGTTCCCAGGAGCTCTTCAAGCAGAAAAGAAACACGTAAACAGGGTTTGTTTCCTGGTTCGTTAAAAGAAAAATGCAATATTAAAATGAGCTCTGGAATCGTTTCTCTGGCCTGCGGGCCTGAAGCAGCAACAACAGCAACAAGGAACAACAGGAAATATAAGAACACAGAAAGCTATAATGTAAGAACCTGTTAAAAAGCTGTTTATGTTGAAATGATGCATTTATGTTCTTATGAATAAATTAAGCCACTTAACACGAATGATCATCTTAATCATATGAGAACAGGACAACGATTCGCTCAAGGAACCGAAAGGAAAATCTACGGAGCAAGAGAAGAAGAAAAAATGTGTTTCAGACTTTTCTCTAATCTTTGCTTTCTTGATGATTGTAATTTAGAGATCAGGGTCAGAGGTCTGACGGAGACACAGGACGAGCAGAACATTCTGGATATTATAATCTACAAAACTCAAATCTGCTCTCATGTTTCTCTGCTTTGTTGACTTTAATTAATAATTCACAGGAAAATGTAATTAGGTGGAACAAGAGTCAAAACTAAGGCGCTAACGGGCTCATAAATGACCTTGGAACGTGGCAGCTGCTCTGTATGGACACATCACATGGTAAATGCTTTATCGTCCACTTGTCTGTTCACAAATAATCGTCAAACTGCAGATGATTCGAGCCACAAATGTCAGGACTCAGGCTGCATATCGAACGAGGAAGGTGGAGTCGAACGCCACCTGAATGAAAGACCAGCATCCTCGCATTGGATATGGAATATTATTTACATCGAATGTTTTTTACTTGATATTGTGATTTTATTTGAAATGTCTGAGCCTCTGCTCGTGTCCTGGGAGGAAATCTGAAAGTGATGCGTTTCATATTTGAGACAAAGCCTGTGGGCGTCGTGAGCTCTGAAGGTTCTCAAGAAAAAACCTCAGATTTGAAAACTGTAAAGAAAAACTTGAAATTAAGATCAGCTGCAACTCTACTTAACTAAACTGAGGCAAGGACGCCCTCTAGTGGTGAATCAGAGCATCTCATAACAGGCCACATAAGAAAATCTTTTTATAGCATAAACCAGCAAAACAGTATCATTTAAAATTTTACATTGGTTTTAATACAACTAATCCTGAACCACACACTTAAAGAAAACTCATGTTGGTTCACTATATGGCCAAAAGTATGTGGACATATACTTTTGGTTTCCTGCTGGTTTACATGGCTGCTGCATTTAATATCATATCACTGTAATTCTTGGTTTCAGGTTAATGCGTGAGCGTCCACATACTTTTGTCCTGAAAAGCAGAGAATGGAAGGATGCAGGAAAAGAAGAAGAAGAAGAAGCTTAAAATGAAGGAAAAAAACTGATGGAAGATTGTTGTAAAAAGTGTCTGACAGGAACAATTATTGTGTTTTTGATCTTAATAAATCCTGACAGGCCAGATTCGTTTTGATTGACGCTCATCAGATGAACTGAGGCAAAATATGACTTTAATTGTTCTGAATAAGATATAAATAAAAACAATTATGTTTATGATTATCATCTTCACTTGATTTCCTGCATCTCACTGTGATGTCTGATATGTTGTGTCATTAATGTGTGTGTGTTTACCTTCACTATCATCTTTATGACACTTTGAGTTGAGGATCTTTGTGTCAGATCTGTCAGACATTTTTGTTTTCTCCTCTCCCATCAGCTCTGCCTCTGTCACATCTGTTTGCGTTAATGATTAAAAATGGAACTAATTTCCTTCAATCCTCAGGAATCACGTCGTGCTCACGCTGGCATCCTTTCATTACGGACTGTAACGGCTGGCTGCCGGAGAATCACAGGCTTCACCGAGCAGAACGATCCAATAGAAAAGTTGTGAATGTGCAATAAAGCCTCTTCTATCTCTGCTGTCTCTCTGATAACCTTCAAGTGTCAGAGGAAATAATGCCCTGTCGTCTGCGGCTGGATGCTGGAGGGTGACGAGCGCTTCAAAGGATGATGACTGAATTTATTTGACTCGCTGTCTTCTGACTTTATTAATATTTCTACTTTTCACACTCGTTTATTTCTTTGTTGCAGCTGCAGGCTGAGCAACAGTTTGAGATCAGCAAGCCTCCACTAGGTGGCAGTAGAGACTGTCTGCTCATCTGTGTGTGTGTGTGTGTGTGTGTGTGTGTGTGTGTGTGTATGTATGTGTATGCAGAGTGAAGACATTTTTGGAAAATCAGAATGAGGAACTTTTAGGACATGTAGAAATTTTTGGGGAAAAAAAGAGATTTTCACTTTTTAAGGCTGTAAATTTATTCGAAAATCAATAACATTTTTTAAAAAGCCGTGATTTTTTCTGAGAGTGGTGATACGTTGGAAAGTGTCGTCACTGTCAGAAATACTAATAACTACCATCAGTAATATCTATGTATAATGTTAGTGGGGAATTTTTCCCAACGCAAAGATGTTTTTGGAAAGAAAGCATATTTAGAAAAGTAACAACGATTTAGGTGAGTGAGAACATTTTCAAAAAAGTGTTGACATTAATTGGAGATTTGGGACATTTTTGGACAACGAGGACATTTTTGAAAGACAGTGACGTGTTTGAAGGTTGATCCACCACCACTTTGGTCCAAACTGAAATATCTCAACATCTATTGGATGAATGGCCATAAAAACTGGTTCAGATATCTCAGATTAAGTCTAAAGACTCAGGTGACGCTCTGACGTTTCCTCTCAGCTCAGATTCTTCACTCACCTGGTGAAATATCTCAACATCACCAGGATGGATGAAAAACTTGGTTCAGACATTCATTTAAACAACATTTAAACTTGTCCAATATTCAGTTTATGATCAAACACCTGCAGAAGTGACATCACTCCCATCAGAGTCAGCTGACAAGTTGTTTTCAGATCTTCAATCAGCTGTTTGAGAGTTTAGACTTGATTTTAGTTTAGAGTTTAGTTTAGACTTGGGCTGGGATGTTTGAGCCTGATGTCAGGTGCCAGAGACAGTATTCTGACTGTGGGTCCTCACAAGGGTACGAGTACAAGGATGTGTGTGTTCTGGAGAGGGGAATGGTCCCCACTTCCTGTTCTGGGGTCAAACACTTCCCTGAGGAGAGAGCTTTCTCACGCTGTAGAGTAAAACACTACACACACACACACACACACACACACACAGAAGCATCACATGAGTGCGGTTGGACAAAGAGAATTCAAACTGTCTCAGGTGATTCATTGACCACGTTCCTTCCTGTCGACTTTGAATCAGGACTCTCAGGAATCTGGAATCATATTTATTCACAGAAGTGATTTAACCTCTCTTGGTGTCACTGTGGGTCTTCCTGTGATGACAAGTGCTACTTCCTCCTCCCATGGTGACATAAAGGTCAAAGGTCAAAGTTGAACAGCTGTCTGGTTTTATTTTTTTTTTCCTGCTGCATGAGAGTGTGTGTGCATGTAGAACCAGAGGAAGAGAGGGTGAGGGGGAGTTTTTGTCAGACCCTGGGGGGGGATCAAAGGTTACGGGGGTACGACACTGTGTGTGTATGTGTGTGTGTGTGCAGGTCAAGTCCTTCCCTTGATAGTTTCTTGGGAAACACTGGTGGATGGGAATCTCCTCACACTGTCCCGAGCTGTGATGTAAACACACACACAGGCATGAGGGCCGCTGTCTCTTCATCACACACACACACACACACACACACACACACACGGTGTGACTTAGTGTAAAAGAATTAGAAATGGACACTTGAAAAAGGTATTTTTGATACCTAGTTGATACCAGTTCTTAAATCCTCCAGCAGCTCCAGGAAGTTTCACAGCTCATATTTGTTTTCTCTCTTCTGTTTGTTGTTTCTTTCTCTAGCTTCACTTTATGAATATATCATAAACCGAACATGACTTTCTCATTAGATTTTCTCCTCTGCAGCAAACTCCTCGGAAGCTTCCTTTCATGGTTTTGAATGAGCAGCGCCATCTTCCTGTCCTGTGCTGTAATGCAATCCGTCACATTTCAAAATAAAATGCAGCACAGGTGAACAGACAGAAAAAGATGTAAAATCTAATATAATAATGATAGTTTCATATATGTTTTTCGTTTAGGGGATTAAAGTCATGTTTCAAAAGTAATACATTACAATGGAAAGTTGCTTGTATATTTATTTTCTGCCTCATTGTGTGACCTGGTATGTGTGTTACTTTTTTTTTTTTTAATTCTCTTTACATTTTATGTTTTATTTTGACAAACCATTATTTAAAATCATCATTT
Source organism: Centropyge bicolor (assembly GCA_037975185.1). NCBI lineage: Eukaryota > Metazoa > Chordata > Actinopteri > Pomacanthidae > Centropyge > Centropyge bicolor. The sequence goes on along the minus strand of JBBMOC010000004.1, from coordinate 14,816,201 downwards.
TCCTGCAAGCTTTTCTCCAGAGTTCACTTCAGACCATCGACCACCCTTTAATGTCAGTCAAGGTTTATTATAAGACAACAGGCTCCTTTAACAATATCAGCAAGATTAAAATCAGCATCTTTGACAACAGGCAGCAGATTCAGAGCCAAAACGCTCATCTGGCTTTAATTTGACCTACATTTGTCATGTTGTCATGCAATGTGAGAAATGTGTGCAGAGACAACACAGCCTCCATATCTGGACTGTGCAGGAGAGGCAGCTGAGAGGACACGGCAGTGAATGGGATGGAAGCGCTTCCTGTCCTGCTGCCTTCAGCATAAGCCGCAGTTTTATAAGGAGGGAATTAAGATCCAGGAAGGAACCAGAGTCCAGGTCCAGAGCCCTGCACCACAGGCCGGGTAAGTCCTGAGGGAGGCTTTCCTATTTCATCCTTCTGCCATTCACAACCAGGCATCATCCTCCGCATCCTGCTGCAACACGACTCTTAATGTGAAAGCGTTCACCAGACTTCATTGAAAAATCCTGTAATTTAAAGACGTCTTGTCTGGCTGCTAAAATGTTTGTCTTAAAATCATAAATTAATATAATATCTCAGTCTTTTGATGGCAAATCTTAATTTCGGTGTCCAAATACTCCAACAAACATAAATATTTCAGCACAATGTGAGCCTGGTTTCTTGCTGCACACTGGAGATGAGGCTGTTGTGGTGACAGGGGGCTGACGGAAATACAAGCGGGGTGGTTCAAAAATAATAAAGGTTATATAAGGATAAATGTTTCCATTTTATTTTTTTTATTATTGCCGAATATAAGAGTGAATCTGGCTGAATGACAAAAACACATTAAATCACGTTTTATTTGATTAACTTCCATGCATACACGTGAAAACCTTTAATAGGTAAATTTCTGAATGGAGTTCGGATGATTTCAATGGAGCGATGTGTGAATGCACGAAGACAAAAACACCACCTTGCTCTCTCATTGCTTCATGTTCTGTGATAAGATCGTGCAGGAAAGGCATCTTGCAGCTCTGAATCCTGCAGATCACATGGAAAAGCATCATCACAGTCGACAGCAGGTTTGTGTCGCTTCACTGACTCCTGGTTTTAATCTGCACAGCAAAACAATCCCACATGTGAATCCTGCACATTCACTGAGGTTTAATGATGTGGATGATTTCACTGCAGGATGTTGTTCGTGCATTCAGTCAAGATCAGATTATAGATTGCAGAGACTGTAAATTATTATAGATTTGCATTTCCTTTGCAAAACAACATCATTAAAATAGATTGTAGCTCTGTTTATCCTCTTAAGGATTGTTTCATAATCTATGATATTTCATGACTTCATTCACTTGGAAATTTAAATATTTAAGAGCTTTTTCTGAGTAATAAAATATTGACAGTCTGATTGGATTTTATCCTCTAATTTGTTATTTTCTTATGGATTTTAATATAAAAAAGATAACGTGTTTGAGTTCTGTTCATGCAGCTTCGTAATGGAAACCTATTTTCCAGATGTCATTTTAAATCAGCATGATTTTGTTGTCCTGCAGAGATTTAATTAAATTCTTTGTCCTGCACATGATAAATTATTAGATTAAGGAGAAAAGGAGCCAAAGTGTAACTGGATGAAGTCTGTGTTTGCAGCTGACAACTTGTTTGGCTGCTGAAGCTCATAATAAACCTTCTCACTGTTAAAACTGGTGCAAGTTTGGAAACCTGATATCAGGGCGCGTTGGATCAAGGTCGCTAGATTTAACTAAACTGTACCGGAATATACGATGAATATACCTTCAAAATAAAAGGTCTTTTTATCACCAGAGAAAAGGGAAACTCAAGTGTTCATTTGGGGGAAATTGATCCTATGAAATTGATGAAAAAAATTCAACAAATGAAAATGTAGTATGGAAGAACTTCTTTTCTTTTTTTTTAAATGAAGATGACACACATTTGAGCACAAGATAAGTTATTCCTTTTTTAGTCCCTCATCGGGGAAATGTCCAGCTGAAGAATGGAAATGAACAACTTTAGAATTTAAATTATAAATGGCAACGTGATGCAATATAATACAAAAACATCAGGATGAGTGACCCTCAGGTTCCCTTTGGGGCAATTAATTTATAGTTTGATCAGTTAATTCAACTGAAAAGAAATTGGCTTTAAGGCGACACCTGCATTTGTACCTCGTCTTGAGGACCCTTTCTTGTAGAGTGGTCCTGTGTGAACTTTCACTTTTAATACCTTTTAATAATTCAGTTGATTTTATGATTACATGGCTCTTACAAGATATGTAAATAAAATTACATTTCACTAATTTACAATTAGATTAAATTAAAGAATAAAGGCTTAGTGGAGGCCTGCAGTTTAATTTGGATATATGAATGGAAGCATACTCTAAAGAAAAATTGCAATTTGCATCTTTAATTTTCCCCCAAAATGTCAGTAAAATTACACTAGTTGTAGCGTTTCCTCTTTTATTTTGAAGGACACCACCGGAAGCGCAGTGTAGTACTCGGTGTAACTTGATTCCGGCGGGCAGCAGTTTGCGGGGCAGCTGATTCTCCTGCGGGGCTAAAAATAATCAACTTCTTTCTCTCCAACTTTCTCAGTAATTTGTTCATTTCTTCCTCTGTCTGTTTCATCTCGTTTTGAAAGTTTAGACTTCAGGAATGAGACGGTGTCAGTGAGGATTTTGACTTTTCTTCGAGGTAAGAGAGACTTTGATTCTTAAACTAGCTTAAAGATCAAAATGACTCAATATAAATTTAAGGTTAAAATAAGATAAATTAGTTTCCTGACAGTATTTTAGACAACATTTAGTCTTGTTTTTTTAACGAACTTGGTTTGATAAATATGGCTGTAGTCTAATAAAACTTTAATATCTGGAGGTAAATTCACTTGTCTCTCAGCTAACGTCAGATTAGCTTTTCATGTATTAGCATAATTAGCTTTATTAGCTCGATCAGACTCACAGGGCCAAATGTCTTTTTCTGTCCATAATGTAGTTAAAATTTCAGTCAGCCCAATGAATCACAGATAGAGGGGTGAAAATGATATACAAAAAATTTAAAGAAATGGACAGAAATTTGTGTCTGAAAAGGTGTCAGGAAACAGTTGTGGTTAGCTTCAATTTTGGCTGTTAAAGTGGATTTTAATGGTTTATATATTTGAGAACACTTTAAACGTAAATATATCACCCTACTTCTACAACATCATATATTTTTCTGATGTGAGTGTTTATTTCCAGTATGTCCCAATTTGTCCTAACACCAAAATGCAAGGTGCATCTGGTCTGAAACAAAGATGGCTGCCAGGTGCAGCTTCCTGCCGCCATCTTTGTTTCTGGTTTGAAAGGAGACACGAATGTTATAGAACTATATTTTATTCAACTGAAGGAAATGAAGGCTGTCAAAGGCAAAAATTCCCATCTTTCTGCTTTATTAAAGTATGTCAGAATAGATTTCATATGATGTAAATATACTTGACACTGAGCGCAGATTTTTGATGCCACCAACAAGCAAATGCCGTCAAATGTAAGAAATTATATTTGTTTTGTGTAAAAAAACCCAAACCAAACAAAAAACAATTACATTACTGAACTCATTTTAGATTGGAGTTTTGCTTCAGGGCTTCAATTAATCATTTTTAGATTGAAAACTTGACATGGTGAAAGCCATGATAATTCAATTTTATTAACAATTTCTGAACAGCCAATAAGAGGTGAAATATACATGAAATAATTATTCAGCAGCCACCATCACTTAGCTTTAAATCTTTACAAAGTTACACTTTTGGCTTGCCTTGTTAATATGGTCTCTCCTAATTTGTGTTTATGCTCAACCAAAGATAGTTCAGTCATGACAGAAACGTTGCTCTGATTGCACCAGTTAAGGAGCCAACATTTTAATAACTTTAAATCAGTAATAAGTCTCCTGAAACTTAAGTCATGGCGTCATGACAACTGTTAATGACACTTTGAACGTGCTGCCTTTCCAACACTGGAGCTGGTCAGTGCCCCTGAAATAGCTCTCACGCCTGACATTGGCCTCTATTTGTGTTTCTGTGTGACTGAGTATGTGCACTTGAATGTGTGACGTGCCACTAAATATCTGACCCAGTCTCCCGAGTTCAAGTTGAAGCACTGCTGTGCTGCAGATGGCTAACTGTTTCAGAATCATGGATCATTTCACAAAGTGCATATTCACTTATTATGAAATATGTGTTTGATTTGTTTTGTGTGATCTGATCTCTGGTTTCTCTCTATGTGAATTTTTGTTTTCACAGATTGACTCGGGGCTTCTGTGGAGCAGCCGTTTCGTCACATGACCATGTCGTTTTGCGGCAACGACGAAGGTGTCAATGCCTACAGCGTGAAAGACGGTGTGCTGAACAATGGCTGCTTTGTGGACGCTCTCAACCTGGTTCCCCATGTTTTCCTGCTCTTCATCACCTTCCCCATCCTCTTCATCGGTAGGTGATAGAATTTGACACACACATAAACATAAAAATTATCTGCTAATCTAAGTACACATAAGAGTTTTTGTGCCTCCGCAGACAAAGTGGTAGAGTCTGTTATGTGTATTTTGACGGGTGTTGAAGTGTTTCCTGGTTAAGCCTCTTAAAGCTTCACCTTTTCTGCTGCAAAGTCTCAGAAATCACTGCAGCTGTCAGGGCAGAGCTAATCCTGTGAGGATTATCAAAGCAGAGTCAGTCAGATAGTTTGATCTTTGTTCAGATTGTTTGATACGCACAGTAAGGCGTTTAATACATGTGACTGTGGAACACCTGTCCAGGATGCACCAGGCCCTTCCTCTTGCCAAGTGCATCATGTGACCCTGAATAGGGGATACATATATCAACCTTTTAGTACATACTAGCTATGGCCAGGGATGTGATCAGAGAAGCTGTGAACAAAGTAGAAAAACAGCTCTGACAAATAGGAGTGAAAGAGGAAAACTTGCTGAGCTGTGTTACAATCATTTAGTTAGTCAATGTTGCTCCATGTCAGAGCAGATGTGATAGTGATATTAACTTTCCCCTCTCGCCGTCTCTCATGGACACACACACATACACATATCTCAAGCCACTTGTCACCAGTCAGGACATTAAGCAGCTTTGAAGTGTAGTTAAGATGGGATTAGAACAGCAGTTTGATGATCCGGTGTGGATCGGACTGTTGCTATGGTAATATAGGAAACAGTAAAACCAACAGTAAACAAAACTGCTGTAAAAACAGTCAAACTGAAAGTAAACAAAACACTGAAACTATTAAATATCGAGTGATATGGTTCCTTCCTACTTGCTTTTCTTTCTCATCTGTTTTTTATCACTGTTGAACATTGAACCTCATAAATTCAGAGGAAAAATTATAAAAGATGTGAGGAAGGATGGAAGATGAGGAAAAGAAGGAATGAGGACATATTTTGTTATAGAAAATTATAGAAGGAAAACTGTCTTTATGATTACATTGATTGTGATGTTCTGGTAATTCCGCTGCTGTATCACTGTGCAGAGAATCACGTTCGCTGAATGTGGTTGCTTATATCTTGTGTGCGTGTGTGTGTGCGTGCCGTAGTTTATGGGAATAGTTCTGACCAGAAGCCCTCAGCCAGTTCCCGGAGGACTCACTAATTGATGCTTGCTGGTTCTAGTTTTTTATGGTCTCTGTCCCTTGAGCCTCTGAAATGGCTGTGGGCCATTTAGTTAAAAGCAGAAACAAACCTAATAAGAAACACTGTCAGTACAAGTAAAACCCTGTGGTACTGAGCTCCAGTGGTATCGTCTCTTTTTACCAATAGACAAAAGTTCAATTCAAGTGACAGATACACTTCTTTTAATGGTTTACAGTAGACAAAACTTAAATCTAAAGAAAGTTGTCTTTTGCTGTTACAGGTTTTTAATCATTCATGTTTGGAATTAATACTTTTCAATTATGACAATTTGAGAAACACACATTTTAATCAAGTTGCTGCATTGAATATTATGTGTTTAAATTAGACATGATGCTCACTGTGATGATTTAGAGATTTCAAGATATTTTCTTTGTCCGTGCAAGCTGATTTTTGCCCTGGAGACAGGAATGTAAAACAATGTAAAATAATACATTTATAAACCAGTCATTTTACCGCCATCTTTTTTTCTTGGTATGTCTTTCCTTCATGTTTCTCTTTTCTGTACAGGACCCATTTTTTTACATCAAGTTCAGATTCATCACATCATCTTTCACTCTTTCTGTCTCTCTCCGTATCTGTCTGTCTGTCCGTCAGGTTGGGGCAGCCAGAGCTCCAAGGTTCAGATCCATCACAACACATGGCTTCATTTCCCCGGCCACAACCTCAGGTGGATCCTCACCTTCTCGCTGCTGTTCGTCCACGTCTGCGAGTTCGCGGAGGGCATCGTCTCGAACAAGTGAGACCTCAGAGAGATGTTTTATGAAATTGTCACACAAAGTACTTTTATTTCTGTTGTCTTCAGCAAAGTTATATAAACAATGTTTGTGAGTCTCAGTTGCTTTGGTCTCCAATTAATGAATACATTTTCCATATTAATCATATTTTTGGTTTGCCTCTCGCTGTAGGATGATGCTGACCAACCACCTCCATCTCTTCATGCCAGCGTTCATGGGTTTTATAGCAGCTACGACATCCGTGGTTTACTACCACAACATAGAGACATCCAACTTCCCCAAACTGCTGCTTGGTAAGACACAAAAACTCTGAGGCCACTGCACTATTTAATACCTTGTTTGATGTGTAAAACCAGTGAAGTTCGTCTCTTTATCTATATTTGAAACTGTGACACTGAAGCAGGAAGTGGAAGTGGAGACAGGAGAGATACCAAGGGGGATTCGTACTACGGATCATTTTTAGGTGTTGAACAGGTCAAATGACAGTAAAAGCTCAAGCTCTATGTTTTAAAATGCAGTCAAGTCACTTTACAGATGCTTTCTGTTCAGCACCATCACAACCCAGCAATGTAACAGGCTATTAATATGACACTGTATCACTTTTCTCTTTCACATAGTTCTGTTCATCTACTGGGTCCTGGCCTTCATTACAAAGTCCATTAAGCTGTGGAAGTTTATAGAGTATCATGTTGGACCCCAGCACCTGAGATTCTGCATCACAGCGCTGTTAGTGATCCTGTACGGACTGCTGATGGCCGTGGAGATCAACGTCATAAGAGTCAGGGTGAGTGACCGTGATTCATCTAACATCACAAACTGAATCTCCTAGAATAGGAAAATGTTTGTCTTTTGCTTTGATTGATTTCGACTTTTTCTCTCCCTGTAGAAATATGTGTTCTTTGCCAACCCACAAAAGGTGAAACCACCAGAGGATCTACAGGATTTGGGAGTTCGCTTTCTGCAACCATTTGTCAACCTGCTGTCCAAGGTAGACACAAACACGCTGAGAATTTAAAAAAATTATTATTGATACCACCCAGATAGTGTGAAATACAAGAAAAGATTTACCCTGTTTAAACATTTAGGCCACACATTAGAAAGTATCTCTCATCATATAAGAGTCAAACTTAATGTTTAGCTCTCTTACTATCAAATGTTACTGGAGCACTATTTGGCAGTGGAGCACAGGAAATGGTACAAATTGTTGGAACATTTTCAGGCGACATATTGGTGGATGAATCCTCTCATCATGGGAGCACACAAGAGGCCCATAGAGCTGAAGAAGATCGGCAAACTGCCCATCGCCATGAGAGCCCTCACCAACTACCTGCGGCTCAAAGACGCCTACGAGGATCAGAGGGTGAGCAGATGGAGGCTCCAACCCGATTTAACACTAATGCACGGTCCAACTTTCTGGTTTTACTAATAACCTGGGCTTTACTGTTGATGATCATTTCCATTGACTCACTCAGACAGCCGAGGATCCGGACCGCGCCCCATCGATCTGGCGCTCCATGTATCGAGCGTTTGGACGTCCCATCCTGCTCAGCAGCACCTTCCGCTACCTGGCTGACCTGCTGGGCTTCGCCGGGCCGCTCTGCATCTCTGGCATTGTGAAGTACCTGAATACTACCAGCGATGCTGCAGCCCAAAACAAGACCAAGGTGGGTGTATGTATGAGTCTGTGGTGGTTGACTTTGTGTTGTGCCTATAGTTGAAAACTTCAAACTCTTCTGATGGGTTTTGAGTCTGACCGCTGTTTTATTTCTTAATCTCAGAGTTAGTGTTCAAATCTGCTGCCGATAGGGACTCGAAAGTTTCCCATTTGGGTTGTGACATACATTAACTGTACTGTATATGGCTGCTGCAAAGTACTACAGTATGTATAGTAGTGAGTATATAGTGAGTATGTGACTGTGGGGCCGCTCACTGTTGGAGGTTTCCTTCAGACCCTGACAGCTGTGAGATCTTTGATTACAGCTTTGACTTGAAAACTGGTACAGAATCTGATCCAGTGCCACGACAGGGTCACATTAGAACAACTCGTGATGAGCACAGACTGTGTCCGAGACGACAGTGTGAAACGTTGAACGTCATTAAATTTCCCATGAGAGAAATCAGTTTGGAAATATAAACCCATCTTGGTGCACAGCTGCTGTTACTAAAGCCGTCAACGGGACCAGAGTCTGGTTTGTGTGTTTACACAGGATCATTTTATTAAAGGTGAAGTGCAAATGAGTGCAACATCATTGGTCGTCCACACAAATGCTGTCACTGCTTGTCATTGATGTTGGGAGGTCAAGCCAACCAATGAATCACTCACTCCCATAGTGATGTCACTGAGGCGTTGGTCGCAGTCATCATGTCACCACCAGTGTGTGTGTGTGTGTGTGTGTGTGTGTGTGTGTGACTGCATGTCTAAGTGTGTGAACGACGCTGTGTCTGACCTGATCAAATGTCTGTAATGTTATAATGTGCTGAAATTACATTACACACACACACACACACACACACATACACACACACACACACTCTTGTAGTTTTATACATGTGAGGTGTTCACGTAATACGTTCCCTAAAGCTTTAACCATGACAACTAAATGCCCAACCCTAACCTTTACCTGAACCTTCACCCCAATTTAACCTTAACCCTAAACCCAAGTCTAATCCTTCAAACAGTGTTGAGGAAGTAAGGATTGCCTGAAATGTCCTCACCTCACTTTTTAAAACTGTCCACATGGTGTCATGGTCCTGGTCTCCTCACAAAGATAGAAGCAGAACAACACACTTGCAGAATCTTGTAAACAGTAAAGTCTAATTCAAGTAATTATTGTTTATTGCTCTCAAACAGTTTTCAGTTTTTTGCATCACTGGAATAATCATTCGTTTCTCAGAGCTCCTGGTGATGTATTCTGATTGCTTGTTTTGTCAGACCAGCGATCCAAACCCAAAGATATTCAATTCACAATCATGTGACACAAGAGAAAAGCAGCAGATTTTCACAACTTTGAACCTGGAAAAACATTACTGAATAACTTCATGATTAATCAGTGAACAAATGTTGTTGATGGACAGTTAATGCACTAATTGTTCTGGCGCTACATTGAATATGTCGTAGTCTGCACCCACGTTATCAGCTGCATCACACTATGATAATCCAAAACAATCACATGGAGCGGGCAGAGAGAACGCAGACACTCTCACAGACAGTCCCTTTGGCAAAGGAAGAAATACTGGCAGGGCCAATCACAGACATCGACTCCTCTTAAGTCCATGCCAGCTTCTTCCAAAGGTCATAATACCAACAGAGCTGTTAGGAGAGGCAGAACAGATGCTCCTGTAATGACAGTGTATTTTCATTCAGTCCATTTGGCTGGATGTTGTTATAGTTAATGTTGAATGTGAGCTGTCGTCAGCTCCGCGCTGCCTGTTAAAGTGGGTATAATGGGCAGCAGAGATAGAGAGCAGAGCAGGACTGCATTTCTGAGTGACGTGGAAAATTTCCCACTCACCTCACACTCTCTGTCTCAGTTTAATACAGAGGGAAGGGATGGACAAAATCCTGCCGTCACAGTATGTGTACAAACTGAGTGTTTTTCACAAATCCAGCCAGAAACGTGAAACGTGTGACCACTTTGCTGTAAAGGGTCGATTTGTCATTGCAAAACTACGACAGTGTATGACAGTATGATAATCTCTCTCTTTACATTTTGTAAATAAGCTTGTACGGTTGATTTCTGGCTGAGAGTTTGATGAGAATATCGATACCTCTCTCTGTATGTTCCATGTGAATACGATGTCTTGAAGGCTGCTTTTGTTCCCTCTGGGCGGAGCCAGTCCAGCTGCTTCACCCTGTTTCCAGTCTTTATACTGAGATAAGCTCATTTCCCACGATGGTGAAACTATCTCAAGTGTGTGTGCTTTGTTGTAGGAGAGATATTTCGATGTGTACTTCATGTCTTCCACTGAGCTGCTGCAGAACACTTCAGTCCTGGCTGTGCTTCTCTTCCTGGCTCTAGTCCTCCAGAGGACCTTCCTGCAGGCCTCGTACTACGTCACTATAGAAACAGGCATCAACCTGCGGGGAGCCCTGCTGGTGGGTGAAACATCATGGAAATTAAAGTTCAGACATTTGTTTTCATAATGAATTTATCTTTAATGACATGAACCATCGCAATAATGTTTCCAAGACTGTTTGCTGCTACAAATTTATCTCATCCTCATACAAACATTATCCACCTGAGGTCACAGCAGATGGTTTAAGATGCTGAGGAAACAGCCAGTTTACAGCTCCATAGAGGTTTTATAGCACCTCATGTTGTGCAGTATTAAACTTGAAGTGATTTTTGAAGACAAACTTGGCAGCATGACGGCCTTCAATTCAGTTGTATCAGCCATGAATTGTTTTACATTAATCACTCAGTGAGGTAGGAAAGCCTCTGGCAGTTAAACCATGGGACTTAAACTCACCACTAAACCCCCAAATACTACTGCTGCTCCTACTACTGAATATATAAATAGAAACTGGTAGGTAATCTGCTGCATTAGGCCGCACTCAGGCAGACAACAGCACTCCATGAAAAAAAACACAGCCTCATTAATTTGAATGGGGCTGCTGCTTCGGCTGAACAGCAAGTATAATTGTACGTGTTGATTTCATTAACCAGGCGATGATTTACAACAAAATCCTGCGTCTGTCCACCTCCAACATGTCCATGGGGGAGATGACGCTGGGGCAGATCAACAACCTGGTGGCTATAGAGACCAATCAGCTGATGTGGTTCCTCTTCCTCTGCCCCAACCTGTGGGCCATGCCAGTACAGGTGGGCTGAACCGGACGTCCATGGATTTCTGGTCGTATTTGTTGTTACATAATAATGTTTCTTTTTCTTACTGTGTCTTTGTTTCCTTGTAGATTGTGATGGGGGTGATTCTGCTCTACTATTTGTTGGGTTGGAGCGCTTTGATCGGAGCATCGGTCATAGTTCTGTTGGCACCAGTCCAGTACCTCATAGCTACGAAGCTGGCAGACACACAGAAAAGCTCACTGGTAAGCCATATATTTATGTCATTGTTTTTCCTTGTTTATTTTTGAAAAATATCTCAACTAAATGTAAAGCTGTTATTTTACAGCAGTTAACTATTTTCTCCTGTAATGTTAGTTGAATATGAGCTAGATCAACAGGTTTTTATCCTCCGCTGTCTCTGTCAGGAACACTCCACAGATCGTCTGAAAAAGACCACAGAGATCTTAAAGGGCATCAAGTTGCTGAAGCTGTATGCTTGGGAGAACATCTTCTGTGACAGCGTGGAGGAGACCAGAGGCAAAGAGCTCACCAGCCTGAAGACCTTCGCTTTCTACACATCCATGTCCAGTAAGATGAAAAAAAATCTACAGTATCACCTGAGTTTGAATGAGTTTAAATGATGATCCCTTAGTTGTTTATCAGTCTCTCCAGTCACACTTTATTATAATGAGCCTGTTTTTTCCCTCTGTACAGTTTTCATGAATGCTGCTATTCCCATTGCTGCTGTTCTTGCGGTAAGACATTTTTACCTCTCTCACATGTGCTGTTTATTCTGCTGTCTTCAACCATAAGGGTTAGTGAACATGAGTGAGCGGATGGTCAAATTTAACATCTTGTCTTGTAGACATTTGTGATGCATCACTTCCTCAATAAAACTGGGCCCACTCCTTCTGAAGCCTTCGCAGCTCTGGCCTTGTTCCACATCCTGGTCACCCCTCTCTTCCTGCTCTCCACTGTTGTCAGATTTGCTGTCAAGGCTGTGGTCAGGTGAGTGTGTGTGTGATCGTGTACAACTGAAGGAACGTTCCTCGTGCTGATGCTGGATGTGGTTCCAGTGGTAAATCTAATAATAGGAACATGGAGGAAGCTTGACAGCAGTGATGGGAAACTCAAAACTCCTGAGAGATTACCCGTATCTGTATCATCACAATCACACTTATACATGGACTGAATGTGTGTGTGTGTGTGTGTGTGTGTGTGTGTGTGTTCACAGTGTCCAGAAGCTTGCTGAGTTTCTTCAGAGTGATGAAATTGGAGATGACAGCTGGAGAAATGGAGACATGTCTGTTTCCTTTGAAGCTGGAAAGAAACACCTGGGGATGGTGAGTGTTAATTTATAGCCAGGCAGGATTTTACAGCAAAATTGTGTTTTATCTTCCAGTCTGGATTGTGTTTTTGTTGTTTTCACCACCACTGATATTTTATGATAACATGTAAATACAAATTTCAGCTCTGGTATCTGTAGATGCAGCGACAAACCAGCTGTTAAACAGCAGTCAGCAAGTGGCCAAACGGCTTTTTTGTCACCAAATTATTAAAAACAACAGCTGCAAGTTTTTTTTCTTACTGTCCTCGGTTTAGGCCTGAGGTACATGCAGAATAAAATACCTTCAAACTGTAAAAAAGCCAAACATTTATCCTGTATTTAAAACAGATGGCCTTAACAAAGATCACGGAAGGTGCCAAGAAATTGCTTTAATGTGCAGAGTTAAACAGCCTAAGCTTCCTCATGGACAGGATTTGGATCACTGAGGTGAGCCAGATGGCACAGCGCACATTCCTTCCATGTTAAGCCAGGTAACTTGTATCGTTTCCATTTTGGGGACGAGCTGCTCGAACATGGTGTTGAGCGACGAACATCAGCCCCGACTCCTGCTGGGAGCAGATCCTCCCAGGAATAATCACGTGTTCAGACAGGTCAATCGAGTTAAATTTTGAGAAAAGTGGTAACCCAAACAGCATTATTTAAAATTTCTTATTTAAAATTTGCAGTTGAAAGTCAGAGTGTTGAAATTGGCAAGGACATTTGGCGGCATTCATTCATGAAACACGTTATTTCTGACAGCTACAGCTATTCATCGTGGACCTGAGGTCATAAGCGTTGACCACATGGTGAGACAAAGGGTGATGCTGACATCAAGAGAAGCACAACACACATCATGTCATTTCCTCAGGACTAATTGTTATCTGTCTGAGGCTGTGGGAGAGAGCATCATCCCCATTTGAACTGCAGCCCAGCCTTTAATCTTGTGGCTGTCTGAGGTTTCACTAAATCACATGGTGGATATTATGTTGCAGTGGGATTAACAGTATTTGTTTCTAAAATGGACGGTCAGACCACAGAGCAGAGGGACTCCCAGGACTCTTTAGAGCTTTAATGGTTTTCAAATAGGATTGTAAACACAACGTAATCATTTTTATAATTAAATATCTCTTTAAATGTATTATTCAGTACTTGAATTCAACAGTGTGACTATCAGTGCAACATAACTGAACTCAAGCAACTTATTAACTTAACTACTTAATGTGAACATTTTCTTTGTTTCTATTTGTCGCCCCACAAGTGGTTAGACTTTAGCTGCAGTAGAATCATCAGGATGCTGTTTGTTCCTCTTGAGCGACTACAACACTTACATCACTGCAGACTGGTCTGTGTTACCCTTTTCAGGATATTCCACTGTCCTATTTTCCAGCATTAACATCATCAGCATCAGTGCTCCAGACACACGTGTTGATGCGCATCCTGCCTACTGTATCCTGAGTACTTCCTTGCAGGTGTCACATGACTTGTGACACGACGCTGTGTGACGTAGCCAGTGTGACCTTTAGCCTTGCTTCTTATGAGCCCTAAACATTTTGGTGATGTTGGTACAAGTATCTGTTGTGTTGTTCGTTGAGGTCAGTTGTGCAAAGATCACATGAAGTACAAAGACACTGATGTAGAGTTTCCATAGTGTGTTTGGATATGAAGAGCAGGGAAAGGTGCTAGCGGAGTGATTGAATCCTCTGGGGCAACATCCTGGAGGATGTCAGAGGGAACCCCTGTGCTTCTTCCCCAAGGAACTGAAGCGGATGCAGGAAAGTCTTGAGTTTGTTAGTTAATACTAACTTCAGATCTTTCTCTCTTAATGTCCCCCTCAAGACCAAAGCCATCAACAGGAAGCAGCCAATGCGCTACCAGATGGACAACTACGAGCAGCCGACCAGGCGGCAGATGAGACCCACGGAGACGGAGGATGTCGCTGTAAAGGTCAGGGTCAAAGTTCAAATGTTGGGGAATGGTTGGGGGACAGAAAAACACAGGACAGAAAAAGAGTATGAACCCTCAAAGACGCCAAGAACATAACTATTAATGGTTCAAAAGATGTAAAATTTTTGAGTTTTTGATCTAAAGTATTTTGTGGTCAGCAGCAATGGAGTCCTCTTACAAAATGAAGGACTTTCCAGAGCATATTACTCAGTGGTCTGTGGTGTCAGAGGGAGCTGATAGGTTTGTACAGACAAGACCCTGAGAGGCAGAACCTGCTCTATAAACGTAATGTGTTTCATTAGAAAACATGTGTCTTGATGTCAGAGTCATTGAGGCTTTTCTGTGTGAGACACTGAGAGAGATGGTTAGAGGGATGAGCTCAGCTTTCCAGACTGCTGCCTGCCACTTTAACAGTCTCCTCATTTAGTGTAAGGAGACCTTTGGGGATAGATGAGTTTAGGTAGAGAGAATGGGTTGTCGGCTCAATAGAAACTGAGATAGAGAAGGAGGAATTAACAGAAGGAAAAACATGAAAATGTAAGAGCAAGATTTCAGTGAGGTTCATCTCTTTCATTTGTTATTGATTTGCTACAAAGAATGTCAGATTTCTTTAAAGGAGCAAGTTTGTTTAAATTGATTTTCATTCAGAGCTTTTTAAGTTGGAAGGCAGTGATACAGAAAATAATGTCAGAGAATAAAAAGTAAAAAAAAAAATATTCCCAGTCCCACAAAATAAGTTTAAAAATATGTGACCCAAGTGATATTTTTATATGATTTAAAAAAAATGTTTTCCAGCTACTTTTATAATCTTTTTGTTGACATTAAAAAACAAAAATAATGAGCCTGTCTGGACGTATTTTGAATGTCGGTAAATAAGAGATAAGAGAGATCCAGGCTGATTAAACAAAGTAGACTGATATTTATTCTACTCATATTTCTGTGGTTATTACATTTCCTGCATTAAGTGTTTCATTCATATACAGAGATCATCAACATGACCACACAGACACGACCGTGCTGCCCCATGATTCCATCATGTATTTAACTCTGTCAACAGCTGTTTCATATCTCCACTGTTTGTACATCCATGGGTCATTGGTGGGTGCGTGGAATCATACATGTGACGTGTGTTTGTGGGTGTATCTGTATGTGTGTGTCTCCTCAGGAAGTGTAGGATTCACACGAGAATTTGTTGCCCCCTGAAAGGGCCTTGTGAATATGTCCGACATTTTCTCAGCCCCTCTGTGAAGGCGGCTCTTCCTGCCTCATCCCTGCGGAGTGATGCTACCGACCAGACGGTGGTCTGTTAATTAAAGAGATAGAGACTGAGAGAGCAGTGGAACATCCATATGTGATGGATTGTAGTGACAACACAGGTTTAGATAATGGTTGATGCTTCATTTTAGAGAGCTCTGATTTCAAGCTTTTATAAAACATAATGTAGATAATCAAAGTAGTTGTTGTTTCCCTTCATCTGTAGAAATATTGGTCTTTACTTTGATCATACAGGTTTTAAATTTTGTTTTTATTTGTTGTATTTTCCAAGTGTGAAATCCACAGAGAAATAGGATTAGACTTGTTTTCATCTTGTGGTTGTTTCTTGTCTGAACCTGATCTCAGCTTTTTCACCCTGTGTGGTATTGAGAAGCAGTTTGTGTTACTGTTCTGGACGATTTCCTGCAGCTTCTTCCATGTAATTGTTCTTTGATTATACAGCAGTGACCCCACATCTAACCCCATATTTCCATACTTTCATGTTTCACTCCCCATTTTTTATATCTCCTCTCCACTTCCGTTCTCCCTCCCTCCCCGTCGTCTTTTTATCTGACTTTCCATTTCTGTGACTCATTCAGCTTCTTTCTTTACTGTTTTTCCTCAGTAGCCATGACACCAGTAACATGATTCCCCACATGTTTATTTATCCCAGTCATTGATTGATTTAAGTGTGATGCTGATCCTTGGCTTTTGTGTTTACTGGAGCAGTTTAAGAGAATCAGACAAAACAACATCAAATCAGTGTTTTAATATTTATAACATGTCTCTGTTCACATTTAATGAGATACTTCACTAATTTTAAAGTTATGTCATCTCGTCTCATCTCCAATGTCTAAACCAGTAATACCAATTTGAAATATGAGTTTTAAGTATGTTTATATTGAATATTTGCTTACAAAAGAACAAAGATGTTTTTATTTCTAGGATGCCTTTTGGGATTTGTGTCATTGGGAGAAGGGAACAGTGGAGGAAAGGCTGGGGGGGGATTGTCAGATAAAATAAACATAAAATAAACAAATAAATGCAACAGATGGGAGGAATGTAAACAGAGTGTTAGCAGGAAGCCGGGTGATAGATCACTGAACAGGGATTAGATATGAAGGCCTGTTACATGTTGTCTTTTCATGGGGCATTTAATGGCATAAAGAAGGACTCAGAGGAAGATGGTTGACACTGACTTTAACCTTCGTCCACCCTTGTCTTACTTTGCAACCATCTAGTAAAGTAGCTGCAAAAATATGTAAGGATGAACTATTTTTTAAAGTTAGAAAATTACACACTGCAGAAAAAAAGCACTTTATTTACATTTGGCACAAATATCTGATCTGATATCGATGGTAGATTTTTTTACTTCGTTGATTTATTCCTTAGTCTTCTTAATATAACTTTTGACTGATTCGCTTGATTTTGACTATATATAAATAGATTGACTTGATTTGTCTCTTGGATTTTTTATCGCAACCTCTGTGGTCAGTTCATTCACTCTCTCATGAATACAGAAGTGATGGATGGATCAGGGCTCTGATTGTTTTCCTCAGACAGACACAGAGTTGAAAGACACACCTGGACTACAGCACCTGCCCTTGTTGTTTAATGACATTTTATTTGTCGGCGTCCATTTAAATGAACTCTTCACAACCTGAGAAGTGCGTCACGCGATGACCTTTATCATCAGTCCCACATACTATGATCACAGTATGTGTCCGTCATTGTGTAAAAAAGTCATCTCCGCAGCTTTCACACCAATGAACTCAAAGTTAGGGTTTCTTAAACTCGGGGTCAGGACATAACATGGGTCATGTGCTTTTCTCTGGTGGGATTACACATAACAAGAAAACAGCACGTAGTCATGTGTTGCACAACGACAGTTTACTGTGAGACATCCGCTGCACAGAATACGTTCATCCACAACGTCTCTGTTTCTCTGTGCTTTTGTTCAGGTGAGCAATGGATTCTTCACCTGGGGGAGCAACCTGTCCACTCTGTCAGACATCAACATCCGAATCCCCACAGGTACGACTGACTGTTCCACCAGAAATTAAAATCACCTATAGGCAAGATTCGATTAATCTTTTTATTAGAATTTGAGTAAACAACAACAACAGAAATTACATGAACTAAAATAAACTCAACTCCATCTTGTTCATTGTATTATAGGACGACAATAACTTTCTCAACCTTCTAAATGTGTTCAGGTCAGCTGACGATGATTGTGGGTCAGGTGGGTTGTGGGAAGTCCTCCCTGCTGTTGGCCATGCTTGGCGAGATGCAGACCATCGAAGGAAGAGTCTACTGGAGCAAGTAAGACCTGACATTTTATACAACACAGTCTCTCATGTTTTATGTGCAAATTTGCTTTGGTATTTCTCAGGACCAGAAGCAGTTGTGGGTGTGAGGAGTAGATTTTCTTCTTTTCTTTCTTTGCTACTTTACTTTCTTTCAAATGCAACTATCAAGGTCCATGCAAAATACGTTTTTTGTTTTTATTCTTTTTTTTAATCGAATGTTGAAGATTTCCAGCTGTAAATAAAAGTAGGGTGAATGATACAACATAATATCATACAAATAGTTTTATTGAATTTTTATTTCATGTGTATTTTGGTGTTTTCAATGATCCACTTCATCACATGCGTCACACATCTGATCACACTTAATATTTTTAAGAAGCTGCTCCATAACGACAAAGTAATAGCAGAATATATTACATTATTACTTGGGTGCAAATTCATATTATCTTGTTTGTACACAGAGTGAAAGACTCATAGTTTGAGACATACTGATGGAAACAAATTATTATCCATTGGCGCTGACTGTCCGAGATCAGTTTTCAGCCTGATTCAATTTTCTGCTCTGATGGTTATAATGAAATTAAATGACTGTTTGGGTTATTGGGTGTATTAGCTTCCTCACAGAAAGGATTTTCATTTATAAAATGAGTGATGGAAAACTAAGTCGTGGTTATGTCTCACTGCATTGTAAGGGACTGTGCTCTTAGTTGAATGTGGCTGTTGTTCAATAGCTTAGATGTGGGATTATTGAATTATGCTAAAGAGGCTTTTATTTTGAAAGGTATCAGTGTCATTATTCGTATCATTCATTGTTTGTCTGTTTCCTTTGCAGTAAACAGATTTATTATCAAAATACTTACAATCAGCAAAACGTGTTGGTTAGAGCCACAAAATCAATAGGAGAATATTGACTCAGCAATAATGAAAAGATATGACAGTATTCTCATAATGATTTATCCTGAAGGTCTTTTTATTCTGAAGGCTAGCAATGAGCCATCACATTGAATCTTTGTTCGATCTGAATACCTGCAGCTTAGAGATGCACATCTGCATCATAAGAGAATCTGTGCCCTCTGGGGCTGCACGCTAACCTTTGCAGTGTGTGTGTGTCTGTCTGTGTGTATGCACATGTGTGTCTCTGTTCATGTGACGGCATGTGTACATGAATGTGTGGATGTGTGTGTGTGTGTTGTTTCTCTTTACCTCCTGCCTTCTTGCCACATCAGGCCTCCTGATTGTGAGATGGCCCACGAAGGGAACATAAGGTACTTTCTCTCTGCTTTCTGAAACATAATCATTTACTCATAAACATTCACATTCATTTTTTACCTGGTTGGTTTAATTTACAGTGGTTTATATAAAGTTTATCTAGTTTGAAGTTTAACCAAATGTACCACCATAGTGAGATGCAGCATAATAAGCAAGACAGATACAGTTTTCTGGTCACTGTCAGATAAGTATTTCTCTAGTTTTTCAAGATAGTTGTATCTCTGATATGTCAGAATAACCTTATCGGACCTCATTCTGTAAAAGCCTACTGAATATACTTAATCCTTTAACCCAGGACATTGTTATCTCCCACACACACACCCTCATGCTCAAAAATATGAGACATTGTCGAAGAACCTAATTATCGCAGACAGACTGTGACTGCATCACTTCCATGGCTCTTCTTTTCTGGGTGGGAAGGTTAATGTGATTAACAGTTGTCGGGCTAACATCATGTTTTCATTATCTGGATTTGGCATGAAAACGTGCGTCTCTTCCTCTGTCTTCCTCTGTTTTCTCTTTCCATCTTTCCTGTGTCTCTATCAACAGAAGTTTGTTGCTCTTAGCTCTCTCTCTCTCTCGCTCTCTCTCTCTCTCTCTCTTTTGCCTTCTTCTCTCTTATTACATTTCCACACACAAACACAAATATACACAGTGTTGATTGCAGCAGGCTCATTCTAACACAATGACATGACTTTGACAGTTGGTCAGAGGCAGAGGAGTCTGAGGAAGACATCAGGAGGTATTCCATCTTCTTCCTGTCCCATGCTTCCTGTTTCAGATGTGAAGTGACCCTCTGACCCACCCCCCCCATTCACCTCTCCTCCTTTTACTCTCATCCGATGTAACTCCATTCTCCATCTTTACGCTGCCTCTTTCAGAAGACAGTACTGTTTTCCACTGTGCTCAACATGTTTTCTCAGAGTGTTTCAGGCTGTGTTGTTCATGGACACATACAAATGGGCTATTTATTGATGCAATTAGATATATTCGTCTAGTATAATAAGTTTCCTTTTTTAAATGTTATGTTACACATTGTTTTCTTTTCCTTTTTATAGATTTTTTTAGCTTTATAATAATAATATTAATACATATTTTCATCTAATATAATACACGTGTTTTCCAGAACAAAAAAACAGAAAATGGTTTAAATATGAAATATAAAAATTAATTTTAAAAGCAGGGAAGTAAAATAATGAAGGATCACGTTTTTTCAGGCTTTTAGCACTTACACATGTTTACAACTGGCTCATGTGTACACGAGCTTCTGTCATCCTTCTGCTACGTCAGCATTGTGTTCATATGTGTGTGTTCAGGAACAACAGCGTCAGCCCTCACAGTGTACGATCTTCTCTCATCGAGTTCTGCCACTGAGCTGATAATTGGTTTTGTTGTCATCTGATCCTGGTTTGGTTTGTGCTTTTAATGCTGTGAGTCAATTCCATCACTCAGATCAAATACCGTGTATGAACACATGATACATGCAGGCAAGTTCATATGATGATACTTGTCAGACTCATGTCTTTTCAGCAGTGTCTCAATTTATCTGCTATTTGAGACATTACAGTTGTAAAAATAGAGTTTATGTTTGGAGTAGTTAGCTCAGTCGTACAACTTCTGTCTTTAGAGAGAATGTCAACAAGTTGTATTAATAGTACTTCTGTATTGTTCTAAATAAATGTAAATGTAATTTCACATAATAATCAATTGTTACATATAAGAATAAGATTAGAGACATAATCTACTCATAATTTACTTGTTGATGCTACCTTGAATTATTCTCTCTTGTAGTAAAACAGGTTAACACTCAGATCAGACTCCCGGCACAGTGCTCCAGTTGTCGTCGTCTTTGTTGATGCTTTTATTTATGTTTGTGTTGCTGTAGCTGGTGTTGTTGTTGATTTTGTTGTTGCCGTTGTCGTTGATGATTTGCAGCTCATCCTTAACCCGATCCATGATTCATATTCCTCTCTCATTTCTGACAAGATTTTTTTTTCATGTTGCGGTGGAGTTTGACAGCTTCCAAAACATAATCCTCCCTCTCGTCCTTTGTTATGTTTGGATGTCGCATTTACAAAGCTGGTAAGAACAGGAATACTGATCTAAAAATAGCTTTCCGCCGAAACCACTCAGAGGCTCAATTTTCAAGAAAAGGAAAGAAAGCAAGATTTTGAGATAGGCCTTGTAAACAGTATAGTGTGACTCCTGAAATATGCTTGGATGGAGGTAGTATAGTAATGAAAATGTATAAACTTAGACTTTTGACAGATTTAGATTTAAGTCAGTTTAACAAAACCCTGCATATGTGAGAGTTTTTAGACAAATCCTTGCATCTCATTTGCATCTGCTTCACCACCGAATCTCCATCTTGCTGTATCTTGATATCTCAGTCTAATCTTTTTTATCCTGTTTAAAACTTATCATGTAGATCTTATCACAAATAGATCCTGCTAATGATCTATTTACATAATGGATGAATTATACACTAAAAAAAGCTGAACTGTGGCTCAGCGTCTTCTGATACTATTTTAGGATTATTCATGGCCTCAGCCACAATAAATTCAGTTTTAATAAAGAAACCGTATTTATTAAATGAGCTGCCTTGAAAACAAAGTAAATAGACAACAGATCAGTACTCCTGCTCTTTAAAGCTTTGTGATCACAGGATTTGTAGTTCTCACCTCTCTGTTTGCCTCTGTTTCCCATGATGCACCCAGCAAGAACAGATACTCTGTGGCCTACGCTACCCAGAAGTCCTGGCTGCTCAACGCCACAGTGGAGGAGAACATCACCTTCGGCAGCCCTTTCAGTAAACAGAGGTAAATAAATAATTAACATGAATATTAACTCATGATACAAAATGGGATTTTAATTTCCAAACCAGTTCACAATGTCAACTCGCACCTGCTTTTACTGGATTAGTTTGGTTGGGTAATACTCATAGAATTATAGAAGCACCTCATCAGGCTTCAGCGGTGTTGAAGGAAGCAGGAGGACACTGAGCTGAAGGTGTTCATGTTGTGTTTTTCAGGTACAAGGCCGTGATTGACGCCTGCTCTCTGCAGCCAGACATTGACCTGCTGCCCTTTGGAGACCAAACTGAGATCGGAGAGAGGGTATGCACACGTCCCATTTATTATTTAATAGACAGTTGTGATTATTTACATGTTGAGGGTTAAAAATGAATTTCTTTCAAATCAACCTGGAGAAGTTTGTGTCTTTGACTGTTCTACAAAGATGGGACATTTGTGTTCTTTCACTGGCATATTTATTTATTTTTGATACTAAACTCACTACATTTGTCATCATGTGTTTCTGTGATTCAGGGCATCAACCTGAGTGGAGGTCAGAGACAGAGAATCTGTGTGGCCAGAGCTCTCTACCAGAACACCAACATCGTCTTCTTGGTGAGCTCAGCCTCTTAAAACTGAAGAGAAAATTTGAGATATGAGTGACTTTCTCTCTAATGTGCAACAAGATCTTAGAAGGAAGGAATCTTCAGTGATAATGAGTGTTTATATTGAGAGTAATTTCCTGATATTGATCACCCATGAATTATTTGTGAACACATTTTAAGGTAAAATTATGTCTGTGTCCAGTTTTGTTGTGTGTGGCTGAATCAGAATCTGTTTTGGATTACATTCAATCACATCCTAAACCTACATTTCTTTACGTTTGACTGTGTGATGCAGCACATACACGTTGGCCTTTGGGATGAGGAGGCGTCCGTTTCTTCCTCACTTCTCTCTCCGCTGTGCCGTCATGTGTTTATCTTTCTGAGTAGTTGCATAATTTCCTGTTGCCACCGCAGGCTTGACTTGGTTATCAAGCAGACATTACACACTAAGAGCAATCAGTGGCATTCTTTCATACACTCATCACACTTGGTAATGTCTCCACTGGAAATGTGTCATTTGTCACTGTAGTGTTTAATGAGGAGGGAATGTTTTATTTGATTAACAGTATTTCACTATGAAAGTGAAGCTGCTTGGACTTTTCAGGTCTGATCTCAGGATCGAAATATGCATCATCATTATCATTGTAAAATACATTGTAAAAACACCTACCCACCCAGCAAGATAGACCTACAGTCACAGTCAAAACAGTAGGAACAAATGAGTGTAAACATTTAGAGGAAATCAAATGATGGCAATAATAAACTGATGATATTAACAGGTAGCAGAAGTAGAACACGTAGAAACACATTTTCTACTGAATAGACAGGAGTCACTTCAGGGCCAGATTAATTACAATTAACTTAAGAAAAAGTAGCTGTAGCTGAGTGAAATCTAATGAGGATTCAAATGGACAATAAACAAGAGATAATGTTTTCATTCACTTCTGAATTTAGTACCTTCATCCTCTGAAGGTGAACTCTTTGTTACTGTCTGGAATTGACCTCTCAAATCGGTCATATTCTAGTCTGCTAGTGTTCACTCTACTGTCTTGTCTCTCACAGGACGATCCCTTCTCAGCGCTGGACATCCACCTCAGTGATCACCTGATGCAGGAAGGAATCCTCAAGTTTCTGCAGGATGATAAACGGACTGTAGTCCTGGTCACACATAAGCTGCAGTACCTCATCCATGCAGACTGGGTAAGAATGCTGACTTGGATACGACAATACCCAAAATAATTTACTCTGCTTTTTAGTTATTCGTTATTTTTTCTGTGTCTTGTCCAGATCATCGCAATGAAGGACGGCTCTGTGCTGAGAGAGGGAACTCTAAAGGACATTCAGACTCATGACGTGGAGCTTTACGATCACTGGAAGACCCTGATGAACAGACAAGACCAGGAGCTGGAGAAGGTACTGTGACGTGGTTTCAGCTCAGTGATGTCACCCTCATTAAACACCAGCAGTCAACAGTGTTTTCAGCCTAGCACAGTTTACCTCTGTGTGTCTGTGTGTAGGACATACAGCAGGACAGTCAGACAACACTGGAGAGGAAAACACTGAGGAGAGCTTTCTACTCCAGAGAGGCCAAGAACCAAATAGACGATGAGGATGAAGGTAATGGATTCACCACTTTGTTGAAGTCGTCCCTTCAGGCTAATTTTGTGACAGGCTCTTAAATTGAGTCATTTTTTTCTGCCTCATATACAAAAGACGTGAAATCAGATGTAACTGAGAAGATGTCCAGAGGGAACCACTGTTACATTAGGTCTCTTTTAGATTTTACTTATGAAAGACTGAATGAGAGGATTCAAGGCTTTGTAGCTCTGTGGGGTTTAATGCTGCCTCAAACCTTTGCCTTCTTTTCACAGCGTCTCATTTTTGTAGCTTTCTTAGCTTTAGTTAAGAGCTGTTTTTATGTAATGTTTGACTGAATCCTGTGTCATACCTGATTTCCATCCTATCAGAGGAAGAAGAGGAGGAGGAAGACGATGACAACATGTCCACAACCACTAACAGAAGATCGAAGATCCCATGGAGGGTAATCCATTTATACAGCTGTGGCTCAATAGAACATACAATACAATAGAAGTTAAGATTTTACTAGCATCATTATTAGCTATCACAAAGAAAACTACTAGCCCATGAATTACTTATATAGCTGGTTAACCCTCTCTGGGAGCAACACTAATATTAGACAACCTCTCTATTTCTTTTGTTTTTTTGCTGGATGTATGTCACTTTTCACAAGAAGAGATTCAAACAATAAACAGCTCTGCTTCTGAGAAATATTTGTGTAGCTAAATTTTCCATCCCTTCACCCATCTGTTGTACTGACCTCTCCCTCAGGTGTGCTGGTGTTACCTGTCCTCTGGTGGCTTCTTCATGGTCTTCCTGATGGTGTCCTCTAAACTTCTCAAACACTCTGTCATTGTTGCCATTGATTACTGGTTGGCTCTGTGGACGTCCTCCAAAACCGACCAGCAGAGTGCAGGAGCAGGAAACATGTCTAATGGAACCAGCCCGATTTTCAGTGCCAACACCACACTGCCCATGCCTGGTGCTGTGGAGGCCGAGGTAGAGGACTTGTGACAATGGTTTTACTGGTACAGGTAATAGTGATAAATACATTCTCATGCTTTGATTGTGTGTGCAGGACTCCTACTATCTGCCCGTGTTCATCATCCTGTGTGCGGCTGGAATCACGCTCTGCCTCATCACCTCTCTCACTGTGGAGTTTCTGGGTCTCTCTGCTGCCACCAACCTGCACCACAACCTGCTCAACAAGATCATCCACGCTCCCATCAGGTTCACAAACACACACCACTAAAAGTATAGGTTCAGAGTGCAAAAATAGTGAGAAGCATTTTAACTAATTGTGTTTTTTTTTTTCAGAGGAAAAAATACCAGATAGTGTGCAACATAACATGATGATTTACGTCCTCTCTCCTCAGGTTCTTTGACATCACTCCTCTGGGGCAGATCCTCAACAGATTCTCAGCTGATACCAACATCATAGACCAGGTGAGGAGATGTTTTTTTAAGATAGATATACTTTATTTTCCCATGTTATATTTTTTAATACAAGGTTCCTAAATGTAATGTTGCATTGGCCGGGAATCGAACCCGGGCCTCCCGCGTGGCAGGCGAGAATTCTACCACTGAACCACCAATGCTTGATGAAGAGGAGTAGCATGACAGTGGTGTGGACCATTACTGTCTTGGTTTATTGCTGCACAACATATTTTTTTAAACAAACCAAATCTGAATTCACTCTCACTTCATCGTCTCTCTCTCTTTCTCAGCATATTCCTCCGACACTGGAGTCTTTGACCAGATCCACGTTGCTCTGTTTGTCAGCCATCGGGGTCATTTCCTCCATCACTCCAGCGTTCCTGCTCGCCCTGGTTCCTCTGGCCGTGGCCTTCTACTTCATCCAGAAGTACTTCCGGGTGGCCTCCAAGTCAGTCCACAGTGTATTTATTGTAGATAGAGAACATTTTTTTTGTTTTCAAACTAATCTGGGAAATCTAATCTTCTCACTGCAGGAAACAGGAAACATTTGTATTAATATTCTTAATTTATGGGAACAGTAACTCTTGGTGGAAAAAATTTAAACGTATCAACTTCTGTCAGAATTCTTAAGTCTAAAGTACAATTATAGATACATTAATAAGAAATTACATATAAACTCATGTACATATGAAGAACCTCTCTCTCTCTTTCTCTCCCTCAATCTCTCTCTCTCTCTCTCTCTCTCTCTCTCTCTCTCTCTCTCCCTCTCTCCCTCCCTCCATCAGGGACCTCCAGGACCTTGACGACTCCACGCAGCTTCCTCTGCTCTGTCACTTCTCTGAGACAGCTGAAGGTCTCACTACTATCAGAGCGTTCAGGTAGGACACAAGTAAACACCGTGTTTCCACCAGACGCTCTCAGTGTAATACCCTTGAAACTCGTAGCTACATCTGTCTAAACATTGTAAAGCACCGCTGCGTCATTCTAATGTTTATCTATTAGTCATTCTTCTCTCAGGAGCTGTTTTAGAGCCTGTGGCAGTGGCTGTTGTTTCATTAACTGTAGTGACAGAAGCTTTTGTTGTGGCTTGTGTTGTAGTTGTAGTTCTTGTTGGGGAAGCTCCGGCTGTTTCTTCTTGTATTTCTGTCTTCACCCTCTTTCCCATCGTCGGTATAATCCAACATTAAACAGCTCTCACGCTTTTTTTCTACTGTCCTCCCGGAGGACTTCCTCTTCCTCACACACACACACACACAAATATACAAACACTGACACACACACACACACACACACACACACACTTGCACACAGAACCAGTGAATCTGTTGTTGAGACAGATTCTTGGCAATCATTGCATAGTTCCCATTATCATTATGCTCTGGTCTCCCTCCAAACCAAGACTGGTTTGGATGGCAGTGATTTACTACTGAACACAGATGATGATAAAACCTTGAGATTAGATATAAACTGAAAAACAGTAGGACTATTTTCTTTATATAATTTATTTTATATTATTATATTTTTTTAAATAGCTTATTAACATTTCTTCCCCTGTGGACCTTTTCTTGCCAAAAAATGCAAATAGCAACGACATAGAATTTGATAAGATTCATAAAAGAATAGAGGGATGTGCTGTGTGTCTTATGTGTGTGTGTACATGTCTGTTTCAGACACGAGGCTCGTTTTAAACAGCGCATGCTGGAGCTGACAGACACCAATAACACAGCCTACCTGTTTCTGTCTGCGGCCAACCGCTGGCTGGAGGTCCGAACGGTGAGAAACTGTTTTTGCATTTTTTTGGTTAGTGATTTTCTCACAGATACAGATAAGGCATATTATCATATACAGTAAATCACTGCATGTTTGAGGTTGGATGGTTGGTCAGTGGCCAAAATGTATTAAAATAATGGTATAACAGAAGGAATATATAAAACTCATTTAAGCTTAATTATTATGTTAAGACTCTTACTAGTCTTTGTTTCTGCTCCTCATCCACCTCATTGATGAACCAGTGTTGTAAATTTAAAATTTTAGTTGTTATGAGTCTGTGAGTAAACGTTCCTCCCTCACTATGCAGGACTACCTTGGAGCAGTAATCGTGCTCACAGCAGCAGGAGCCTCCATATGGAGTCTACGCTATGGTCTGCATTCTGGAGGCCTGGTGGGACTCGGACTCACCTACGCCCTCACTGTGAGTTTTCTGCACATCACTTCCATCACTGCGCCACCTACGTCTGCACTTTCTACATCTCATTTTGCTTTATCTCACTAACTGTACCTCTCTGTTTTTTTCTTCGCAAGCAATTTATCATTTTTTGTACTTTAAAGGGACATTTTAGCCAAATCTGTCACATTTAACCTTCCTGTATTTGTTGGCAAATTCCATTAAATGTTCGGTCTGACTCATGCTGAGAGCAGGAGTATTGATTGTGCCACTTAAAACAAGCACATCACTTGACAGCTGTGCATGTTTGTAGCAGCCTGAGATTCAGCTGGCTGCTGTAGAACGAAGTGAACAGCTCACACTTTGAGAAGCTTTAGTTGTTGTGTAATGTGCCAGTGCAGCCTAGTGGTGGAGATGATCCCCTGTAAACAACAACAACAGCACATTCAAGGTGAATTTAACTGGGAAAGAAATCAAGTACATGTATAATGTAACACAGGTAGAATAAGGAAATTCATTTTGACCTCAGGCCTCGTCAGTGGGTTATGTTCAATCATGTCTCACAATGCAGATAGAAACTTTATGTTACTAGTGGAAACATGATCCAGTCTCTTTATGGGCCACCGTGCAGGTCACCAACTACCTGAACTGGGTTGTGAGGAACCTGGCCGACCTGGAGGTCCAGATGGCGGCTGTGAAGAAGGTCAACAGCTTCCTCGGCACAGAGTCCGAGAACTACGAGGGATGTATGGGTAACTGAGTTCTTGTTATCGATGTTGTCAATCAGCACTGTGTTTTGTCCTAACAACTCCAATAAGCCAGAGAGGAGAATCTTTATTTATTCATTTGTCAGATTAGAAATCTCAGACAGCAAAATCTCGCAGTATCTCGTTGCTACATTTCAGCATTTCCGAATCTCATTTTTCTAGTATTTCTGCTATGACCCTTCGGTAGCATCAGTAGAAACTTGAACATCTGCAGTATAACAGGATAAAGTAGGCTAATGAATGATTAGTCACTTAACACACACATTTAGACATTAGATTACAATCTGCTTTTGTTTTCCAAGTGAGGAGATGAAGACGTAAATGATTTATAGAATGGAACAAAATGACCTGATCTAATGAACCAGCTGAACAGTGTGTGTGTGTGTGTGTGTGTGTGTGTGTGTGTGTGTGTGTGTGTGNGTGTGTGTGTGTGTGTGTGTGTGTGTGTGTGTGTGTGTGTGTGTGTGTGTGTGTGTGTGTTTGTGTGTGTGTGTGTGTGTGTGTGTTTGTGTGTGTGTGTGTGTGTGTGTGTGTGTGTGCAGTTCTATCTTTTGCCTAAAAGTCCAGAAGCTGTGTTTGGGGTTTATGGGATGTACTGTTGCTATGTTGAAATACAAATGCTGCTGGAATCTGTTCCTGGCAGGTCAGATAACAAAAGAGAGACTTTTCATTTTTTCAACTGTTATTTAATCTGAGTGCTGCTTGAGATTACTAATATCTAACCGAACGAAAGCTTTTCACCTCTTGAACAAAAAAGGAAAACTCTTTGAATCTGGCAAAGAACCGACACAGAGCAGCTATTTCTGGTAACATAACAAAAACAGTCCCTGTGCTTGAAGGATGGCTGGAAATAACAAAGAAGGTCAAAAGAAACAAAGAAAGAAAAAAAGGGAATTGTTATTTTTCTCCCCAGATATTTTCTCTTAAAATATCAGAAAAGGATGAAAGTGGAGCTGAAGAGAGGGTTTCCATCTCACATCATTCGTCTCATTTACTCTTCCTCACAAACTTGTCTTTTAAAGTAAACGACCCACGAAACGATAAAACAAGCCCAAAACCTCTGGATGACAGGAAACAGAAAGATTCCTCCTCTCTGACATCATGGAAGCTTCCAGCGAACTGACAAAATAGAAAATTCTCCAAAACTTACAGAGGACCAAACGAAAGGGCGCCTATAGGAGAACGACGACATTCTCATCTCGTCAGTGTTGTAATGTGAATAATGTGACTCATCAGCACCAACGTTTCTGGCTGGCTCTGGAGGGAGTTTGGAGATTACACCGGTTTTCATGATTGACTCTTCCAGTTTCCATGTAGCTCAATCATCAGGTCAACATTTTAATTAGTGAAACACTTAATGACCAAATATCTGCAAACTAACGAGATCCCATCAGCCTCAGCTGCACTTTGTGTTTTGTGCTAAGCTAAGATTAGCATTGGTGGATGGTAAACACCTGTGTAGCATGCTGATGTTAGCATTTAGCACAAAGCACTCGCTAACTACATTTTCAGTCTCTTTGAAATTCTCCAACTTTGTGGAAGTGCAATTCTAACTCACTTTTAATTAATAACTGATGATTATTAGCTGTGAGGTCCAGATCAGTCAACAAGCTGCTGGATAAAAAATTAATCCCTCGCCCATCTTTGGTCTGGCAGGTATCAGGAGAGTAAATCTTTTGATAATTTGTGCAAACATGCTGCTAATTTATGCAGAGGAATTTCTATCTCTATTAATTAATCTAACTGATGAATCTGACAGCTCTAGTTTATAGGTTGTTATAGGTTTGAATATCACATTTTTAAATAATAATTACTGTTTGCTTCAGCAGCACTTTAATAGGAAAGCTGTCCTGCTGTATATCTGCAGTGTTATGACTTGCTCCATATGGCCTATATGCTTCTGTTTACACCAGCCTGGACTGTAACATAGACAACTGGCGAGTCGCTCGTGCTCTGTTTTCTGTTGCAGTCGTCTCAAACTGCAGCATTTTCCAGCGTTGCGTTTGAGGGTAAGTGAGAGTTAAAATCCCTCCTGTGCTCCTCTGCCTCCAGACTCCTCTCAGGTGCCCGAGAACTGGCCCCAGGAAGGTGAGATAAAGATCCAGGACCTGTGTGTGCGCTACGATCCCATGCTCAAACCAGTGCTCAAACACGTCAACGCCTACATCGAGCCAGGCCAGAAGGTAATTACCACCCAGCTGTGAAGAGAGCGAGGCTGCTGAAAGCCGGTAATCTATAAACAAATTTCATATTATTACAACTAAAACATATGAAATTGATATTGTTTAATCATCCAAGACATGGATCGTCTATTTCACACGAATGAGGAGCCCTCAGAGAGAATTTGAGTGCTGTGCAGCCAAAGCAGTGCTGTGTTTATTTATGTAGCTGTACAGTAGATGGCAGGTAATTCACACCCTGTTGCTGAGAATGAAGAAGCTCACATCACACTGAAATAACAAAGTGGTGACGTCTCTATAGGCAGACGGGAATGTTCTGCAGAGACACATAGTGAAGGACGACTCACAGAAGGATTAATGGAAAATGACGTAGAAATTTGAATAAAACTTTTCAAGTGTTTGAAATTTTCGATACAAGCTTATGTAGTCGCTCGCTATGAGTTCGTCATTATTTGACCTGTTCACTGTGATGAATTACAAAATATTCCTCTAACCATTTATTAACATGATTGTCAAGTGTTATTTAATACAAAACATCTCAAACATCCAAAAGTAATTCCAGTCATTTCTTCACTCATTCACTCATTTATCCCTTTTGACAGTGCAAAAATATTCTCGTTGTGAACTTTGAGAAAGGTCTTGACTGGTTCTTATTGCTTAAATTAACAAGTCCAGTCTGGAATGTTGGCGGCTTCTAAGAAAAACGCTGGATCATTGTTAAAACGTGGACTTTTCCTTTGAAGTCGCAGCCATGCGCCTCCAGTAAACTGTGAAGTGACACCTGCTGACCAAACTCCGTCCACGCTCAGCACGTACCTGCCACTCGCTTATCACACAGGCGTCGTGTGTCTCGCAGCCGTGTCACAGTGACGCTCGTTGACCGCCTCTCCTCTTCCTGTCAGGTGGGAATCTGTGGTCGCACGGGCAGCGGGAAGTCCTCTCTGTCCTTGGCCTTTTTCAACATGGTGGATATTTTCGAAGGTGGGTCTGTCTCCTCAAATACACTGATATCAGAGAGAGAGTTCACTTATCACTTTTTCATTGTCACTATTCCTGGTGTCTTTGTTTTTCTGTCTTTCACTGGTTGATCATGTTCATATTCTTAAGATGAGGATTTCCTTCAGGGTCACAATCTTGAGTAGTTCTTGACCTTCAGAATCTACTTTTCCATCAGAATCAGAATGGCCTTTATTGTCACTATACAGGATGTACAACAAGATTGGAGAGCTTCTCCTTCAGTGCAATATCAAGTTAAAAAGTATACAAAAATGTATAAGTAAAAAAGACATTTAGTAAAATGTACAAGATATATACAAAGATGAGATGCAGACTTGTGCACAGCACAAAAGGTAGAAGGTAAATACTGATGGAAATAGTCCAGATTTCTATGTTGTTCACATATATTGCACATTGCAGATATGTATTGCACAGACACCAGAATATGTATTAATTTTAGTGCAAATGATGAATGGTATGTACAGATGAGTAAAAGTCACATATGAATGTATTGCACATGGGTTATTGAATAAATAAATATGTTTCGAGGTAGTTAGAGAGGCAGTGATGAAAATATTGCACATATATATTGCACATCCCAAAAACAACAAAACACTGTTGACCTTTGTTTCCTATTTTTCTGGTCTTATTCCTTCTCGGCCGTTTACTCTGATAAGATAAAGAAAATTTACTTTAAGATACATGAGCACTTATTCTTTTTAAAGTCATTTAATAGATCAGAAAAAGACAGTTGCAAAAGCTTCAACATGTTTATCATGTTTAGCGTTTTATTTCTGATCCAGACTCGGTTAAGTTGACAGAAAATTGGTTGTTTTGTTTTGCAACACTGAACTCTCTTCAGTCTTTTTCCGACTTTAGAAACAGTGAAAGGAAGAATGAAAAACTGCTTCCACCATGTTTCATGTCTTCAGGGAGGCGGAGGGGAAGTTTTCTGGGAATTCTGTTCTTATATTTAGAAAGACCAGAACTAACAGAGACGAATGGATGAGACAGAAATATTTAGAGGGATTATACTCAGGTATCATGATGGACCCAACAATGCTTGTGGTTTTATTCCTGTCTCCTTTTAACTTAATCACCCGTTCAGTTTACAGTTCCCTTCTAACAGTGGTAATCATAAACCTTTTCAGTGTGTAAACCCAGCTGTAAATCTCCCTCTTTGTTCCTCGTAGTCGCTGCATCACCAACGTGGCTCATCCATCTGTCTGAAAATGTTTAGTCTCACCTATACATTAAGGAACATTAGTCTGAAGTGTTTATTCCACAGTGATGAAGCGTTGAAGTGTGAAGGCATCACTTTTAATTGTAGCTGTAACCGATTTTACCGACCGACTAAACCGACTAAACCCGAACACAGTCAGCTGTAGGTTGAGTGGTGGTATATGTTTATGTTGGGGAAAATGTTTGTTTGACCTTCACCTCCTGCAGGTCTCTGACTGATCTGAAGCTCTTTCTCCTCTTCGTGTGTGTCTCACTTTCAAAGCTCTCGACATGAGGAGCTGAAGGAGACTCTTGAATCAGAGGATTAACATCAGGACAGAACCAAAAACGTGACCCATTTTCTTGCCGTCAGTTCAGGCTCTGGGTCATATTTTTTAATTTGAAGTCTTAAACCTGTCTTTTGAATTTACTGGATCTTGAAAGTGAGTCGTATCAGTCTGTTTTTATTCTGGATGAGGATGACGGCTCGTAGACAGATTATTCGAACGAAGATGAGATTACGCAGTCACTTTTTCCATGCGCACACACACACACACACACACACACTCTCACACACACACAGCTGGGCAGACATTTCATTTAACAGTAAATTAAGACGCGTGTCAGCAGCATTTCCTTATAAAGCAGTGAAATAAAACCAGAGCAGTGTCCTGGTGATGGCTCTGTTCACTGAACTGTTCGGAACATTCTGGATTTTATGACCCCAAAAAGATAACATTGCATTCAACAGAACAAATGCATCTATTCATTGTGATGCTTTTGTGAGTTTTAAGGACAAATTTAAGGAGAAAATTTCAGTTTAAAAATTGCAGTTATTCAACCCTAAAGGACAAAATGGGATTTTGTTGAACAGGAATAATCGATCAATTATTATTTGATCAAGTAATGAGATTTTTAAACCCCACGAGCCCTCACACACACACACACACACACACACACACAGAAGGGAATAAAATCTAAATCTGAAGCCAAAAGAAATAAAGTCAGAGCCGTGTTGTTGAAGTATTTAGCCTGCTGATGTATCACCTCTGTGTTTGAATTGAGTGGCTTTAATAGCTCGATCATAAAATGTATCATAAAACTTTCATGTGCTTTTATACTTTTTTAAGTTTTATGATAGTTTGTTGTTTAAATTACAGTCAGTTGTAGCTCAAACTGTAAGTGGTGTCCAATATGAAACAGATCAATTCATCTCTTACTCCAACATTAACAATAATAATAATAGTTAAAATATAAATATTTGTATATGTATTTTTTAGATGTTTCTGTTGTTCGACATCTGTCCAAAAATTTTACTTAGATTAAAGGTGTGAGCATGCGTTTGCTTCTTTGCAGGAAAGATCATCATCGACGGGATCGACATCTGTAAACTCCCCCTGCCGACGCTCAGGTCTCGGCTCTCCATCATCCTCCAGGACCCTGTGTTATTTAGTGGATCAATAAGGTGCAAACACAAACACTCACTCACACAAAGCTTCACTTCTTCCTGTTTAATAAGAAAAATGAGTTGTAGTGTGAGTGATTCTTTGTCCTGGAAGACATTTGTCACATGACTACACGAAGTCCCAGCTGTGGGGTTAGTGGTTGAAAACACAGTGGGAACTCTGGCTTGGACCGAATCTGACTTTTGTCACAGACGTCATGGACTGAGGAGGTCGTTGGTCGGATGAAGGACCCTGTGTCCTTCTCTGTCTCCTTTTTTTTTTCCTCTGTAATACACACTCACAACCTCTGTGTGTTTGTATTAGCGGAGGACAGAGTGACTGTGTGTTTGTTATAAAAGACAAAGAGCATGTGCTATTTGTTTGGACAGATATGTCGCTCGAGATAATTGTGTGTGTGTGTGTGTGTGTGTGTGTGAGAGACGGAGAGAGTGTGTGTCTTGGCTTTTCCACCGGCTCTTGTTTATGTGAACGTAAGCCCGGGGTGAATGGTCGACAGTAACTGTTTCACACTGTTATCTTAGATGTTGCTGTTATATTCTGCCACACACAGATTCAGTCAAAATCTGTGGCTGATTTGTCACATCAGGATTATGGCTGCAGTGATTTCTCACAGAGGGATGTTGGAAATAAACAAGGAATTAATGTAACAACAATAACATTAATATCCTGTGTATGAAGAAGATTTACAGACACATCAGGATCACTTTTTGAAAATGTTTTTATCCAAATATTTAACCTCCTGAGACCCAAGCTTTTGTCTGGTGTGCATTTTTTATTTCTCCTTGTTATTTGGGATAAGTAAGATCTGATAAGTATAATACCTAAACTTCTTTGTAAAGGAAGTGGTTTTTACAAAAATCAATACCGTTACATAATCCCAATGTCTTCAAACAAGTACATAACATTTATTGACGTTTTACTTTGCAGCTATTACTTAAGTGTGTCAAATTTTAATGCCATATCAAGCTAGAGAGGTTACATACATAAATACACTGATTTCATTCAGAACATTTGGATATAAATTTTACCTTTCTCTATTTCCCTTGCTGTAGAAGCCTTTTGCAAATATTCCTGCCATTTTATTTTCACTGAAATGGCTGTAATGTTGTGATATCACCACAAGATGTGGCCTGGCTAATAGTTTAAAGTTTTTCAAAATTATCATGGGCCTGAGAGGCGGAAATATAATGTCCTCATATGAATACACAGGGTCTCAGGAGGTTCATATATATTTTTGCAATATTTTCTCAGTTTTCTTCCAATTTTGAACATCAAATAGGTTAATTATATCATTAAGTGTCTTATCTAGTGAGAGAGATCAGTAAATTAATGGCTTTACTTGAAGTTAGGTTCAGTTTAAAAAGCTCACTCACCTTCTTTCATCTTCATCCAGGATCTCACCAGACTCTGCTTTTTTCTCCACTGATAAATTGAAAGTACCAACCAGAACTCATGATATTTTATTTCTGTAGAGATCAGGTAGATGCAGCCTTTGATTTCTGCCATTACAAACACAAACTAAGTTGAGTCCTCCTGTTGCAGGTTTAATCTGGATCCAGAGCGGACGTGCACCGACGATCGGCTCTGGGAGGCGCTAGAGATCGCTCAGTTGAAGAACATGGTGAAAGCGCTGCCTGGGGGACTCGGTACTCACATAAACGTCCTCAATCCAAAGATATAATTAGTTTTATTGCACAGAAAATTTGTTTTGACGACCTGCAAGATGTGTTGATCAAATGGAAATTTTACATTTTGGCTTATTTGAATGCGTTTCTGTTTGTGTCCAGACGCGGTGGTGACAGAAGGCGGAGAGAACTTCAGCGTCGGCCAGAGGCAGCTCTTCTGTTTGGCTCGAGCTTTTGTCAGAAAGAGCAGCATCCTGATCATGGACGAAGCCACGGCGTCGATAGACATGGCCACGGTGTGTGTGTGTGTGTGTGTGTGTGTGTGTGTGTGTGAGATATCAGACCACACAGCTTCAAACAATAACTCACGTTTCTCTTTTCTTCCTTGCAGGAAAACATCTTACAAAAAGTAGTGATGACGGCGTTTGCAGACAGAACAGTTGTTACAATCGCAGTAAGTCTTTCAGTCGGTTCTCTTGATTTTGTCGTTGAAAATAAAACAAAGGGGAAACGAACCACAAGGTTTGAATCAGACTATCAACAGGTTCCAGTCGTACAGCAAACTGAGGTTTGTTCAGAGCCGACAGATGCACATGTGAGGCTCTTTTTCTTTGTGCATCTGGGACCTTATATTTTCCTTAGCCTCCTTTTCCTGAACCTTCTCCCTTTTCACACTAACTGTTTTTCCAGTTTCTAATATCCTGCAATGCATTTAGCATCTTTAATGTAGAATCAGTCTTCCTTCACTTATCTGCCTTCCTTTTCTTTGACCTATTTTCTCCCCTTTATATTGTCTGTCCGCTGTTTACTCCCTCTATTTCTACCTTTTCTCTTTTCTTCTCCTGATCATTTCATCCACCCAACTTTGTTTTATTTCCTCCTTTTCTTCCTCTTTTTCATTTTCTTTTTCTTTTCCATCTTCTCTTTCCTTGCACCTCCTCTCTCATCCTTTCTTTTCCTCTCCTTTCATTCATCTCCGTCTCTGTGCTCCCACTTTTCTGTCCTTCTACACTTTCTCTTCCATCCTTCCTGTTTTCTATCCTTTCCCCCCGTCTTCCTCTCCGTCCTGTCAACCAGCACCGTGTGTCCTCCATCTTGGACGCCGAGCAGGTGTTGGTCTTCTCCTCGGGGATCTTGGTGGAAAGTGACTCGGGTCCCAACCTGCTAGCACAGGAGGAGAGCCTCTTCAGTGTGCTAGTGAGGACTCACAAGTAGACCCGGATCAGCACAGCTCTCCTCTGCCTTTCCTCTTCCTTCCATATTTTCCACCTGTTTCTGTTTGTTCCTACTTTTCCTGGGTCTGGGTCTGCCGAAGCCTCTCTGCCACTGACAGCCTGGTTGGTATCAAAAAATACTGCATGCTGTGTTTTAGATATTTCATGCATGCAGTGCAATTTAGCCACATCTTGCTGTGTTATGTCATCGCTTACAGTGTTACTAAGATTTTAAACATCAATTCAGTGCTGTCAGTTTTCTATTAGAGTCAGGAGCCACTGTCTTAACCTTCACTTAAACTTTCCGAATCTGAATCTTTGACCCTTGGATAAATGGGTTCTTCTGAAGGGAACCACGTTTTGATTTGCTCGTCACAGCTTTGTTAGCTTAGCCTCAAATCACAAGTGTCATGAAGGAGAAAGGGCAACATCGTCTGCAAAGAAAGAGAGATACTGTCTCTTTACAGTGTTTTAGAGGAGCACAGCTGGACTGTGATGGTCGAGTTGATCTCTCATGTGTTGCATGTGACCTTTGCCAGCTGATCCATAGACTTTAGATCCACACTTTAAAACTGATTTTCTTGGATGTGATGGACATTAGAGGGAACTAATCTGACATTTAGAAAGTCGCGATCGTGTTGAGATGCATCTTTTTTGTTTGAATTACCACTTTTCCAGAACCTGACTGTGTGTGTTGCGTTCACAGCACCGCGTTCACACCATCCTAACAGCCGACCTGGTCATTGTGATGAAGCGAGGGAACATTCTGGAGTACGACAAACCCGAGACTCTTTTGGAGCAGGAGGACGGGATGTTCGCTTCGTTTGTCAAGGCTGACATGTAGACGCAGGAGCAGTCGGCTCGTCCAACACCCGACAGACCTGTAGACTTGTTTTCTCATTGAGGTGGACGAACCTCTGCGACACGACAACACTCCAGTGAGGCCAAGAATACACTCTAACAAGAGGCTTCTCTGTGTCTTCAATGGACGAAAAAACAGAAACACGTCAGTCACCAGTTGATGTATTTGACAAGTTGTACTTGAATCATTCAGTCAGTCATTTAAGTACTGCTTTTTTTTTTAGAACAACAGGTAGAAACACTACATACAATTTCAATGATAAAATGTCCATCATCAAGTGTATGTGAATTTCATAAATACACATATCCAGATATAGTACAAAGTAAGAATAGAATATGGCCAGATCTTGATTTACCAGAAATAAACTTGGCTAACTATGACTGGAAGATATTAGACCGATACATCTTTCTTGTCATCTCGGACTGAGAATATTAGAAGCTAAGCCTGGTCTGTATTTTGTCTTACTGTCAACAAATCTCATGGAAAGACCAAATCCTACTTTCTGTAAATGTTTTTTTAAAATACTTCTCGGTTTTGGTTGTTCATGTTGACAATAAGAAAAATATAGACTCACCATCACCAGACGTGTGATTTAAGTTCTGTCCATGTGCAGGAGTCTGAGTATCAATAAGCATATCAAGTGAAAATCAATCCCAGGTCTGTGAAGTGATTGATCTTTGACACTTCCTGTGTCTATGGTCATTTATACTAAAGAGTTGCTTTTAGGTCCGGTGATTTTAAGTAGATTGAACTCCAACAGTTTTTAGTTATGTTATTGAAAATATTTGTCACATTTATTTTAAACTTATGCACAACAAATATCAGTTTTATTACTCTTCACCACCTGTATTATGCAATAATAAGACTTGTATTTAAAATCCTTTGAGAGCAGCTGAATGTTGGCTTCGGCCAGTGTCTCTGTGCAGTGATGAATTGTGCAGCCTCTCACTGTAAAGGATTTTTGTTTCTAATATTTTAGACTCTGGTGTTTGTATGTTCTGCCATAGAAGTAGAGCTGATAGAACTGACGCTGCTGTCGCCGTCAGTGAGGAGTTTTATAAACCCTTTGTTGCATCAAGCTGTACCTGAGGCTGCGTCACGTCACGTCAGAAGGTGGAGAAGAACAAATGATGTCTCTGACTTCAAGCTCTCATGCCCAAATCCAAGACGAGGACTGTGACATGAATTATGGTGAATCTTCTCTAGAACAAAATATGACTCAACATCGAAGGATTTGCTGCTTTGTTTCATGTCTGTTTTGGGAGGAGACATCAGATCTGAAAATGTCCTACCAGCTTCCAGCAGGAGGTCGACCTGAGCGTCCTGACGCTGTGTGACGACATCGGCAGACGTTTGATCAGGGAACAAAGGGACGAACATCTCGAGTGTTTGAGGCACCAGCTGTGGTGTAAAGAAGGAGGAAAGATACCAGAAACCAAACGAGCTTCATTTGAACTTTTTACTAAAACATCAGGTGGAGGACTTTCCTTCAGCCATGTTGTGTAATGGGTTCGATCAACGGAGCCTCTCCAGTGTTTTCAGTTTGGAACAGCTCTGGTCGACTTCCACCTCTGCTCCGTTCTGTCAGTTGTATTTCTACACTAGTTCAAACACTGTAGGGCGTCGCGGCTCGGGCTGAAGCCGGCGACCCCGCTGTCTGTCTGCAGTCATGCTTTGCTGAACGTATTATCCTCGGGGACGATAGAAAACCAAACACGAGCTCCCGGTGACTCCAGAGATGTTTCGTGGTTCATGTGGACGATAGTGATTGAACATACTGAAGAGGTTCACTTGTTTCAGCTCAAACATGAAGATTGTGTCAAAGCTGTATTAATCTCTTGTTTCATGTTGACAATGAATCAAATGTAATAGTTGAAGTTTCTGTACTTTAGTTTTCTAGACAAACAAAAGGGAAGAAAGTCGAGTGTTTAGCAGCTAAAGAGACTAAAGTTCAGACAAAACATCCAAGTAAAAAATAGACTCAACTTTTATCCGGTGGCCATAAACATGACTCTCCAGTTCAATTCCAATTCAAAAAACTTTATTTGTCCCCAGAGGACAACTCAAAGTCTCCTGTCACTTTAACAACTTTATATAACAATAACATGTCTGATGTTGGTTTTCGCTCGTTCTGCTGCCCCCAAGTGGCCAAACAAACCCAGTAGTGCAGCTTTAACACATCATCAGTGATTTGATCATTTTTACTGCAATGTTTCATGGGACTTGTAGTCAGTAGACTCCTGAACATCCTGAACAACTCTTGAAGCTGTGACTTTGAGGTTTTGTCAGTGCAGGTGAACATTGATTGTACTGATGTTTCTCTGCTCCAACACACCTACTTCAAATGAGCAGGTCCTTATCAGGCTTCAGCAGAGCTCGATGACGACGTCGATCCTCGCTTTATTTTCCATCAACAGTCCTGAGAAACCAAACTGAAAACGAGTTACAGTGTCATTTATGTTTTACACTTGAGGATGATCGTGTGGACAGAAGCTGTCTCAGTGAGTTTGTCTGGAATCACTCGTCTCTGTGGGAGCGCTGCTCTCGTCCCTCTGTGTTATTGTGATCGATTATACTCTGCTTTTAAATGAGATTTTGAACTGACTTTACACTGTACAGACTAAATGCCAAGTAGATTCTTTGTACTCGCAGATGTTTCATCTCAACAAGTTGCCTCTTCCCTTTTCCAGCTCGGTGGTTTTTCCTCTGTTGCACAACTCATTCTGTGATATTTGACATCCACCTCAGACTTTACTTTTTTACTTTTACCTTTTTCACATTCACACTGAAATCTTGAGTCTGGATGTGTCGACCTCTTCTCCATCTATGTCCTTCACTTTTTCACATTTTGCTTCTGCAGCTCCTCCTCCTCCTCCACCTTCCTCCTTCTTTGATCCTGATTCAGCTGCTTTTTCTCGTCCTGGACACAAGTAATGACTCATAAATCTATCCTGTTCAGTTTGCTCTGTGTGTGTGTGTGTGTGTGGACTCCTGTGTTTCACCAGCCACAACCTGCAAACTGTTGCCTGGTCGATTCTTCACTCTGCACCTAAAACCGTATTTGTTTGTCCATCGTTTGCCTCGAAGACAAAGTTTTCTTTTATATTGTGTTTGACAAAGATTCAGTTAATTTAGTGAAAAGGTTTTTCAGTATCATATTTTCACAGTTTGCTGCTCATCCGTTTTCACTTCTTTCCCATCTTCACTTTTGGGGAACAAAACTTATTTTTTGGAAATGTGGCTTCATTTCACTTTAAGAGTCCTTATACTTTGCATGTAACACTGAGTGAACACAACTCGTTATCTATGCAGACAAAAGCACATCTGACTGTTACAGGCTGCAACTTAAACACCAGTTTTACAAAGTACAGGTTAATGTTTTTTAAATTCTAAATGTAAGTGTACATTCTGTATATCCAAGAATTTTTAAACCTATAGAACAAAAGTATTATGTGTGCCTAATTTTTTTTTTACTCTTGAAATGATAATAAAATGCTTTGGAGTGAAATGAATCTTTTCTTTTTCTGCAAAACTTTCACTCATGTACAATATGTTGCTAAATGGCGCCCCCTGGTGACAAAGACTGTTCGAGATATTAATTCTGCTGCTGCTCAAACTTTACACTTTAGATTTGAGTGCTAATGAGCATTGCATCTTAAACACACAAGTGAAATTGTTTACTTTTTAAAGATGTAGTTTATTTATTTTCTAAAAACAATAGAATTAGAAATGATCATTTAAGCTTCTGTTTTTATTTAATAGACATTGCAACATAAACACAATTAACATGTAAGTTCTTATTTGACCTTTATAGTCGTTTTTATTAACGACTAACATTTTATTATAACTTTATTTGATAATTAATTTGATTGAAAATTTGGTTGTGCATCAGTTTCTTTGTAGTTGAATGATCGAAGAAACTTTAAAAAAACCCTTCATATTTCATCTCTGGTAAAAAGTTGCTCTGTAATGGAACCTTTCATATAAAGACACAGTGACAGTAGTTTATCATGAAGGTCTATTCAATCTGAGTAACAGCTAAAAAAAACCCCACCATGAATAAACTTTAATAAGTCAAATAAAATACCTGATGACTGAAATTAACACCTGCAGGATCCGAAGTTTATAAGATAAATTTGCATGAATTTATGTATTTAAAATATAAATAAAATCAGTGTCTGAACTCTAGACTTCATTGAAGTTCATGTGCACTGGTGAAAACGTGAATAAGTTTTTCAGGGAAGTTTTGAGTTTGCATGTTTTTTGTAGACTTGATATCAAACTTTAAATAGTTTCATCTCCAGTAAAAAGTTGCCAGTTATAGATCTCATTATTGTAAGAAACACGTGCAGCATCCATCTCAAGTTTATAAGATTATGTGCAAAAAAATAAGAATAAAATAATGTTTGAAAATAATGTTCTTTATTTGATGTGAAGTTTTTGAAGTTTTTTCCGACGGTCCCTGAACGCTCCTGGAGGGGCAGCAGGACCCTGGTCTGAGCCGGTCTGGACTCTGGGAGCTGGACTACGTCAACAGCAGAGTCCAGACCGTCCCAGTCCTCACGGGGTCTGGACGGAGGCGGCGCCGGTTCCATCCACACTCCGGACTCTGCGTCCCGGACTCCGCGCGTAAAGACGCACGAGGAGCGGCCGCGTTCAGCTTTTCGTCCCCATCTTCATCCTCATCTTCATCCGGACATGTTGGCCAGGAAAAGCATCATCCCGGAGGAGTTCGGTCTGCCGGGCCTCGCCTCCAGGATGCCTCGCAAGCCGGTGTTCAGGGACCGGGTGAACAAGGCGCGCTTCATCGCCAAGAACGGCTCGTGCAACCTGGCGCACAAGAACATCCGCGAGCAGGGCCGCTTCCTGCAGGACGTGTTCACGACCCTGGTGG
This sequence comes from Centropyge bicolor, assembly GCA_037975185.1. Taxonomy (NCBI): domain Eukaryota; kingdom Metazoa; phylum Chordata; class Actinopteri; family Pomacanthidae; genus Centropyge; species Centropyge bicolor. The sequence goes on along the minus strand of JBBMOC010000004.1, from coordinate 14,773,103 downwards.
ACCTGAAGTGGAGGTTCACCCTCGTCATCTTCACCACCACCTTCGTCAGCAGCTGGCTCCTGTTCGCCATGAGCTGGTGGCTGGTGGCCTTCGCGCACGGAGACCTGGACCCGGTGCGCCAGAACGGGACCCACTGCGTCACCGACGTCAAGTGAGGCACACGCGCGCGCACACACACATACACACGCACACACGCACGCACACACACAGCATGACACAGGTTACAGGTGAAGTTCATGAAGTGTGTTTGATGAGAGAACATGTTTGTGTGGCCACTAAAATTCATCTTCCTCAGTTTTTCTGCATGTGAACTCTTAATTTGAAAAGTAATCTGAGTATAGGAGTAGCGGAGTAAATGTACTTTTCATCACTGTTGAGAGGTGGAAAAAGGAGAAAGGTAGGAGAGGCAGAGGAGGGAGGGAAGGAGGTGCCAAACTCCTCCTCCTCCTCTTCCTCCTCCTCCTCCTCCAAGCTTTACTTTCCTCCCCCTGAAACCCAGAGAGCTAAACTTCCCTGACTTCCTGTCATAATTAAAATCTTCCTCTTCATCTTCCTCCTCTTCCTCATGCAGCTCCTTCTCTCCTCCTTTTTGCTCCTTTTAGGCTTAAAGAAGGAGTTTGGCACCTCCTTCCTTCCTTCCTCTGTCTCCTACCTTTCTCCTTTTGTTCCACTTCTCAACACTGATGGAAAGTACTTTTACTCAACATCAATATTCAGATTACTTTTTTTTTACAAGTTTAAATTCAAAAATATTTGATGAGCTTGTAAAAACCTTTAAAGATTCAGTGTCTGGTTGAGGCTTCTTGTCATGTTTCATGTGTCTGAACTTGTCACATGTTTTCATTTAAATAACTGCTTAAGAGATGAAACTTAATATTTCAGAAAAAAAGAATAAAAGATTAGAGAATAATCAGAAAATTTTGTGAATCAATTTGTTTCTTCTTCTTCTTCTTCTTCTTCTTCTTCTTCTTCTTCTTCTCTCATGAACCCTGTGACGACCCCTCAGGTTGAACCACTCGACTGAATGTATGTAAAGTAGTTCAATCTAGCGCCACCTGGAGGAAGATGCTGCTCTATAACATTGATGCATCAGGTTAAGATCATTTAGTCACTGGTGATATTTTTTTACTTCGATTTTGACACATTTGATCAGAGAACATGAAAATCTAAAACCCGTCCTCATGCAGCATCGAGCAGCTGCAGCTTCGTCACATGTTTATCCTTGTTTCCATTTTCTTGCTTTGTGAAAGTGTCTCACTCTCAGAACTGAGATCTAAACAAAGTGATGCCTTAAATGGGAGCGAACGTCCTTGAGAGAAAAAAAAGGTCAGACTGATTTAAGATTCAGAAAAACTGCTTTTCTAAAAATGTTCCCATCACATCTGCCAAAATCTCCAAGTGGCTCCTGAAACACAGCTGAAGCTGCTCTCATGTAAACATCTGAATCTGCTGTGACTTTCTCCGACTCTCTGTCCTCAGGTCGTTCACCTCGGCCTTCCTGTTCTCCATCGAGGTTCAGGTGACCATCGGCTTCGGGGGTCGCATGATCACAGAGCAGTGTCCGACGGCCATCACCGTCCTCATCATGCAGAACATCGTGGGGCTGATCATCAACGCCGTCATGCTGGGTGAGACTCGGCTCACCAGGTCCTCAGATCTGTTACAAAAACTCAATGTAGAAATACTCAAAAGAACCAAGTAACCTTAATGTTGCAGCTGGTGAAGGTGGATCAGTAAAGTCTCATCTGAACCTGTAATAATTCATCAACACTGATTTGTTGATTATAATTTTCTAATTGATCTGAATCTACAAACTAAAGCTATCAAACAAATGTAGCAGAGGAGAAAGAACAATGTTTGTCTCTGAAATGTTGTCAAGTTGAACGTAGCATGAAATGTTGCCTCAGACTGTGTTTAAGTACAGTTGAATAGATGTAATCAGTTACTTTCCACCACTGACGGATGATGCACTTTGAAACCACTCATCCAAACTTAAAGTAAAAGGCCTTAATTGAGGAGGAAGGAGCTGATGCTGTGTTTCACCACCAGGAGGCGCTGACGTGATCAGAGTCATCAAAGTCTAACTGAGCCAATCATAAGTTCTGTCTTTGTACTTTAAAGTAATTAAAGCTGGAAGAAGTAGAAAGTACTCGTACTCGAGTAAATGTACTTAGTTACATTCCACCTCTGCTGACGTATCATCATGTTAGAAACATAGACTGTATAAAATATTGACGTAGTTTCCGTGACGTCGCCCATAGGTTTCTGAAGAGCAAAAATGAAGCAAATCGTAGTACGTAGCCATCTTGGTAGCCTACCTCCGGTTACTCCAAATATGGACAAAGAGGTGGAGCGAGGGCGGAGCTGAGGCGGGTCGAATGAACGCTATTGGCTGAAAAAAGCCGCTTTATTGGAAATAATCAAACTAGCTACGGCTAACCAGCTAGGTTAAATGCTAAATATCGTTGCTAGCTGGCTAACCCCACGACGATCTCTTTTCCAAACTCAGTGACTAGAATTAGCCGGGGTGACGCCCTTTAGACCGTCAGTGGCTAGTTGTCAATCAAAGTGGCGCCACTTAGATTGACAACTATGAATTGTGCAGAATGATGTATGCTGTATATTTTAAACGAACGCCTTATAAAAAAATTTGCCCCCCCCAGAGTTGTCATGGAGTAGAAAAACGGCTTATGAGACTAGAGCCATGTTTTGAACCAGGCTGTAAATATGTTTTTTTCTGTCGTAAAATCGGACATTTTAACATGGGGCTCAAATGTAATTGACTCCCTTCTGCAGCCTGCTCTAGTGGTTATTTGAGGAACTGCAGCTTTTTTGCACTTCCGCATTGGCTTCATTTTTCAGCGCTGGAGGTTGCCGCTTGGTTAGAAAACATCCACCTGATGAATTTTGTGATATTTCGTCCATCATCAGGCTGCATCTTCATGAAGACGGCTCAGTCGAACCGTCGAGCAGAGACGCTGATCTTCAGCCGCCACGCTGTGATCGCCGTCAGGAACAACCGCCTGTGTTTCATGATTCGGATCGGGGACCTGAGGAAGAGCATGATCATCGGAGCCACCGTCAGGCTGCAGGTGTCTGTCGCTCTCTTGGATTATTACCATGTGCTGAGCAAACCTGAGCTGAGAAGTTTCATCTCCCACAATCCTTCATGTTCTCTTCAAAAAGGTGTGATTTAGATGAACTGATCACTGATTTTCATCCCGTGCAGGTGGTGAGGAAGACGACCACGCCGGAGGGGGAGGTGATCCCCATCCATCAGATCGACGTGCAGACGGAGAGCGCCGTGGCGAGCAACAGCCTGTTCCTCCTGGCTCCGCTCATCATCTGCCACGTCATCGACAAGAACAGGTTCATTCATGTGTCCTGCCCTCAGACCAGCGCCCCCTCCCTGTCAGTCAGTGCCACAGCCTGACCTCACCCCTGGTCTCTGTCTCTGCCCGCAGCCCGCTCTACGACCTGTCGGCCATGGAGCTGCAGTGCAGCGACCTGGAGGTCATCGTCATCCTGGAGGGAGTGGTGGAGACGACCGGCATCACCACGCAGGCCCGCACCTCCTACGTCTCCGAGGAGATCCAGTGGGGTCACCGCTTCGTCCCCATCGTGACGGAGGAGGAGGGCGTGTACTCGGTGGACTACTCCAAGTTCGGAAACACGGTCAAGGTGCGAGACGAATTCAACGCTCTGATTGGTCAACAGAGTTTCAGACGACTGAGGCTTTGATTTTTAAAAGTATCAATATATTTTAGTTTCCTTCCTTGTTGTCAGGTTGATGCTTCTTCTGTCGTTGGAGAAGCAAATGGAGGAGCTACATACAACCCCTGGCAAAAATGATGGAATCACCAGTCTTGGAGGATGTTCATTCAGTTGTTTAATTTTGTAGAAAAAAGGCAGATCACAGACATGACACAAAACTAAAGTCATTTCAAATGGCAACGTTCTTGCTGCAATTTCCACAGTCATTGATGATATGGGGCTGCATGTCAGGTAAAGGCATTGGCTGTCATTAAATCTTCAATAAATGCACAAGTTTACATGGACATTTTGGACACTTTTCTTATCCCATCAATTGAAAGGATGTTTGGGGATGATGAAGTCATTTTTCAAGATGATAATGCATCTTGCCATAGAGCAAAAACTGTGAAAACATTCCTTGAAGAAAGACACATAAAGTCAATGTCATGGCCTGCAAATAGTCCGGATCTCAATCCGATTGAAAATCTGTGGTGGAAGTTGAAGAAAATGGTCCATGACAAGGCTCCAACCTGCAAAGCTGATCTGGCAACTGCAATCAAAGAAAGTTGGAGCCAGATTGATGAAGAGTACTGTTTGTCAAGTCCATGCCTCAGAGACTGCAGGCTGTTATAAAAGCCAGTGGCCAAACTAGTGGTGGGTTGAACTGTTCTTTTGTTTGTTTGTTTTTCATGATTCCATAATTTTTTCCTCAGAATTGAGTGATTCCATATTTTTTTCCCTCTGCTTGGTCTAAAAAAGTAATTGTTACTGACTACCACATTTTTTTTTTCTTGATTTCTTTTAGTGTTTCTTAAAGCAAGAACGTTGACATTTTCTACAAAATTAAACAGCTGAATGAACATCCTCCAAGACTGGTGATTCCATAATTTTTGCCAGGGGTTGTATATACATATATATAATCATAATCATAACTGTCGCCGTGTTGTTGCCGGGCAGGTGGCGACGCCGCGCTGCAGCGCCAGAGAGCTGGACGAGAAGCCGTCCATCTTGATCCAGACGCTGCAGAAGAGCGAGCTGTCGCACCAGAACTCGCTGAGGAAGAGGAACTCCATGCGACGCAACAACTCCATGCGTAAAGGCGCCGGCAGCAGCGGGAACCTGCGCAGGAACAACTCGGCCCTCGCCATGCCCAAAGTCCAGTTCTTCACGCCCAGCGACGGAGGCCAGAGCCTGAACGCCGTCACCTGACATGAGGCCTTCGTGCTGCTGGCCGCCCTGCTCCTCCTGGCGGGAAGGAGGATCGTGGGCGTGGGCGGAGCTCCTGCTCTGATGGGACTCGTTCTGTCTCTGTTCCCCGCCTCGTCCAGACTCGTGTCCCAACACTTCTACTGTTAACGTCGCCCCGTGTTTACATGCATGGAGTGACTCAGCTCTTATTTTGGAGGGATCTGCTCCAACATCCTGCAGCTCAGCCTCACTGATAAACAGATAGATCACAAACGAGTTTTTCATTCAGTGTCATTAAAGCAATAATTACTGACGTTGGGCCTTTACGTCCATTCTACAGTTTCTGGGGTAGAATTGTTTCCGTATTGATTAAAGATCAATCACTGTACTGTACAAGTGTATTTTCCACTTTATTTGTGTTGTTTGAGAATAAATGCACTCACGTCATCTGAACATGGTTTCACTTTCTGAAGAGCTCCATTCATCCCAGTGAGAAAATTTAATCCAACATGTTACACAAAAAATAAAATTAGGAAGCAAAAATATACACAGGAAATTATTTCTGTGTAAAAAAACAGATCTAGAGAATAAAACCAAACCCTCTAAACTTTCACCAGCATTTAATGATTGAAAACAGGCTCATGTGCATTTTGGAGAAAATATTCCTGAACATCTGAACAACTCTCAGATTATTTATCACCTGCTTGTTGAACTCAGAGAGTCTCTAATATTAACTGCGCAGTCAGAGAGTTGAAACAGACTCCTCCTGCCAAGCTCCGCCCTCTCATGTGTCATGTGAGATGAAGCAGGAAGTTGTTGTTATTCTGGTTCCATAATGGGGAGAAACACTGAGTGAGAGCTTCAACTTTCAGGACAAATCCACAACTTCCACCACAGAACTTCAGCTCTGGATCAGCAGGGATCAGTGAGGAGACTCATCCTGGTAAAGAACTGAATTCACTGCTCATAGTAAACACAGATAAGAGCTTTAAGAGCTCGTAGTTCAAAGTGAAAGTAAAAAAGTTTCTCTGTTGCGCAGCGACGACATGGCCTCCAGGTCGGAGCTGGAGCTCTCCTGTCCCGTCTGCCAGAGGGTCTTCAAAGACCCGGTCGTCCTGACGTGTGAACACAGCTTCTGTGAAGACTGTCTGCAGAAGGTGTGGGCAGAGAGACACAACCACGAGTGTCCGGTCTGTCAGAGAAGGTCTTCCAAGGAAATACCTCCGTTCCACTTTGCATTGAAGATCCAGTGTGAGGCCTTTCTGCTGGAGAGAGCTTCGACGCCCGTCTGCAGTTTGCACTCGCAGAAACTCGACCTCGTCTGTCTGGATGATCAGCAGCTCGTCTGCAGCGTCTGCAGGGAGTCAGAAACACACAGCAGCCACAGGCTCCAGCCGCTGGACCAGGCCGCGCAGGACGGCAGGGGGAAGCTCCAGGAGGCCTTAAAGCCCCTGAGAAGCAAACTGAAGCTGATCCACGAGGTGAAAGGAAACTGTGACCAAGCAGCCGAGCACATCAAAGCCCAGACGGAGAGCTTGGTGAGGAGGATGAAGGAGCAGTTCAGGAAGCTCCACCGCTTCCTGGAGGAGGAGGAGGAGGCGCGGCTGGCTGCGCTGAGGGTGGAGGAGCAGCGCAAGACTCAGGTGATGGAGGAGAAGATCCGGGCTCTGAGCAGAGAGATAGCAGCTCTGTCCGACACCATCAGAGCGGCAGAGAAGGAGCTGAGGGCCGGAGACGCCTCCTTCCTGCTGAGCCACAGAGCTGTGGTGCAGAGGGTGGAGCAGCAGCCTCTGCCCGCAGACCCAGAGCTGGACCCGGGAGCTCTGATCGATGAGGCCAAACACCTGGGCAACCTGAGCTTCGACATCTGGAACAAGATGAAGGAGCTGGTGTCCTACAGTCCGGTGGTTCTGGATCCGAACACAGCTCATCCTGAACTCGTCCTGTCGGATGATCTGACCACCGTGACACATGAAGGCAGGAGGCAGCAGCTTCCCGACAACCCGGAGAGGATCGACCACTTCATCTCCGCCGTGGGCTCCGAGGGCTTCGACTCGGGCGCCCACAGCTGGGAGGTGGAGGTGGGAGACAGCGCAGCCTTCGTGCTGGGTGTGCTGACCGAGTCGATCCGGAGGAAAGGATTCATATGGTCGGGCCTGTGGAGGCTGATGTTCTGCGGAGGCGAATACAAAGTCCTCTCGCCGTCAGACACCGGATCTGACGTGTCCGTGGTGAGGAACCCGAAGAGGATCAGGGTGCTCCTGGACTGTGACGGAGGACGGCTGACGTTTTCTGACGCCGACACCGACACACACATACACACCTTCACACAAACCTTCACCGACAGGCTGTTTCCATACGTCAGCACCTGGAGCGACGCCCCGATAAAGATGGCGGCGAGGAAGGTCTCTGTAGCAGTGGAGCCACTGAAGCTGTGAACACTGACATCATCATTTCAGCTGATGATGTTGAACTTGTTTACAAACAGTTGCTCATTTACACACCCATCAGTTACTGAGCGACGTTAACAATAATTTGTAGTTGTGTTTTCTTTTACTTCTTTTTTTCTTTTTTACTTCTACAAACTCCTGAGAGAAATTTCTGTCTCTTCAGCTCTGCCGTTTGCAGATCAGCAGGCTGTGTAAAGTCTGTAAAACCCACAAAAAAAGGGAAGAAGTTAAAAAGCTCTAAGGGATACTACGTGTCAGGTACATGTCAAGACTGTATCTATTATTTATTGTCTTGTATTGACATGTGAAAAATCCCACAATTCAAAGCGCAGCTCTATATGTATATATGTATCCAGCACTTTAAGCATTAAGTAAATGTAAGTTCATTTTACAGCCAGTTATTAAGAGTTATTAGAATAGTGTTTGTAGGTTTTATATCACTGTTATCAAGCTGTACAGTGAAGTTGGATCTTTGAACATTATTGTTTGTATATTACAGAGGAAAAGCTTTTGATTGACAGAAAACAACTAGTAGAGTCAGAATGAGTCAAAATCCAGATGTTAAAAAAACAAAGGCGAATAAAAGAGCATATCTTATAAATGAAATTTATGTTTACTGGTTTTGGTTATGAACTAGTGGGTCTCTTCTGTGTTCTGCAAACTACTCTCATTAATTATATTAATATCATATCAACTACTGTTACCGTTAAAGCCAATAAAGACAGTCAGAGAGATAATTTTGTAACTCACTTTGTCTCAGCTCTGTTTAATACTTAACAACAAATGCTGTGAGATCATGAACCTGCTGCACATCAGCCTTCATGTGCTGTTATGAAAGCAGATAATCTATATTGCTGAAACTTTTCATGGTCAATATTATTGAACACTCGCTTAGGAAATTTAGTCCTTTAATAACAAATAAAGAACAACAAATGTTAGAATTAAATCAAATATAATGACAATAATAACATTAATATATTTGAAAGTTTACTTTTCATTTTTCCAACTAATTAATTCCTTAAACAAAAAGAAAAGAAATGGATTTCTGACTCCTGGTTGGTTCCTACGTTGCTCTACGTCGTGACGTCGTCGTACCCGGAAGTGGCAGCAGGAAGGTGAAGCGGGGGTTCAATATGGCTCGGAGTTTGTTGTGCAGAGCTGTCGGTGTGTTTCAGCTCAGCAGGACGTCACAGCTGCTGACAGGGACCCGGTTTTACTGTCAGACTGAACCGGAGCCGCTGACGGTGAGACAGCAGGACGGCGGAATAAGGTGAGGCAGCGTGAACTGATGTCAACAGTAAATTTATAGAGAGAACACAGAGTTTAACAACAACATCATGTTACAGCGTCACAGACAGTTTAACATCCCAGGATCTTAAGGTGAATTCGGCTCAATCCTTTTAAAAGCATGTTTTTGTTTTTGCTCTCTGCGTCATTTTGGGCCAACAGTGAAGTCAACAGCTCGTTTCTGTCAGAAACACTACGGAGTCCGGCAGGTGTCAATAAGGACAAAACGACTTCATGATTCCTGCTTGTGCTCACAGTGGTGCAAAGTACTCAAGGATATTTACTGAAGTATACTAATCCTAGTGCGATTTTCAGGTACTTTCTGCCATTTCGACTCTGCTACATCGTATATAATGTTGCTCTTTTTCAGCATTTGAAAGCTATAATTACTGGTTACAGATTAAATTACTGATTGCTATTGATAAATGTAGACTATAAAGATTATAAGTCCCTCTTGTTATGGTGTGTATTTGTACTGTGGTATTGAAGCTTTTCCTTAAAGAATGAGGACTTCAACTCTAGGTTTTTTTTTTTTTTTTAATAAATGCATTCAATTTCTACATTTTTCAATAAAATTTGGTTTAAATGTTTGGCACAGTCAGGCAAGTGGAACATAATCTCTCTAGTAAAACAGTTTCTACAGGTTAGATAAGTTTAGTCAAAGATTTACTTCAGGTAAATGTTTAATTAAACTTGACTAAACCTGGGATGATTGTAATATTTTGCAGATAGTATCTGCAGTATTCAGTACTGCTTTAAAGTGACTGTACTGCAAATTCATTCTTATTTTTCTGTTGCATCATTTTGCAGTGTCATCATGATAAGATATTGCAGAATCACCGTCACGGCTATGCTTGGTGCCTTTTTGGTTTCACACAAGACATAAGACAAAGTGAAGTAAAACTCAAGGACACAAATTTCCACTGTAAAATGTTAATGTCATTTTATTTTCTTCCNATGTAATGAGCAGTATGGCAATATGAGGAATATACGAGTATGAGGAAAAATAATAGGGAATGTGACTGATTTCAAATGTCACACAGTTGTGACATGTAGTGTGTGCATGTGTTTGTGCATATATGTGTGTGTGTGTGTGCCAGATGACTGTGTTTGCCAGTGGAAGTGCCAGCAGCTGAACAGTAGTTGATATGACAGTGTTGAGAATAATTAGACATAATGAAGTAAAGCAAACTGGTACTGAAACTAGTTCACATCCATCTCTGACTGCATGTGCTCAAGATATGGTAACAACAGAACAGCAATTAAAAAACATGTTACCTATGGTTACATAGCAAATCAGATAGCTTAAAGTCATCAAACAAAATATATTTATATATATTATTAGCCCTCACAAATTAGCTCTATTTCTTGAGTCTCTAATCAGGGTTGGAATTTAATCAATAACTACACTGGCCTCAGATAAACACCCAATGTACTGTACTTCATGTGTGACAGAGAAATGAATTGCACATCAGTTCATGAGGGAGAAACATTATCACTGAACTGCAAAGTAAAAACTAAAAAATAAACAATCCCTGCTCTTTCTACTGTGGAGGCGCTTCAAAATTGAAATGGAAATCAAAACTTAGAGTGACTCGTTCATCACTGCTCTCTAATTCTATCATTGGACATAGTATTATTTCATCTGTTTGGAAAATAACATTCACAAGCATATAGAGTAAATCAATCTCTAATGTAAATATCTGGAAGTAACATATAAAAAAATAAAGATGGAAAATAAATCAGAGTTTTTCCTCTCTCAGGAGAATGTTCCCCTGCTACTGATGACAACTCAGCATATAGACAAAAAAAATCCACTGTACAAATCAGACTCTAAAAGATATATACTGTCACTTCTTATTAATGATTTACATCCAAAAATAAACTTAAATCTTCAGTCAGTGTTTTTTTTTTCTCTTTTTAAAGTGATCAGTAAAAACGTCAGAGGCTGGTGTGTCCTGCAACGATACGATGCAGCGCGACAGTCAGAAGGTCAGTACTTCACACAAAGAACAACAGAGCAGAAACAAAACCAGGTTCCTAACAAAGCTAGGACTACTGCTCGTCTTTACCACAGTGTCAGTGACTACACCTCAGTTTGTTTGTTTTTTTTACAGTGTCTTGTCATTTCTCTTATCTTCCGATCACAGCAGCATGGACTCCTGCATGGCAAACGCCTCCTGTGCGTGCCTGTAGTGTGGTCCTCCAAACAGCTGGGGGAGTTGTTGCCTAATGACAGGCTGCTGCTCCTGGAACTGTGTCCTGTAGTGAAGCAGGCTGTCTGGGTTGGCGGGAAACGTGAACTCCTGAACGGGAGACATTTGGGCTCGCTGGAAGCTGGGCGAGCGCGGCATCCCACCTGGGGACTGAGGGGGCAGCTCATCCTCCGGTGCCCACGGGAGCCCGTCTACAGGCCGCCGAGGCCCGCCCTCCGGCAGGTAGTGCGGGTTCGTCTCGCCTCTCCGCTGCCCCTCAAACCTGTAGTCCACCGGAGTATAGACCTGTGCGGTGGAGGTGAGCTGTTGCAGGTAGATGGGGGTGGAGCTGCCCTGGGTTTCCAGCTGCAGGGAGTGTTCTGGGGGAGGCCTGGCGTTACGGGGGTTGCGGGTGGAGCTAGGTGGCGGCTGCCTGCGATAGGTGGTGTAAGAGTTGTTCATGAGAGCCTTGTCTGGGGATAGGCTGTTGGTCGGGCGCTGGGTGGTGGCGTATGCTCGTTCCCCATATGCCACACTGGAGGGTGGGGTAAATCTGGAGGGTGGAGCATAGAGTCTGTCCTCCCCTCTGTGGTCCAGGTTCACAGTGTAGGCAGGATGGAAGATGGGGACCTCTGTTGTCGTTCTGCCTGGGGAGTGTTGCTGGGGAGGGGCGTTGTACTGGCTCTGGCTGCCAGGGTAGCTGGCCTGGACCCCTGCTGGGCTGTTGCGGGAAAAGGGAGGAGGAGGGTGTTTTGCCATCCTGGGCCCTGATGAGACGGACACAACGCTCCCGGCCAGACTGGGTCCACGGCTGGGGCTGCCCTGATGGTGGGACGACACACTGAAGGCTACCTCACTGCGAGGAGTCCTCATTCTGGACGGAGGTCTGTCGAGCTCCAGTATCTCGAATTCCTGCTCTGGCAGCCCCGGTACGTTGTCGTACTGGGAGGCATTGGAACCTCGGTTGGACCCAGGGACGAAGCCCTTGGAGCGCGGCCGTCTGTGGGACAGAGCACTGTCTTCTGGACTGGACGGGGCCGGCGACGCCCCTCGGCTCAGCTTGACCTCCTGGGCCGCTGCCGCTTTGGCTGCTTCCAGCTTTGTCTCGGAGGGTTTGAACCAGAGGGGAGTGATGTCTTTGTGAGAGCTGGAGGAGGCTGCGTTGGAGTTGTGGTTGGCGGTGGCATGGCTCTGAGGCTTCCTCCTCTCCACTGTGCTGGGCTGTGGTGTCGGGGTGGTGGCTGAGGTTGGTGTTGTTCCCCTCTCAGGCGTGGTGGTGGTTGACTGCTTTTGCTGCTCACTGGTGATCTCTCCTGATCCCCTGGAGTGGACATCCCTCCTGTTGGCCTTGTGGTGGCGGATCGGTTTGTCCAGCGAGTCCCGGCGTGTCCGGCTGGGAGGCCGACTGTGCGCCTGACGGCTCGGTACAGGACTCGGGTCCCTGGGAGGCTCGGCTGGCTCGACGTGGCTTTGCCCGTTGGCCACGTGGTTCATCTCTGTTGCCGCCAGCTCAGGAGGAAGCTGCCCGAGAGGTTTCTTAGGAAACTCTTCCTCTTTACCTGCAAGATCAAAACAGAGGAAACACTTTAGAACAACATCAGGAACCAAAAGTCAACGGTGATGGTTTAACACACTGTGTGACGTTGATTCACATCGGATGAGGAGTCACAACAGGGACATGGATTCATGCAACACCACTGCCATAGAGAGGTAAAAACAAAGGAGAATTACATTCATGACGACACATAATCACGTCTTCACAGGCAAAGAGCAGAGGACAGAAAAAAACATCAGGAGTAGTGTTTGGTATTAATCCCCAGCTTGCTGGAGGGGCTCGATTAGGAAGTGACATTCAATTGAGTGGTCTCTGAAATTAGTTAGTTTCACTCCATTTCATTAAACTGTACTTAGCTGCAGCAGTAGCCCCAGACTCGAAAGGTCATACAGAAACAGTTCTTGATTAATGAACCTTGTTAAATGTACTGAGACTCATAAGTACAAGCATTAAAGCCACATGAATATTTTTTACTCAGACTGCTCTGCTTGTTACTACTCTACAGTCAGTACATGTTTGTATTTGACATTAATACTTTAACTTACTGCTTTACGTCAAAAAAGAAATGAAAAGAACAGTTGACAGGAACAGAGTATACAGACAGTGATGGTGACTGTAAAGGAAAGTGTGATCACAGTCAGGAGACCGCAGCTGGAGGAGGATGAAGTGCTGTGGGACTGATCCAGGAAGTGAACTTGTTGGCTCTGAGTCCACAAACTTAATTGTCTATGGTGAGATTATCCACTGGCCTTTTCTCTCCTGAACAAATGTGTTAAATCAGCAGGAGTAACTAAACTGCCTTTTTTCAGTGTTGATGAAGAGTTTATGTGAAAAAACTAAAAATCTTCAGTCGGGTACATTTGGCGAAAGAAAGAACAGTGAAAAATGTCTCTCTATTCATTTAGTTTTGTGGTCTCTTTCAGGAATCCTTATTCACTGGAGACTCATCCATCCTCAGTACAGGTGAGTAAACCCAGCTCCTGAATGTACTTTCAGATAAAGTAGAAGCAGGAAGAATCTAAAAATGTAATTCTGACAACTTTTCATGAGTGAACCTCACAAATGAGTCCATTAAGATTTTACTGGGAAATGCTTTAAGTTCTTTAGCTGAAAAAGCAGATAAACAACCAATTTGAGTCAGTTGAGTAAATTAATGTTTTCAAACCTGAAGCTACAACCTGAATATTGATCAAATGTATGCAGATGATTTCAGGTCACAGTCTGTCCGGTTTAGGTGAACACCCTCTGACGTATTCTAGTGTTATTTATTTTGTCCTCCATCTTCTTTACCTCATCACTAAGCTGTTCAAGGCCACCGTGTTTGTGGCCACGAGCTGTTATCATTATTGGTTTTATTTCACACAGCTGGAAAGGGGAAGTGATTCCAGTGTAGTGAAGGGAGTGTTAAACACCATCAGGGGCGCAGTCTGTAAAACAAAGACACCTGCCTCATGTTGCCTCAAGGAGCTGCATTTACACCACGACAGAGGAAACACTGTTATAGATGCTTTTCCTCACTTACAAACAAAAGTCAGAGGGAAATAAAATCGTAATGCTAAGAGTTACAAAATCATAGAAACGATAGAATTCCTTTGTGTGTCGAAGGAGCCACCATCAGTATAAAAGATAAGAAAAGGTTGGATCGACAAGAATCTTCCAAATAGTTTGTTTGCTCCTACAATGTCTTTGAACAGTGTGCAGCTCCTCTTCTTATCTTATGTCCTGAAGGGATCGAGTGATAACATTTACTGATACTGAATATCAACAAACCTTTAAAGTTAGTACCCCATACTGGCCTTAACTCTTTTCTGCAGGGGTTTGAGACAGAAAAGAACTGAATCTAGACGCAGACTCCTCATTTGCTCAACTACTAAGTAAAGTCATAGGAGAGAGCGCCGGTCGGAGATTCATCCAGCTGGTGTTTGCACATAGTAAATTATACTGCAGTGGTGATGGTGGTTCAGAGAAGAGACCATCCCTTAACACAAACTTGGCCTAGTGAAGTTCAAAACTACAGAACCATAAAACCACATTTCTCACAGTTCAGCCAGCTCAGATACAAAAATGCACATTAAAAAAAATATCCCCTCTGCACACCAGCGAATGTGGCAGCAGATGGTTGTTAAAACAGAAGTTAAACAAAAGTCTCCAGTGTGGGAAAAGTGGCTCATTATCTTGTCAGCGGGCAGGGAAACGAACAGACAGCTACTGTTAGGGTTGTGTGGGCTCTGGAAGAAAGGAAAGTTCTGCTTCCTTCTTCAGCTGCATTTTTCAAGTCAGAAATCTCCCTCCCCCCAAAAAAGTGGCTGCTGCTGTTTTAGAGAACAGACTAATGACTTAACACAGGAGGAAGACGACGTAGAAAAACCTACAAAGGATTGCTGAGCACAGGTGGAGATCCATTCAGCAAACTTAGAAGTTAAAGAATATGTCTGTAACACAGCAACCTGCCTTTACAAATACAAGTCTGTGCTTTGCATTCGACTAAGAGCTGCAAGTTGTACTCTGAGAAAAGTTAGGTTCATTTATGAGAGGGAACATTTTTTTTATAATTATAATAAGCTGGAAGTTTAATTAGTCAATGTACAGATCAGCTGTTGATACAAAACTGTGATAGTTGGCTAACAAGCTACTTTATTAGCTATCAAACAAACTTGGATAAGAAAGACTAAATAAAAATATCATGCAGTGCCTTTATCTGCCCACCAGAGGGCACATTATGTCACCTGAAATACCTTAATGGACAAAGGCGAGTTTTATAATTTGCGACCACTCTGGAATCAAAACATGGGAATAAAAGGTAAAAAACTGAAGATGCAAAGACGAGAGAAGAAGCAGCCACTGCAGGACTCCACTGAAGCAATGCATCGGAACACGCTTTCAAATATTATGTGGGGGGGATAAAAACAGCTGGAAGACTAGTTTGTGAAGGAAGAACCGGAGTGCTGTTGGACAGACAGGAGACAGACAGGACGGACGGACTGAGGGACAGATGGACATGGAGAGGGAAGACCAGTCAGGATAGCCCACCGGTTACTGTTGTAGGAGGGAATGTGGCCCCCACTCACGGCCACACTTTTGTTGTTGTTGGCTAACATCGTTTGAAAGAAGAGGGAGAGAAGGCAGATTAATGAGGAGACAGAGCAAGATTAGAAACACACACGACTACTGCTAACACGGCTACGAGCTAGAGGACAGCAGGAAGACACAGGAAGCCATGTGATATACCAACTCCACTCTGGGTGTTTCCTGTTTGACTGATTTGATCTTAATTTGATGTATCCATTTATACTAGTATTTTGATCACTGATGTGAACATACTTATATAAATCACCAAGATTTTAGAATTATTTTTTTAAACTGTAAATGTGTACTATGGCTTGTAAATAAATGAAGGGTCATATTATGACTAATTTCAGATACTGACAACTTGATAATGACGACTACTTACAAAAAATAAAGAGCTGCCTACAATAAACTTTGTCCTTTAGATCAGATTTGTAGTAAAATGTGAGTAAGAACTGAGCAGTATGTTGGTTTATAGTCGTCTCTCTGTGGGTCTGTTGCAGCTGCATCACCACTGGACCAAAAATGTCGCGTTAGACCGGCTTTACTTTGTCTGTGTGCTCCACAGTGTCGCTGTACCTGGTGCAGGCAGATCCAGCTTTGCCCTCCTGAGCTCCGTCATGGACGCCTGTAGCTGCTCGATCACGAAGTCGTCCTCGAAGAAGAATTCTTTGGACAAGGTCGCCTGCAGAAACTCCACCAGATCTTCCATAGACAACTTCATCAGGTGCTCTGCAAATCACACACTCACATAAGCCATATTCAGTGTTTGAGAGCTGGACACCAGCTGCTTCCTCTGTCTGACATTAACAGTCTTACTCTTGTGCAGTTTGAGGATGGTGTAGGACATGGCAGGCAGCAGTCGCTCTCCCTCCAAGATGTAGATGTCCCAGATCCTGAGGGTGAGGGTGAAGGGAGTCTGGACACAAATAGAACAGAAGGTCATGAGATCATCTCGTCGTCTCCCTTGAGTTATACAGCCTCAGCTCACACTGACCATAAAGGATAAGGCTGGTTATATATCTGTTTTTCTCATTGTCAACAAATCCTATGAAAAGACCAACATGTTATTCTGTTAATACTTTGTGATGAACTGAAGCCTATTGTTTCCCATAAAAGACATAAAGCTCTAAAATTAGCTCTAATACATTTTTGAAAAAAGGCTCAGTAATTTGCTTTAACAGCTGGACCCTAACGTTTTTAGCAGGAGCATCAGTTCATTGTTGATTTTGGTCTTTTAATGGGATTTGATGGAAATAAGGAAAATATAGATCATTATCCTTTAGAAATCTGATGTCATTTAGTGCAGATCTGAACCTGTTTCCTTCCTGACTGCTGTTTTTTTTTCTTGGAAATGACTGACCAGAGAACATTATTCCAGTATGTTAGGGGGATTTCTGTCACATGAGGGAGGAATCACTTGACACTAAACATTAAATATGTCAGACTATAGGAAGCTTAGACAAAGAAATGTTCCCATCGCCTTATAAAAACAGCAGCAGTTTCTGTGGGGCGAGCTGACTGTTGATGTACTCACTCTGTCCAGGAAGCACTGGAAGAACCACTTCATGGTGTAGAGACTGGTAAACACCTCTTGGCTGTCCTGCAGCAGCACAAACAAACCCAACAGAAAGTCTATTCAGTGAACTGAGCCGGGCAGGCGAACAGGAAGTTACCATAAGTTCTCATAATGTAGCGTCACGTAGGTAATTTATCACTTGTCAAAATATAAGAAAGTTTCCTCTAAATGTACAAAAAATGTGAGGTTTAACATAACATAAATCTCCCCAGTATATTCACCTCATTTTCAATTTCATATTCTTCATTAAATTTTCACTCCTGAGGGTAACATGTATTAAATAATGCTGCTGAAAATACAAGGGTTGTATTAACATTATCCAACTATTGTTTTCCTTAATCCCTGAGTTATTTGGTCGGCTGTTTTATTTCAGGTATTATGAGCCAGTGTTCCATTATTCAGCACCTTGCATTATTAATGGCTACAGCAGTGTTGCGTGTCTCACCAGGTGCTGTTTCAGTTTGGGCATCATCTTCTTGAGGATGCGGTCGTGGTGCTCCTGGAAACGCATCAGCTTTGGGAAGCCAGGGACAAAAAACCCTAGAGGTGAGGACAGAGGGGGTGATCAGGTTAACTGGGCTCGTTCAGATCTTAATGTCCGCTGTGCTTCTACTGGACCTTATGAGATTGTTTTATCAGCCGCTGTTTCAACTTTTAATCTGAAGAGAAACTAGTTTGGTCGACCACAAATGACACGTGAATTTTTGAAGTGAATTTCACGTTTCAGTGACCTGTTCTGACAAACAAAGACTTGCTGCTATCTGAGCAGAGGAAAGAGCAACAAGTTTAATGTTGACACTAGCCTGGCAGCAGATGGTGTCCACAGCCACAAAGAAGCCAGAACACAATGCACCCTGTAAACGTTGGCTGTCAAACCAGAATATGCTGCTGGAGATAACCAAACTTTTTCCTTTTTTTTCCTGCACATAACAGTGAGTTTGGATGTGTTACCGTGCATGGCGTGTTTCTGCCCAGACAGGAGTTTGACCAGAGCCCAGAAGGCGTCCTCTTCATTCATGTAGATGAGAAGCAGAGCTGTGATCTGACTCATGCCCTGGCAGTAGCCCACCTCCTGCAGACACACACAGTCAGAGTAACGATGAGGACTCCATGTCTTACTGAAGCCATTTTTTCTTATGTGAGAGCCAACATGACGATAGTGTCAGATTAGCTTAAAAAAAATCATTTCAACATCATTTTGTTATACTCTGTGGGTAAAAAAAAACCCATTTTTTTTATTTCGAAAGAAATCTTTCAATTTTCTCTTCAGATTTGGCAAGATTGATGCATTTACATCACAAATGAAATAAAAAATTCAACATGATTTTTATCGTCTGGTCTTTTGTATGATGATCTAAACACTGTGGGTAAAAAATAGGGATGAGCCGGATACTTGTATAAAGCATTTTTGACGAATACGATTATGATAAGAGTAAAATCTGTTAATATCCATGCTCGTGCTGAAGGGAAATCCTTATTGTGTAACTGATTGACGGGGGAAAAAAATTCCCCGAAAAAAATCACATACTATACATCAGCGTTTTTTTACGGCTCCATGGGCATGTGAAGGCTTAATATCTCTGAAAGTAGTGGAGATATTGGTCTGAAATTTTGCACAGCAGCTATCAGTAACAAGGACATTGCAATAAACAAATATGAAGCAAATCTGAGACGGGGCAAAAAATTCCCCGAAAAAAATCACATACTATACATCAGCGTTTTTTACGGCTCCACGGGCATGTGAAGGCTTAATATTTCTGAAAGTAGTGGAGATGTTGGTCTGAAATTTTGCACAGCAGCTATCAGTAACAAGGACATTCCAATAAACAAATATGAAGCAAATCTGAGACGGGGCAAAAAATTCCCCGAAAAAAATCACATACTATACATCAGCGTTTGTTACTGCTCCTCGGGCCTGTGAAGGCTTAATTTCTCTGAAACTAGGGATGAGCCGGATAAAGCATTTTTGACGAATACGATTATGATACGAATAAAATCCGTCAATATCTGTGCTCGTGCTGAGGGGAAATCCTCATTGTGTAACTGACTGTCTTCGCACTCTGTAATTGGCCAGTCACACAAAGCGCCCACCCCTCCCCACACCGACACGTCTCTGCACATCTCTTGTAACGTACGCGGTCCGTAGGCAGAGCTGAAAACGTCTCACGTCGCGTCGGTCAGTGTCTCTCCGCTCCGGTCTGATTTTTTTTTTTTACCGTCTGCTTGGTCTTAGTTTGCCTGGTGATATGAAGTCAGTTGAAAAACTTTGCTCGTACAGTGAACAATATTTCCCTGTTTGCCATCACTGGATGTTTGCATGAATCATGAAGTTCACACAGATCATCAAAAAATAAACAGTCTTACAGACCACTTATACACATACACACATATAGCTGAACACACAAAGTAGCCTATATTAATATTTTTATTGTATGTGGCTGCATGTAGTATCTGACACTTTCTCTCTGCAGTTCATAAAAATAATATTATAAATATTATGGAGATATACTGTATATGGGCTTTGAATACAGTAGAGATTAGCAACTTCTGATCAATCCATATCATTTTCAAAATTAAAATAATGTACCGTTTTAAGCCCCACCCATTTCTGCAACCACTTCCGGTTTAGGCACCGCCCACTCCGAATACAGATACAGATAGTGGTGTACTCGCTCATCCCTAGTAAAAAATAACATTTTTTTTATGCCGAAAGAAATCTGTCAATTTTCTCTTCAGATCTGGCAAGATTGATGCATTTAAATCATAGATTTTACATTTAGATCACAAATTTAAAAAAAATTTCAACATGATTTTTGGCATCTGGTCTTTTGTACGATGGTCTATAAGCTGGGTAAAAAAAAACAACTTTTTTTTATGTCGAAAGAAATCTTTTAATTTTTTCTTCAGATTTGGCAAGATTGATGCATTTAAATCATAGATTGATGCATTTAGATCACAAATTTAAAAGAAAAAAATTTCAACATGATTTTTGTCATCTGGTCTTTTGTACAATGGTCTATACACTGGGTAAAAAGAAAAAATTTATCTCGAAAGAAATCTTTCAATTTTGTCTTCAGATTTGGCAAGATTGATGCATTTAAATCATAGATTGATGCATTTAGATCACAAATTTAATTAAAATGTTCAACATGATTTTTGTCGTCTGGTCTTTTGTACGATGATCTATACACTGTGGGTAAAAAAACATTTTTTATGTCGAAAGAAATCTTTCAATTTTGTCTTCAGATTTGGCAAGATTGATGCATTTAAATCATAGATTAATGCATTTAGATCACAAATTTAAAAAAAATTTTCAACATGATTTTTGTCGTCTGGCCTTTTGTACGATGGTCTATACACTGTGGGTTAAAAAAAATGTATGTTGAGAGAATTCTTTCATTTTTCTCTTCAGATTTGGCAAGATTGATGCATTTAAATTATAGATTGATGCATTTAGATCACAAATTAGAATGATTTTTGTCGTCTGGTCTTTTGTATAATGGTCTATACACTGTGGGTAAAATTTTTTTTTCTTTTTGTCGAAAGAAATCTTTCTCTCAAGAGTCGGCAAGATTGATGCATTTAGATCACAAATTTAAAAAAAAATTTGCACAATGGTCTATACACTGTGGGTAATTTTTTTATGTCAAAACAAATCTTTCAATTTTCTCTTCAGTGTCAGCCAGATTGATGCATTTAATCATTAAAATTGACTAAGAGGGGACACACCCACGTTTGTATGTCTGATTTGATAGGAAACTAAATTATTGGAGTCCTTGCTCATCAATCTGCCACTTGTGAAAATTGCATCTAAAATGTCAAGTAGTAGCTTCAAAATCCACTACTCCAAAGTGCAACACAGAGCAACAAAAAGGCAGTCAGACAGAAATCTAGTAAAAGCTGCAGCCTTCAGTTCAGCACAGACTGAGTGACTCACCGTGTTGTACATGGAGTAGGCCGTGAGGACGTGGAAGAGAGCCTGCTGCCTGAGAACAAACACAAAACCACCGTCACCACAGAAGCCTGCAAATAACCCAGAGTTTGTCTGTGTTCAAACAGCCTGGAGATCTTTAACCTCCAGTTCCACGTCTATGACTCAGAAGCTGCATCTGAATCGTAAAATAAATGTGATGTCCAGTCTCATTTCACACATGAAAATTAGACTGAAGGGTTCAATATGTTTGTTTGTATGTTATAATATTCCAGTAGTGTTAGAGCAGGTGAACTTCCTTTATTGATAGCATGAGAACTGTGGCTTAAAACTCATCAGAGACTTTTGTCAAACTGACATAACAAAGCAGAAGTTCAAACAGAAAAGGGGACATGGACCCTCTCACTTCCACACTGGGAACATTTTGGGGCTTCAAGTTTTAGGAATCAGTCCAATGAATCTGGCAGTTTTTCTGGAGCGGTGTTATTTCTACAGAAAGTAAAGGTTGTTAGTGTTTTATGGAGGGACCCACTTGACATCGTAGCGATGCATGAACATGATGTGATCCCTGTAGGTTCTGTTCACGTCCAAGTCGATCTGGCGGATGTCGGGGGAAAGTCCTCTGGCTCTGGCCTTTAGTTTCTTCAGAAAGAATCAGATCAGAGGTCAGTGATGGAAGAAACTCCAAGAAGAAAACAACTGAACTTTTAAACTGGCCTCAAACACTCATTAGCAAATATCAAGAACTGGAAAACATCTGATAACAATCGACTGAATCTGGAACAAATAAACTACAAAGATAAGACATGACTACACTTGACATTTCGATGAAGCTGAGGCGTCTGTAGTTGATGAACAACTTCAACTCGCCTTGTAGGGATGATTCAGAATATATCATTAGAGAATTCAAAAACATGTTCCAGTTGAAAAATCATCATCATTTATCTTATTTGGTTGAAGGAGGATCCATCAACCTTTCATGCTGCCTTATGTTTGTATGATGTTAATTTGTGGTATGAACTTTAAAAAGACATATTAACAAGGTTCAACCAGATTTTTGAAATTTTCCAATCAGATTAAACAGATTATGGAAAACTTCTTTTCCACAGTTCATATTTTCCACTTTGCTTGTTTACTTGCCCTCGACTCATAATGCGAACGCAGCCTCACTGATGTATTGATCCTGTCAGCTCAACTTTCTAATGAGATCCCAAAGTTTGTCTGACAGCAGAACAGAAAGAAAAGGACCTCACAGAAACAAGCTGTGCAGCCTCACACAAACACAATTAAGCCTCCAAGACTTCATCTCGCCGGCAATAATTCTGGAGCTTACTGAAATCAAATAACAGCGAGGTGGCTGCTTGGTGAATCTGACTGTTATAAACCAGCCTGTACCTCGTAGAAGTCTTTCTTCTCCTCCTTTATTTTGGGAACGTCGAGCAGCAGACACCACACCTCCCCTCGGAGCTGCAGGGGAATTCCCTTATAGATCCTCCGGACCAGCTGGAAGGAAACACACGGCAGGGGGTCATTGTTAGGAAAGGTCTTCAAAGAGGAAAAAAAAAAGCTGCATTCACCTCAGAAACACCCTCGACATTTAGCCCAGAGCAGAGCAGAGCTTTTCACTCTGACAGGCCTTTTGTTAAATATCACAACGTGGCCAGACTGTTCTTTCTGACCACATCACATAAAGCATCTGACTTTGAATAAAATGGGTCTCAAAGCTTCAGTTTTAGCCCCGATTCCTCGAATGTCTCTGAGTCTCATGAGGCTGTTTCGGAATCTGCTTTATTACAGGATATTGATCAACAACAATTCTGATGATCAGTGATCAAGTCAAACAAAATATGGAGCAGTCACTGGTTTTAAAATTGGCTAAGAGAGGACTGTGGGTTGGACAAAACAAGCAATTTGAAGACGTCAACTTCGACTAGAGAGAATGATGGATTCATTGGAAAAACATAATCGATAATGAGAATAATCATTAGTTGGAGCCAGAATTTGTAAAATCTTGCAAAGCCCCAGTAACTGAACCTTAGTGATGATGATTGTCTTTCCATCCTTTTGTCACCTCTATTATTAAAATTACTTTATAAAAACAACCTACTTATTAATAATTGTTCTACAAAATTCATGATGCATTTTAACTTTATATGGTATTTTTATATCTTTATATCCTTCATTTCATTGTTTTTATTGCAAACTGAAAAGTCATGTTTATGTCTTGGAACATGTAGTACAACAAGTATTATTTGGTATATTACAACATTAGGTTTGGTATTGTTTCTGTCCAGCTGTTTCAGTTATTTATTGCTGCCATGTTGGATTTTGAAAGAAACAACTTTTAATATTCTGGTCAGGTGATGTTTATGGTGGAGAGACTGTTTGACCTCCAAGATTCACAACTTTCGAACAAATTAAATTTCACTTCTACTCTTGTGTTCAGCTCATTGGTTTCCACTGATTCTGGTTGCAGCCTTTTAAAAAGAACTAAAGGTTCCAGTAAACACAATACTACGATGCCTGAAATGGTGAAACGAGCAACGTGAAAACCACACGAGTCGACGTGTTCAGAGGTTGTCGCCACAGGCCAGAGATGCAATCGGAGCCCGTGGCTGTTGCCAAAAATGATTGGGAACAGAGGAACCCATGAAGCAGGCCGCGCTCATCCTGTCAAAGATCCAAACAGCGAGCGCACGGACGGACGGACTCGGCTCTCTCTCCCCGAGCGAAGCAAAGGGCTTTGGAAGGTGAACCGCGACCATCTGGCTGGACGGGCTCCAGGAGAGATTGTGGGCACAGAGACTGCTTTGCATGCAGAACAGACCGAAGTAATTCAGCGCCCACAAAGAGACGGAAAAGCAGTCGGACTCAAGGCGAAGAAGATTAAGTCTTAAAACCCAAACTGCTGGAACAGCAAAGCTAATCGGAGCAGTGAATTCTCCGTCTACAGCTATTAAAGCCCGACCAGGCGGAACAGTTTTACAGCAGATACCAGAGGTGTTGTGATTGTGTGTGTGTGTGTGTGTGTGTGTGTGTGTGTGTGTGTGTGTGTGTGTG
>JBBMOC010000004.1:14708940-14724047 GCA_037975185.1 Centropyge bicolor | reverse complement strand
CAAATATGGACAAAGAGGTGGAGCGAGGGCGGAGCTGAGGCGGGTCGAATGAATGCTATTGGCTGAAGAAAAGCCGCTGAAAAAAGCCGCTTCATTCGAAATAATCAAACTAGCTACGGCTAACCAGCTAGGTTAAATGCTAAATATCGTTGCTAGCCGGCTAACCCCACGACGATCNAACCAAACATACTAAATATCTACCAGAGATCAAAGCAACGATCAGCTCATCCTGTGGTTGCTTGTGGTCAGAAGGTGTCAGGGATCAGACCAGACTCACTCTCTCCTTCTGTCTCACCCATAGACTGTATAAAATATGGACGTAGGTTTCTGAAGAGCAAAAATGAAGCAAATCGTAGTGCGTAGCCATCTTGGTAGCCTACCTCCGGTTACTCCAAATATGGACAAAGAGGTGGAGCGAGGGCGGAGCTGAGGCGGGTCGAATGAACGCTATTGGCTGAAAAAAGCCGCTGAAAAAAGCCGCTTTATTCGAAATAATCAAACTAGCTACGGCTAACCAGCTAGGTTAAATGCTAAATATCGTTGCTAGCCGGCTAACCCCACGACGATCTCTTTCCCAAACTCAGTGACTAGAATTAGCCGGGGTGACGCCCTTTAGACCGTCAGTGGCTAGTTGTCAATCAAAGTGGCGCCACTTAGATTGACAGCTATGAATTGTGCATAATGATGTATGCTGTATATTTTAAACCAACGCCTTATAAAAAAATTCGCCTCCCCCAAAGTTGTCATGGAGTAGAAAAACAGCTTATGAGACTAGAGCCATGTTTTGAACCAGGCTGTAAATATGTTTCTTTCTGTCGTAAAATCGGACATTTTAACACGGTAACAAATGTAATTGACTCCCTTCTGCAGCCTGCTCTAGTGGTTATTCGAGGAACTGCAGCTTTTTTGCACTTCCGGCCATCTCTAAATCTGCCTGCATTGATCCAGGCTGAGAGAGGAGCCAAGGTGAATTCCTCCGCAGGGCTGATGGACGCAGATAAAGACCACAGCCAAATGGAAAGTGCGAATCGTTGGCGGAGCCGTCGATAAAGCTGCTGAAATCTCTCAGACACTCTCCCTGTTTAAGTGTCTGCACCTTCAGAGCTGATTACACACACGTACCTGTCTCACAACAACGTTCACACGCTCGTCATCGAGTGCGACACACACACTCACAGCGGTGTCGAACAGAAGTGTGTGTGTTCGGAGCCGGAGGCCGAAAGCAGGCTGGTCATTTTAAAGGTTCCACTTTCAGGGATCAATAAATCCTTAAAACATGAATCTGGCTTTAGAGAAGTGACTGTAAACAAACCAGAGCACTGGCGACAAGAGCGGAAACCTCCACGCTGTTTCTGAGGCCTGATGTGTGTTATAATATATTTAACATGACCGTGATCTTTTTGAACTTTAAACATGTGATTTTAGATGCCAAACCTCAAGTCAACACCTTGAGTTAACATTTATTTATCAAGCATTTGTGCAAAATTGTTGGATACGAGTTTTTTCAAGTCACATCCTGTACAATGTTCCTTCAATCAAATTCTTCCAATGAAGAGTTTTGCAAAAATACTAAATATCGTACTAAAAGCCTTCAGAGGTTTTCAATGATCAGAAAACACTTGTGCACTTGTTATCACGACTGTTTTAGTTTGTTAGATTAAAGTGTGAGCAGGAAGAGGTTGGACGGTCCGAGCTGATATCAAACATGGCGGGAACAGCAACCGACGAGACGAACTCTGAAGACACTGGGAGAACAACAGTGTTGAGTTGTGACACGTTGAGACGTCCTCGAAGCACTGGGACAATTTGCTTTGACAATGAAAAGTCAGTCAAACCTGCTGCCCCCTACAGGCCAGGTAAAGAAACACACTCACAAGGGACACAGCGAAACCAAGCGGCAACCTCCGCCGCTGAAAAATGAAGCCAATGCGGAAGTGCAAAAAAGCTGCAGTTCCTCAAATAACCACTAGAGCAGGCTGCAGAAGGGAGTCAATTACATTTGAGCCCCATGTTAAAATGTCCGATTTTACGACAGAAAGAAACATATTTACAGCCTGGTTCAAAACATGGCTCTAGTCTCATAAGCTGTTTTTCTACTCCATGACAACTCTGGGGGGGCGAATTTTTTTATAAGGCATTCGTTTAAAATATACAACATACATCATTATGCACAATTCATAGCTGTCATCTAAGGGGCGCCACTTTGATTGACAACTAGCCACTGATGGTCTAAAGGGCGTCACCCTGGCTAATTCTAGTCACTGAGTTTGGGAAAGAGATCGTTGTGGGGCTAGCCGGCTAGCAACGATATTTAGCATTTAACCTAGCTGGTTAGCCGTAGCTAGTTTGATTATTTCCAATAAAGCGGCTTTTTTAGCGGCTTTTCTTCAGCCAATAACGTTCATTCGACCCGCCTCAGCTCCGCCCTCGCTCCACCTCTTTGTCCATATTTGGAGTAACCGGAGGTAGGCTACCAAGATGGCTACGCACTACAATTTGCTTCATTTTTGCTCTTCAGAAACCTATGGGTGACGTCACGGACACTACGTCCATATTTTATACAGTCTATGAGCGAAACATCCATCACGTCAAACTCGATGACAAATGTTTTGCCACACAACTGAAAATATTCTCATCCTACATGTTCATAATAAACTGTATTGATTACAAATGAGTTTTCTCTCTACAACCTATTGCTCATGTTCACTGAGACAATCGAACAAACGCTCCGTCCGTGGGAAGGTTTGGACCTGCAGACAGCCTCTGACCAAAAAACGAAAGTATGATAATGTTGCCTAAAAGATTCAATAACAACATTCACAAAAAAATAATGTGATATGTTTGTCATTGCTACTGGAAAAACCCAATTTCTGTCTGTCACAGTTCTGATAATTCGGTTTCCAAAATTCTTATTAAAAACGGAGCGCATCAGGCCGGAGCGACACCTCCGGGCTGAATCCATTAAAACCATCACAGAGTCTCTTCGCGTCAGTTCAGAGGTTAAGTTGGAACACTAAGCTGCTGTGATCACCTGCCTCTGGTGTCAGATAACGACACGTCCGACCTCGGAAAATGATCCCGTCCTGAAATAAAGCGACTGAATGCAACACAGCCATCTTTCATTCAGCAGCAATGATGCAGGACAAAAGTGATTTCTACCCAAAATATTGACTCCTCAGTGGAATTAAAGCACACCCTTGTTTAATTGGTGCTTCATGAACGCAGCAGTGGGGTTAGCTGATGAATGAAAGCTGCTGTCGGAGCCAGCTGGCAGCAGGCGAGCAGCACTTTCTACCTGAATAAAAGCCTTTAACAGTGAATCCAGCCTTCAGAGCAGGTACATTCAGACGTTCACACGAGCTTCTGTCACATAAATACTTGTAATTCAGACGACTGGGACCTGGCAGCAGATGTAAAGAGCTGCTATTGCTTTATGGCACAATGAGGAAGAGGCCTCTGTTTTCCAACACAAACATTATTTTAGCAGTGACTGAAAACAGAGGCGGATGAAAAACATCCCTTTAAGCCTTTTTTTTCACTGAAGTCAGTTGAGGTGAAAATGCAGACACATCCTATGCAAATGTAGCTACACACCGACCCGGTGATGTGACAGAAAATGAAGGAAAAATTATCATAAATTATCATCAATGTCCTAATTACAACACATTTGAGGAGAAATCTGCAAGAAGCACCAATTTACCTGCTCATCAACCCCCTCGTTACACTCATGCAAATCACCCTCCGGAAACACACAGGCCCCTTTTTTATTTGAAGAGCACCGAAGCAAAAAGTCACCAACAACAGTGACGACAGTAAACACACGGCCTGTTCAGCAGCAGCACACACAGATCGAGGCTATGGCACACGAGCTGATCCAATCGGGAGACAGGACGAGGGGTCAGAGGTCACAGTGTTCCATTACCCCGGGCATCATGCTTCATTATTCAGTGCACACCAGAGAAACACAGCTGCAGGACACACACACACACACACACACACACACACACAAACGAACACACACACACACACACACTCCTGTCCCACAGCAACAGAGCCATTACAGCGGTGACTCCAGGGGAATGTCCCTCCCATCCAGACAGACACAGCAGGAAGTTTAACCTCGTCCACAGCGACATTGAGAACAAACTAAGTTGCTTTGCTCATTAAAATCGATCATTTACGAGCCAAATATCGAAAAAAAAAAGGAGGCTGAGCAGTTGGTGAAAAGCTGCCTGTTTGGAAAACACCGAGCAGCAGAACACAGTTGGAACACACAAGTGACCATCAGCCTTCTGGTTTCCTCTGATTTTAGCTCGGAGATTTGTTGGCGCCTGAAGCAACAGCAGATTAAATATTCATCATGAAGCCACTTAAAACTCTTTGGCTTCTCGCGGCTCCGTCCACGACATCAGGAGCAAGCGACAACAGCAGCCACAGGTTGCTTTCCTTTCAGGCAGGAGATGTCGACACATGTGATCATTTCATCAGACACAAACCTTCAGTGTGACCTTTCAGGCTTTTTAGGCAACTTGACCATGAAAATTTTACAGTTTTTTTATTCACAATGAAAAATCTGATGTATTAAATGTTCAGATGTTAACCATCAGACAAACTCACTGACTTTGTGTGACTTTGAAAAGAGACTGAAGAGGAAAGACAGAGGCCACTCTGCACGAGTTTGTTTTAAGAGCAAAACTTAAAGTTGCCTCATTCTGCAAAAATCAGCCGACTAAATCTGTAGAATTCGACTCTCTGCGCTGAAATCTGCATCAAACTAATGAAGAGGTCGTGGACTAACAGCTCCTGACAGCCGGGCCGGGCGGCTTTCATCCTCAATTCAACAGACTGACAGTCACAACAGACCTGCACTGTATCAGGGGGGAACCACATAACTGGCCAATAACCAGCTTTAATAACAGGCTTGTATTCTCCTTCTATCGCTCTGACCCTCTGCAAACATTCACAAGGCTCATAAATCCACTGCCCTTTCCTCACATTCAGCCTCTCCTCAAAACATTTCAACGAGTCGAATCTTTATATGATCAGTGAGGAAACGTCCAGGCACACACCTCCAAACCTGGCGGCTGCCCTGCGTCTGGATGGCGACACCAGCTCCTTGACGATCTGAAGGACCTGCATGCTCAGGGGCAGGCGGCGGCGGCGGAGGCAGCCGGACTGGCCACGGGGCGGGGGCACGCCATTCTCGCCCTCTCACCCTCCACAACCTCATCCCTCCCCGGCTCCTCCTCGGGGCTCATCCCCTGGTCCGCATCATGACGCCCGGCTCCTGAGGGTTCGGCATCGGGACCCGCCTCTGAGACCTGGTTTGTGGTTAAATCTTCTTTACCTTTTTGATCTTCTTCCTCCAGATTTCAACACATGCTCTCAAACTGTCCTCAGATACTCTCGACTGAAACTGAGTGTTTCACCTGCCTCCTCTCGTCCACATGCGGTGATGCCTGTGTGAACTCAACAACTGGCGGCGGCTGAAAGTAGCGGAGGACGTTCGCCAGCATCGACTCCCTGCGAACTGGATGTGTCGATCTGGTGTGTGTGTGATGTGCCGCTCAGCTGGAGAGCGCTCACACACTCTTCATGACGCGGAAGCAGAACAGAAGCAAATCTCTTTTCTTCTTCTTCTTCTTCTGTGTTTTTCTTCCTCTGTGGCTCCGGCAGACAGACCACCTGGTTGTCGGGGACGACGCTTCTCAACTGTCCAACTCTGTCATCTCCTCCTCCGACTCCCTGCTTCCTCACCCATCCCTCTCCTCCCCCCGTCCCTCTGACGACGGCTCGCCGTCCTCTCTCTTCACATTCTATAAATTTGTATTAATGACCGCTTCCACTCACTCACCCACAGCATCTCCTTCCCTCCCTTCCTCTCCCTGCTCCCCTCCTCCTCCTCCTCCTCCTCCTTCTCCCTCTCATTGTGTCGCTTTCCGTCTCGGTCACTCGCCACCTTATTCTCCTGCACATTTTTCTTTGAAGCTTGAGCAGAATGTAAAAGGGAAGATTCACAGGAGGTGTGTGTGTGTGTGTGTGTGTTTCCCTGGGATGATTTGTAACGCCGTCGTCTTCAGGTTACACCCGCTCACATTTTCAAAACATCTTTGTCACAACCTTCGCTCCCTCAGATGTCTCTTATTCTAATGAGGGTGTTTTTAATTGCTGTTCAAGATTCACACAAAAGATTCAGATTATCACATCATTGTTTTGAAATAAGCCAAAAGGGAGTCACGATACTAAAATCACCATTTGTCATGTAACTTCTTCAGTAAGTTGAGAGTTTTAGGAAACTGCACATCTCACTGTCTGAATTAACTGCCTTTATATTTGTTTGTTTGTTTGTATTGATGTTAAAGATTAGTCTTTTTCAGTCACCTTGTCGTCCAACTCCTGTGGGGTTCCTCAGGGATCCATCCTAGGTCCTGCTATCTTTCCCCTAAACATGTCTCTGTTTGGACCTATAAGAGGTCTATCATTGGTTCTCGGACTGGTTATCTCAAATTGCTGCCTTTACAGTAACTGTGGGTGTTAATCAGACATGAATGTACTTCCTGAAATGTGAATTATGTCTGTGGCTGAAACTCCTTTTCTGTGGTGAATCTCAAGATACAGACACGTTTTTCCAGAAGATCTTTGAAATAACTTTGTTTATAGACACAAGTTGAAATAACTTTAAATCACTCCCTGATTTTTGTTCTCTTGTTTTTAGAAATCAAGACTTTTAGGACAAAAATGATAAGATGAAATTTCAACCTTTCATTAGATTTGAGTATCCAATTGTTCTTACAGCATAAACATCATAATAATGTCTCATCAGCTGTTCTTTAATTTCTCCTTTTCTTATGTCTCATTGCTCGTTAAGCTCTGCCTCCCTCATTAGTCCAGCTCAGTCTACACAGCTTCTCTCTGTAACTGCATCGTCCTGCTCTTCAGTCCATTTATTCCTCCGACCACTGATGTATCGCTCACACAGCGATTTCTTCATCTCCATCAGGGCTAGTTTTTCAAACTCATCACACTCATGTTGACCTTTTCACTTAAAATGACACCCAGCTGGTGTCGCTCCGACATGACGGTGCTTTGTTAGACGACATTTGAATCTAATGTGGAATTGATCCGTGTTTCACAGCTCTTCAATAGTGAATGTGACTCTGATCAATACAGGCGGCCATGAATATGAGAGGAACAGAGACTTTTAACGTTCTGTGATTGAAATGCTAATTCAGAAGCTTTTCCATCTCAAACATTTGCTGGTTAGATGCTAAAGTTGGAACTAATCTAATGAAATCCAAAATAATATTCCTTCGTCTTTCGTGTCAGTCATGAAGACTCCAGAATGAAAATGAAACTTTTCAGAAGCCACCAGCCACAAAAAACCCAAACCACCGTCTCACCCCTTCCTCCTTCCTCTTCTTCTCTGGTTTCAAATCCAAACTGGATTTCCCAGCAGCCCCTGCGGTGACTAATGTTCCCCTACATCTGTGTACGAGCGAGTCGGAAGACGGACTGAATATGAGGCGACCTTGAGCGGCGACACTTCACACGCCTTCGAGGCACATGAACACACCGGGCCATTAGTGCTCGCCGCCATGTCGAACAGGAAGACACACACACACACACACACACACACACACACACACACACACACACACTGCACCTACTCAAGGACAGTGCAGCATTCAGACAGGAGCGGCGGTGTAGTGATACAAGCAGCCAGGTTCATTCTTTCCACTAATGGAGTCATGAAAAAACTGATTCTCTTCTAAATGCTGCAGCATTCAAACGAGTCCCTGCGATGAAGTCTGTGTTTGTTAGTGTGTTGATCCTGCAGCTCTGAGTCAAAAGGACCAATTACTGCACTGCTGGACTGGCTGCTGTTGCTATGCTCCAGACCCACTGTTGCTACGCTGTGACCCCTGACATGAGGTGAACATGGCTTTAGTAAACTCAGTGATCACAACTCAGCTCCTACACCTGCTTCTGACCAGTCAGCCTTAAAACTACTGGAGCAACACATCTAATCAGTTCGAACAGATTTGTGGACTGATCCAAACCATAGACTGTATAAAATATGGACGAAGAGCAAAAATGAAGCAAATCGTAGTGCGCAGCCATCTTGGTAGCCTACCTCCCGTTACTCCAAATATGGACAAAGAGGTGGAGCGAGGGCGGAGCTGAGGCGGGTCGAATGAACGCTATTGGCTGAAAAAAGCCCCCTTTTCGAAATAATCAAACTAGCTACGGCTAACCAGCTAGGTTAAATGCTAAATATCGTTGCTAGCCAGCTAACCCCATGACGATCTCTTTCCCAAACTCAGTGACTAGAATTAGCAGTGGCTAGTTGTCAATCAAAGTGGCGCCACTTCGATTGACAGCTATGAATTGTGCATAATGATGTATGCTGTATATTTTAAACGAACGCCTTATAAAAAAATTCGCCCCCCCCAGAGTTGTCATGGAGTAGAAAAACAGCTTATGAGACTAGAGCCATGTTTTGAACCAGGCTGTAAATGTGTTTTTTTCTGTCGTAAAATCTGACATTTTAACATGGGGCTCAAATGTAATTGACTCCCTTCTTCTCCCTCTAGCGGTTATTCGAGGAATTGCTTTTTTGCACTTCCGCATTGGCTTCATTTTTCAGCGGAGGAGGTCGCCGCTTGATCCAAACAGGTGTTTCTGGATCAGTCCACAACTTTCACAGTCTGTCGTTGCTCCTGTCCCGACTGGTTTGAAACGTGTCGCTGCCGTCAGATTCAGATCCTCAGCGGTTTCATGTTTCCATTTCAGGAGGGATTATCAGACTCTGGAGGTGAGAGAGGACGTGAGGTTGAGAGACACTGAGGGAACAGGAGACACGGATTGACCTGCTGTCACCGGCTGACTTGACTGAGAAGAGACAGATACTGTATGTCTGCTCAGGTCGCTGATGCATCGTCTCTGTAATCCACGGGCCTGATAGAGAGCTCGGCCCGGTGGCAGCCTGCTTCACTCAAACTGGCAACCGAGACGCCGTCGATGCTGCGTCTTCGATCACAGATGTTGGAGAAAGGAAGAGACACAGGTGGAGAAAACACAGCGAGTGTGGAGGATGATTTGAAACAGGATGGTGCAGGTCGATCCAGACGCCGATTCAGGTTTAAGTTAATTACAACTGCAACTAATGATTATTTTCTTCTGCTGATTATTTACTCATTTAATTGTTTAGTTTATATTGTGAAAAATTGCTTCCATAGATGTCTTGTATTTTGACCTGAAACCAGACATTTGACCTTTTTGCTTGACATGATCTCAACGATTAGTTGAGTCAAATATAGCAGCCACTTAATTTTCTATTGATCAACTCATCAATCGATCGACTAATCATTTCAGCTCGACTGTTTATTAACATATTTCTTGTCTTTCTCTTTGCATCAGTGAGAAGAAATAACTTGATTTTTCAGGTAATTCATTCGTTGGATTTTCGTCTTGTCTGGTTAATTTATCCACAACTGGTTTCAGTTGGTTTTCCAAACTGTTTTATATCATAAAACAAATTCTTTATCCCAAAATAAACCAGATTTGGTTCATATCACCCACATCTTCAGGGCCATGAGGTCACAGACTTCAGTTGCTTCACTGAAGCTGCTGAAAGCCAGATTTTATCATTTTGATGCTTTTTGCAGGGCGAGAAAACCGATGATGGTTAAAGCTGTTGGCACATCTGAAGAGAGAAAATCTGGGATGTATCCAGATGAGATTTCAAGGTTCGAGATAAAGAGACTTTTGGAAAGTGTCAGAAAGGAAACACAGAAGCTTTTACGTCCTCATTGTCGCCGCTGCTCAGACTCCACTGTCTTCAACATGAATGAACAGATGAATCCTCACAGGCTGCCAGGAAACACACTGAATGTTCTCTCCTCACAAAATGACAGTACTAACGACGCCGTCATCTTTCTGGTCTCAACTCGTGCTCCACATCACTCTCGATCTGCTTCCTCTTCCCGCTCGCTCCCTCTGAAGGGGTTTGTTCAGGGGTCGGCTGACGGAGCGACACACACACACACACACACACACACAGTCTCACACACACACACACACACACACACACACTCCTGTGTCGTCCTAATGGCAGCCTTCTGTTGGAGGGGTGATTGAATTAGGCCGGGTGCTGATTGCTCGGCACATTGATTAATGCTGCCTGCTGCGCTTCAGTGCGTCACGGCGCTCGGAGTCCTGCTGCTGAATGCCAATGAGACACGGAAACAATATGAACACGGACGACTCGCCACGTTTGGACAGATGCATGTCGGCTCGTAAATTAGCTCTGACTCAGGACAGAACACACTTGGATGTGGGGAGAGACCAGGAGCTGGGAGTGATCATTTTAGACAAGAGATGAAATGATTCCCAGAGGATGAACCCTGATGGCCGGAGGGAGCCCCTGACTTTTTATCTACCAGCACCAGGTCAAAAGTTCCAACTTAAATTCATGACAGAATCAATTTGAAACTAACAAACAAATTACCATGAACCTTAATATTTACTCAATTATATGACACTAATGTTAGGAAACAAACTTTATATTACACATAAAATGCTATATTAGCATCTGCTAGTAGTTTTATATGCAGGCTAAAATGCTAATACCTGAGAACAGCCTGAGCTGTGTTTCTGAGGCCAAAAACTGATATTTCAAAGCTTAAAAAAAACCCCAAAAATAGTATGTTGATAGTCTATATGTCCAAACCACGACAAAAAAAAAAACCACTTTTTCTTACTAGTCCCTTAAATTTGTTTTGAATCGTTCAAAAAGGTTTATGAGCTGAGTGGGATATTTCACAGTTCATAAACTTGTTCTTAAGTTGTTAAATGACTTCAAACATTTGTTGTGATGCAATTTCTTACTTATCACAAAACAATACATCTGAAATCCGCCTAAATATTGGCTGATCTGTTGGTCTAGTTCTCCATTTCTAATCCATCAAACAACTTGTTTTTGACTGTCACAGCCTCATGAGATCATTAACATCTATTTTAGTATTTTTAACTGAATTCACTGTTTTTGTTTGTTTTTTGTTGTTTGTCTTGTTGCATCTTTTGTCAAGAATTAAATCTTCAGGTGCATTAATGGATGTTTGGTCAGTAGAAATCAAACTGGCTCCGAAACAAAATGAGTTACAGTGTCGATATATTATCATCTCATAAAGTTTAATATCCGACATGTGAGTGAATCATTTCCTACTTACACGTCCACCAGATGTGCAGAAACATTATCCCACAGGAGACATGTTTGTTTCCAGCCAATGAAAGACGTCCAACATCAAATGAGCTGAAGAGTCACACACTATTTTAAAATGCAGCGTTTTCCACACTGACAACAATAAAACATCTGTCAACAGCTGGAAGCCTCAGAAACAACAGCATCTGAATATAAATCCTCCTGCACGTCACAACAGAGACACAGTGAAGCACACAGAGGTTTGAGTCAGCAGATTGAAAAGTTCAGGACAGTTTGTGGATGGACGGGGATGGGGACGGGGGGGGGGGGGGATTCCCCAGAATGCACCGCTTTCTCTGACTTTCCCTTTCCTCTCTCTTTCCTCTCCGGGCGAGCGAGGGAACGGGAACGGACGGGAAAGAAAACACAGTGGAACAACATCAGCGCTCTGCCTCACACTTCCTGTCTGCCCTCCCCGTGTCATTTCCTGTTTGAAGTGTGCAGCTTTTGGACCAATCGGACTTGGGCCAGAGCTGCGGTGTCCTTCATGGTTAGTTACATGGCGTGTTATGAAATGTTCCAACGCCACCTGCGCTGCTTTATTCACGTCACTGCCTCTGACCTCACTGAAAACTTTATAACAAGACGTGGCAGGAAAAATATTCAGGCCTAAAACGGCCTCCTCACTCAAAGCAAGGACGTCTCTTTAGAAGAATCATGGTTCTTCTAGGTCAGCGCTGAGATTTCTAAAAAGATTTTTAAAAAAGTATCCAGTTATTATTTGAAGCTTTTCTGGTCGAGGTGTAAGTCAGAAGCTGCTTGATGATAAACACATTTATCATCAAATCAAAACTTGGCTTTTGAAGTCTCAAACCTTTATTCACACAAATAAAACGTCTACGTAGACGACATGATTGTATTTTGGCTGCAACAACGATTAGTTTCCTTATTGATTAATTTGCCTATTATTTTCACGCTCAATCGATTAATCAGTCTATTAAATGTCAAAAATTGGGAAAACTGCTCGTCACAGTTTCCCAGAGGCCAAAGTGACGTCTTCAAAATGCTTCTTTTGTTGAACAAACAGATCAAAACCTTCATTTACAATCATCAATGACTAGTTGATAAAGATGCTAATAAAGAGAAGCAGCTAATTTTCACATTTAAGAAGTTGAAGTTTTGATTATTAATCAATGATCAATATAGTTGCTGATTAAGTTTCTTTCAGTGGACTAATCAATTAACTGCCGCAGCTCCAGATTGTCTAGAATCAAAGTGCATCATTTCTCCATTAAAGCAGATCTGAGCTGTGCAGAACAGATCTGTTTTCCGTCCTTGCCGACAGCTTGGCCGACCGCTCCGTGTTTTGTCTGCCTCCGACCACAATGGTCGACTTTAATTTGATGCATTTTTGAATGTGGTTTGTTTCGGTTCGTGTTGCTCCATAAAATGCAAACCAGGATTTGTAAACACGAGTCATTGACTCATAAGTGGCACTTTCATGAGGTTGGGAGAGAAGCCGCAGATGTAATGGAATTGTTTGAGCTGTTTTTCATGAGCTGATGTCGCCTTTCTGCTTCTCTTCATTAGTTTGTTCTGATCCCAGTGTGTTGCATGTGTTAGACTGTAAAACCCTCCTTTGTGATTTTGGGCTGTATAAATAAACTGACTCGACCTGCGGCTCCGCTGAGGCCCCAGCTCAAGTCTTCCTGTGGACCTCTGCTGCCTGTCATTCCCATTATCTCTCTCCCTTCATTTCCTGTCATGTCGATACTTGACTCCCAGTTCTCGTCCTACCAGTTGAGAACTGAATAAAAGGCATCAATCCAAACATGATGGTGTTTGCTTCTCCAACTGTAAATGTCGACTCCTGCAGACGAGGACGTAAATGCAACAGGGGCCATGAATATACGGCAAAAAGACGCAGCAGCAGAAGAAGAATTCAAAACTATTTTCAGATGATAATCAACAGACGAATCCATGAAAACAAACGTGAATATCAAATATGGTTTCAGTCATTTCCGTCCGTCCGAGTTTTGAATGTCAA
Organism: Centropyge bicolor; assembly: GCA_037975185.1. Lineage (NCBI taxonomy): Eukaryota > Metazoa > Chordata > Actinopteri > Pomacanthidae > Centropyge > Centropyge bicolor. Next base: position 14,710,797 of record JBBMOC010000004.1, on the reverse strand, counting down.
GATAAACAGGAAACAAATAAAGGAGTAAAAGTAAAACAGTCCAAACTTAGACTTAACTGAAGGCCAATAAACCATAAAGCTCATAAATCAGCCTGTGACTCCACCAGGCCTCCCTCAGAGCCGACCTCTCCCAGGCCTCCCAGCAAACAGCCACCATGTTTACCACAGAGGTGGGACGCTCATGGCTCCAATAGAAAGACCTCTGAGTGTGTGTGTGTGTGTGTGTTGTTTACGAGGCAGCTGTAAAATAAACAGCTGGAGAAGCAGCAGACGACCGGGGCCGAGCTCCAGAAGCCGAGGTTTGACAGCCGAAGATCTACGACGACTCCCTCCCGCACCGGCGTGGGAGACGACGAGTATTACCCACAATGCTCCACGCTCGCCCCCGACTGACTCAATCTCCCTCTCTCTCTCACACACAAACACACACACACACAGAAACAGACACATGTGCACTCGTACATCACACGGTCGATCAGGTGTATCCCGCTTGACATTGGTCGATAGGGTGTGTGTCGTTTATCACGGGCTGACGGGCGGCGAGATGTTTGTCACCGGCTGCTGAGTGTGTGTGTGTGTCTGTGTGTGTGTGTGTGTGTGTGTGTGTGTGGTTCCCACTGGTTTACTGTAAGACTCTGACGGCAGCGTCGGGAGGTTGCACATGTGGTTTTTTTGAGGTTTGATAAGACGCTCTGTTCGTCATTAACACTCGATCTGATGAAACCCAAATGACATCATTCATCATGTTTATTTGTTTTATGGAACGACCTGTGTTGAATCTTACATGTGTGTGTTTCTAATCTCTATGACAGAGTCGACTGAAGCACATTTGACTCTCTAACAGCACGTTGGCTGGACAACTGTTGTTTCAGCTTTGTGGTCTCATTACAGTTTATGTAATATTCTACAAGTAACAGAACAGGAGGACAAACAAACACAAACACCTTAACTAAAAGCTACGGTCGACTTTTTCCAAAACTAATAATTCACATTGCATAATTTGTTTTCCTTGTTAAACTGAATAGAGAACTGAAACTTTGCACAGTTTGTCCAGTCACACAGACAAATGACAAAACAGTCAAAGTCAGGAGGCAGAGTGACCTAATAAAATAAAGAAACTTTAACTAAACTTGATGACAGACAACTGACACTAGGTGCTGAAACGGATCAGACCCTGAATTCATTTTTGAAGCTAAAATGTTTGTTGGTTTCAGCTGCTTAAATTGAAGGTTTTGCTGCTTTTTATCGACCGTGTGTGAAAGCAAATTAAATATCTGTGGTTTGTTGGTCGGACAAATGAAACAATATGAAGATGTCACTTTGGCTTCGAGGATGTTTTTCATCATTTTGTGACATTTAATACAATAAATACACGTTAATTGTTAATAAAAATAATCATTTGCTGTTTGGCCTCAAAAACTGACATGAATAGAAACTAACATTTCTCTTCCTTGCAGAGCTGGGAGCCTGAAACTTTAATGTGTATTTCTGATTTCTATAATTTTGCATAATCACACACTCCAAGTGTAAAACAGTAGCTTGAACTCTGTTATTTTCAAACAGCAAGAACAAACAGCTCGACAGCTCGGAGACGGAGCACAGCGCCGATCCTGAAATCTGGGTGAATTCACACCAACTCCGCAAAATAACTCCGACTGTCTCCAGTCCAGACATTAAGTATTGATGGGCTAAACTTTGTGAGCGCGGCGGCTGGGCTCACCATGGAAACTAAACACAGAGGCCACAGAAGGCTGCGACGAGGCGATGTCATAATCTCTGTCTGTGAGCGAGAGAGAGAGAGAGGGAGAGAAGGAGAGGGAGAGAAGGAGAGAAAGAGGGAGAGAGAGAGAGAGAGAG
>JBBMOC010000004.1:14686856-14698946 GCA_037975185.1 Centropyge bicolor | reverse complement strand
GACAAGAACTCCATGTTCATGGTTTAAAACAACAACAAAGCAGCCACAGCGAATGAGAGCTCAGCCAGGTTTCAAAGAATAAATAATAAAGCATCAGAGACTTACTCATGGTGGGAGTCCAGGGGTGGGGGGGCAGGGCGAGGCCCAGGTAGGGCGGGGCTTCGGACAGGTGAGCTGATTCTCCACTGGGTCTCTGCTAGAGGCACTCATGACCTGAGGAGGAAGAGAAACAGGAAGTCACTCCTGCACACCCAAAAAACACTGAACGATTAATCGCTTGATGCCTCCTGAGAATTTAACGAGCTTAAAAAAAGACATACGTTTATTAAATCCAGCTTCTTAAAGGTGTGAAAAAGCTGCTTTTGTAAAACGAATATTTTTGGATTTCAGTTTGTCTTTAATCTACAAGGAAATGAGGCCCCATTTCTTTGTACACAGATGCATTCAGATGTCAATGAAATGGACAAATAGTCAACCTCACACACACACACACACACACACACACACACACACACACACACACACACACACACACACACACACACACACAGACACACACAGTTGATTAAGGATGAGGGTCTGCCCATTAACATCTTCACTGGGACTGAAATGGCAGAGCAGAGGGTGGGTGAATGAACAGCATTGTGTGTGTGTGTGTGTGAGTGTGTGAGTGTGAGTGTGTGTGTGTGTGTGTGTGTGTGTGTGTGTGTGTGTGTGTGTGTGTGTGAGCAGCCATCCAAATCAGTCCGGTCATTGGACTAAATAACAGTAATCTGATGATAGTATGCGGTAATAATGGGTAATTTGATCACTCTGCAGATGCCTGATGGAGCAGGAGGAGGAGGAGGGAGGAGGGAGGGAGGGAGGGGGGGTGATGCAGGTGATGTAGGAATTAAGTCCCCCCCCCTCCCCTCCCGCCTTCTATGTTGCCATGAGCACAACAACTGCAGATGCTGGAGGATCCAATATCCTCGGGAGCGAAAGCAGCTCCGGTCAGCAGAAAGCTTCAGCAGCACAGATCCATTCACAGTGAGGGAGGAGAGAGAGCTGATGCTGCCTTTCAGGGCTGTTACCTCCACTGTTAGCATCACTGCTGACTTCAGAGCCGGACTACAGACGACAGAATGCATCTGATATAAAAGCTGTAACAGAGAGAAGCCTCTGAGCTGCGACTGATAAAGATCAATTTGTCTCTTTAGCTTTTTCTAAACAAATGTATTAATTGTTTAAAATGACACAACCCAAAGTCACATCTTCTAATGACTTGTTTCATCTGACCAAACATCAAAATGATTTTCAATTAACAATGAAACAGCAAAAACAGACAAATCCTCACATTCACAAGCTGGAAGCAGAAAATATTTGGCATTTTAGCTGGATGAATAAATAACAAAATCCTCCCGTATTCTCACACAAAGGGACTAATCAAGTGTGATAGCCGCGCTCATCAACGCTGGCTGAACATCTTCGCCACCTATGAACATCCTCAGCCAAGTGATTCTGCATCTGATCCATCTTCCAAACTGAAAAACAAGTCAACAAGTTGCCTCCTTCTGCACCAGAGAGTCCAGGCTTTAAAGCACTTAGTCACAAATATTTCTCCATAAATCCAACAAAGTTAAAAGAAAACGACCCAACAACTGTCATCAGATCCTCGTTCTGATTTGCTGGACTCTGATTGGTCCGTGGAAACACCTGACATCACCTTTTCTACAAACCTCTCCTGTGAAATAACCAGTGAGATTTTTATTTGTTAGAATGTTTTTAAAGGCCTCAAACTTCCATCAAGTGTCCCTGAGAGCCACAGGATGTTTGAAAGACTTTATTACACACGATGGGGAAAAAAGCCCTCTTAGCTTTGAGGCTGTGAGCTGGGATTAGATCCACCATATGTCCACCTCTGCCCCGAGCCGGGACACGAGCCAGGACTGAGACTGAGAGGCCTGAACTCAGGCAGCCGATCGAGCACACAGTCACGGAGGAGCCGGGTCAGTGTGGAGACACAGGAGGTCAAAGGTCGGGCTGGAGTGAGGGGATGATGCTTATTTACCACAAACAGTTCAGTGGCTGTGAAGAGAGAAGCTCTGGTGTTGATACAGAGAGGGACACAGCTGGTTTGATTACAAATATACATGTTGATTATTTAGTGGAAGCAAATCTTATAAATGGATCAATGAAATCTGTTTATTGATTTCAGGAACCTGCTGCTTCTTTAGCTTCATCGTACCTGATGCTGCTGATCAATCAAGTAGTTGATCTGCAGATTTAAGATAAGATAAGATAAGATAAGATAAGATAAGCCTTAAGATAAGCCACAGCCTGGGAATCGAACCCAGGTCACAAGAATGGGAATCTTGCATGATACCACTACACCAGCGGTGCTATTTAGATCATTGATTAAACCTTTCAGTATATTATATTTACAAATAAACAACAAAACAATTTTGCACAGTCAGTCAGACAAACCAAAAATAATGCCAATAATCAACAGAATGCAAAACTTGTGACCAGATAAACATATTCAAAGCTCCAGAATTAGAGACCAGGCCTTAATAACAGATGCAAGTGCAAAGTCACAAAATCAATTAAAACCTACCACAACAACATCAACACTCATCTGGAGACGTGTTCCAGACAAACTGAGAAACAAAAAGTCAGACTATTCGCTCTCCTCTTTGCTCTGTCGCCGCTCCATTCTCCACCAGCTGATTGTGTCTCTCGACCGTTTGACGCTGAGCAGGTAGCATCAGTTTGTCAGAGCTGTGAAACTGAGCTGTGAAACTGAGCTGGTCAGTGCTCAGAGTTTGGACTCACTGAAGGCCTTTGAGTTGTCAATGAGGCCGCTTTTAATCTGAACCCATCCAATATTTAATTACAGAAATCATCATCCTCATCCTCAGTGTAGTAAAACTTATTATGTTGGAACATTCTGGCACCAACACACTCAGATCATCAGACAATAACAATGTTCAAAAGCTAATTATTGGCAGCTTCAATCGACAAAATCAATCAAACCCTTCAAACCAGAGCAGCAACACCTGGTTTGCTCTGTGTTGTAAGCTGCTGTTTATGACGCATTAAAGCGTGACCATGTGACCTCAGAGTGGTTCGACGTCTCTGACTCGCAGCAACTGAACCACAGACAGAACAGACAACAAGCAGCTGGAGGCACGTTCGTCCAAAATGATCTGTACAAACTCATACCAGGCAAAGAGCAGCGTGTTTGTTGGACATGAGGTTAGTTAGATCTGACTCGGGGTCAGAGCCAACGCCGCTCTCTCTGTCTCTCTCTCTCTCTCTCTCTCAGCATCTGGTGCCAGGCCGTGTGTTGCTGCTCTGAGGCCGGGCATTAAAAGACAGAGCGGAGCGGCGAGCCAGCCAGGATCAGCGGCCAATAAAGACGGGCAGCAGCAGCACGTCGGTGCCAAGGCCTGGACGCCAGTGAGGGAATGTGGACGTGTGTGCGTGTGTGTGTGTGTGTACATCTGGTATGTGGGTGGGCCGCCTGCCTCGCGAAGCCAGTGGAATCCTGCTGCACGGTGCTGAATCCTCATCAGGCTTCAGCTGACCTACAGATTCAAGGATCCTACTGCTTTCATGAAGCAACATGTGAGAATTTTAAAGGAATAATTCAACATTTTTAGAGTCGGAAAGTTAACGAAAAGTTAGCCAAGTACTGAGACAAAGTCCAGCCTCAGAACGTCTACTGTCTTTATCAGAGACTGCTGTCAGTATGATCACACTGACACAGAAACACTTTTAGTTTTTTAAGATATGAAACTGTGACCGAGTGAAGCTCAGAGAGACAGAAACCCTGTAAAGTCTCTGCTGCTTTGTTGCCTTCAGTCGGACAAAACCTGCTTTTGAGTCGGGGAAGCCACCTGACGCCGAGCAGCCTGGCAAATAAACTGCCTTTGCAACAACAACACACACACACACACACACACACACACACACACACTGAGTCATTGGATTGTTTGTGGAGAGGCTCTGCCGCCGCTGTAACAGAGATAGAAAGGGAACAGAAGGAGATGAACTAATTTGTGGTTGTTGACCCTGACGACTGCGGGACTTTTCCATTTCCTCTCTGTCACTGAGCCACACGTCCTGAAGCAGCTTCCAACTCTGAGCTTTTTCTGGATCTGTCAGACATTTTGTGTTCTGTAGCCAATTTGAGCGTCGTGGTTGGATTAATAGATGAATACAGCAAAGGTAGTTGTGTGCAGATCAGATTCAAAACAACTGGTGCTAAAACAGTTAGTAGATCAGCCAGTTTCATTTTGCCAAATGCTGCTTTTCTCTCTCTCTTGTAAATTGAATATTTGGCTTTTAGACTGTTTATTCGACAGCATAAAGAATGAAAGCACAATATGTGAATAACAGCAGCCTTTAGTTGCAGCTGTAGACATATCTACGTTGTATAATGGGAGTAAAAGCATGTTTTGATGTGTTAAACTAAGACAAATGAAACTGTGTGGGGAAATCGGCAGCAGTGGTTAACTATTATCAGCAGGGTGCAAATGTGCCTCACATTCACTCGCTCTCTAAAATGCCACACAGCGCAGAGACTGTGTACAAAAGTCAGCAGGGGATTGTGGGTAAAAAGGTCAAGTGTTGACAATGGTGGACGGGCAGCACTGTGGCACGAAGACCAATCAGAGCTTTAACTTCAAAATGCTGCAGGTTCCACGAGCAAGACGCCGAGAGACGACGAAACCTGAAGGATATTTCTCAAATCTCTCTCCCAAATGAACAAAACGTGCACCAGCAGATCACTTCCAGCAGTTTTTCCAATGTTTGCTTCAACAAAACCTAAAAGAATAAACCTTTGCAGCCGCAATGCAAATGTACAGAGAAGCAAAGTTCTTAGAGAAGAAACACGAAGATTAGAGGAGACATAGTTGTTACATGCCAATGCCCATGTGTCTGTTTTCAATTGAACTGCAAGTAAAAGACTGTGAAAGAAATTATGCAACTTTGGTTAATGTCAAGTCTAAAGTGCAGAGTTGAGCTTTTTATACGATTTGCTGGATCCTTTGTTTCAGGCTTAAAGCTTAATAACCTTTATTGACTTTATTAGCTCTTTATAGTATTACTTATTTAATAATGATGGCAGGAGCAGTAGTAGTAGCAGTAGCAGTAGTAGTAGTAGTAGTAGTATTAGTATTAGTATTAGCAGCAGCAGTAGTAGTAGTAGTAGTAGTATTAGTAGTAGTGAGATAGGACTTGTCTTTTCCAGGAATGTTGCTTCCACTTTCTATCTATGTTTTGCATCAGAGCTGGAAAAGGGCTGATCCCAGAAAAGCGACTCAGCTGTGACACAATGGCTCCAGATAAAAGCTGATAAAGCGAATAGTCTGACCCTGACACATCCTGACATGCCGCTCGTTTCATCCCACCCTGACACCGAACACCAGAGACGCAGTTCAGCGCCAGAGTAACCAACCTGGACTCAGACTCTGGAAGACGACAACAATGATGTGATGATGATGAAGGAGGAAAATAAAACACAACTCTCTGGTTAAACAGCTGATTTTGTTTTGTCAGATTGCGTCAGTGTTGCTTGAGGTCAAATAAAACCACTTAATTCAACTTTCCAGTCCTGCAGGCGGACAGGTATGACCCATCTGACACCTATGAGCAGACTCTGGGCCTCGAACACACCTCAGAGTCACAGTGACAGAGTATTACTGAACAGCCTTGTGTTTTCAAACTGTAAAGCCCTGACTGCTTTAAGCCGCATTATCCTGCAGTGGGATAGGAAGGATTGAAAGACACACCACTGTCAAACCTACTGCATTCAAATATGTCAATGCACACAGCAGGTTTCAAAATAAAACCAATACTGTGATTAGAAAGTCTTGTATTATGAACTGGTTCTGACATAATAATGATACATTTTACATAGCAGTGACTTTGTGAAATAGGTCTTTGGAAATGTCCACATATAATGAATATAATGTTAAAGCCTTAAAATGCTCTTATCTGCATGAAGGCTTAAAGATCTGTATGGCTAATGTATGCACTTTTATTTGTTTACAAAAAGTGTTTTACTTGGTGTTCAACATCATTTTCACGATGTAGACTTATAAAATAACAAAGCTGTACCATAATTTTAAAACTTACATACATGCACAAACATATGGAACTGCTTTTATTTTGAAACAGAATTTCCCTAACATCCGCTTCTATTTGAGTTATTTGTAACTTAACGCACCTTTGCTACGAAAGCTAGGAAGAAAACATTCAGTTCTCAGTTTCATTAAACGCAAACACCGAGAAACGCGGATTAAAGCCTCCAGTTCTGCATCCACGCCTCTTTTTATTTTACATTCTAAACAACTGATTCATTTAAACATCTCAAACGCAGCAGCTGCAGCTCCGGGTTCATCAACGTGACTGACGGCCTCTCAGCCTATCAGAGGCCTCGATCTTGGTTGCTACAGTCAATGGGAGGCGGTGATTGGTGCTCCGGCAGCATTGATTCCGCTGCGGGAGGCGGGTTTTGTCAAGTTTTACAGAATGAAGCCAAATACAACCGGAACTAAAGTGAGTTCACGATCAAAATAAAACACTTTGAAGCTACTGAAACTCACATTTAAACACTAAAACAAGAAGTTAATTCAAGTAAAATTATGAGCTTTTGCTGACATAACAAATATAGACTCAATTAAAATAACCCCTAATGTTAAATTTTAAAAGAGAAGGGATTTTGGGAGGATCTTTTAAATACAAATTTTTTACCAAATCTTCATTTTAATTTCTTGTCATTTTAAACTTTAGGTATAACTATTTTATTGGGAAACACTAACAGAAGTTCACTTAAGTTACCAGTGAAGTTAGCGCAAGTACAAATACTGCTACTACTGATAGTACTACTGCCATTACTACTAAAAATAATGAAAAGCAGCAAATTAAAGTGTTAGTCGTGTATATACAATATATTTCTGGACATAATTTGATCTTAATTTGAACGATTTATCCTTTTTTCGCCTCTAACATGTTTGTAAACAAGACCTTTATTTTGTAGGCCGATACCGGAAACCGCCATGTTTTTCTCCGCCCGCTTCACAGTGGTGGGTTTGGCTCGGTAGGCCTCGGTGAATACAAATAAGCACAAAGTTTGCAGTAATAAAACACAAATTAGCCTCTTTCATAAACGTAAATCAGCATGAATGTTCGGACCCGGAAGTCCGGCGGAGACCCACAAACCCGGAGCCCGTGTTCCGGTTCGCCGTGAGCGGCCGCCGTCATCCAGAGCTGCAGGATCCGCAGGACGCGTTTCAGCCCCTCGACAAGTTCCCGTCGGCCCCGACGACGAGCCCCGAACCGACCGAACCGCACTCACCTGGATCCCGGCTGCTCCCGGACCACATCCCCGCAGGTGGTCCTCCCTCCGGCCGGACTGCAGCTGCACGCGGCCCCGGTCCCGACCAGGAAGTCCGGAGCACTTCTCAAACTCTGAGTGGAAACTAAAGCCGAGCAGAGCTGAGCCAGGTAGGACTGCGCCGCCCGCCGGGCTGCCCTGGATCCTGATCCTCATCCTGAGCCTGAGCCTGAGACACACCTGCAGGACCACAGTCTGATCAATCACTGATCAATCATCATCAATAAATCAACAATAAAAAACTGTTTTCAATGTGTGTTTGTGTTTTTTTCTGTCAGCACTTTTATTTTACTTTTATTTATAAAGTCTGTTGTTATCATCAACTTACAGAAAGACAACTACCAATAATAATAGTCATAAAAATAAATAATTAATTTACAACAATGTTAATCTATGAGATGAAAGCTGTCTAAACAAGTTATTCTAAGTAAACAGTGTATTTAATTAAATGGATTTACTCACATTACTTTGGTGACTACTTATAATATTATCATGTATCCAATAAAAAATCATGGTGGATTTATTCTGTAATTTTGACTTTAACACAAAACAAACTGATGATTTAATAAATAAGTAAAAACTCAGAACTTGCTTATTTTAGAGGACAACAAATATGATGGAAACAAATCTTTAAATGACACGAAACAATTGTAGTAATATAGACATACATGACTCACACCCCTTTGACTCCAGGTAAAGTGTGAGTCATGAAAAATCTGAGGTCTAAAGGTTGTGGACATAAAGTCGGGTCCACAAGTCCAAAAGAGACCATATTGAAAATCTCTCATATTTTCACATAAACCTGGAAATAATCAGGAAGTTTGAGCATTCAGAAACATTTGACATTATGACTAAATGAATAATGAATATTTCAGATTCTGCTTTATTTCTATGAGATAAATAAGGAAAACTGATAAGAAAGAAGCAAGAAAAACAAGTGAGAACAAAAAGTAAACAAAAACAAAATTTAAGAATATAGTTTTGAGAGTTTTCCCATTTGAAAGACACATTAGAATATATAGTGATAAAAATATATTTTCTAATTTGCAAACCAACGAATAATCCAGTAAAACAAACTGTGTGAACAGAGAGTTTCCTGCTGTAGATGTGAAGCCTTTAATCTTTAATCTGTCAGATGTAAATCAAAGCTTCAATGACACAAATCATTTCCAGACTCTCAGTTTCAGTTTGATGACGACAGGAATGTAATGAACTTTTTCACCTGACTCAACTGTTTCTGTGGCCTCTGCTTTCATTCATCTCTGTTGTTTACATGTCAACAACACTGAGATGTTTACTGATAAAAACAACAGATTATGAAGTGATTCAGTTTTTTTTATACATCTGCTCTCCGGTAGCATAAACACGTCATCTAATCTGTCACATGACCGCAGCCTTCATCTGTACATGACACGTTACGTCACCGCAACATGTTCCTCTGTCAGCGTGTGTGGACCTGAGCTGTCGTCATCCACAGCCTCAGGTCCACACTGACCCCTGCAGGCAGGAAGTGGCAACTGGAGACAGAGTGGACGGGACAGATGGAGACAGATCTGTTCAGGTCTGACCGTCCACAACCTGCAGCTTTAATGAAGGTCAAAGGTCATTACTTTGAAAGATCTTAATATTTAAGGAATTTTTTTAGCTTTTAAAAGCTTTAAAAAGTAGTAGAAAAGAAGAAGCTGTCGGGTGGATTTACTTTTCTTAAAATGAGCTGCAGCCTCTAAACTTCATGTATTTTATGAAGGAAAACTTAAGGAAAAGCAGAGCTGCTTAAAAAAGCTGTTACACATTCCTACATTTAGCCTCAGCAGCCTTCACAGGCTTTGCAAATTAGACATGATGGACAAGAAAATCCCCTTGTTTCTGTCTTTTAAAAAGTTAGATTCCATTTAGTTGGACATGAAAAGAAAGAAAAAAGGAGTAAAACTTTTGAACTTTAAAAACTTAAGACTTAAAAATTTTGCAACTCAGATATAACAGGGGAGGAAAGAAAGGAAAGGAGAGAAGAGGAGAGGAAAGGAGAGAGGAAAGGAAAGGAAAAGAAAGGAGAGGAAAGGAAAGGAGAGGAAAGGAAAGGAAAGGAGAGGAGAGGAGAGGAAAGGAGAGAGGAAAGGAAAGGAAAAGAAAGGAGAGGAAAGGAAAGGAGAGGAAAGGAAAGGAAAGGAAAAGAAAGGAGAGGAAAGGAAAGGAAAGGAAAGGAGAGGAAAGGAAAGGAGAGGAGGGGAGAGGAAAGGAGAGAGGAAAGGAAAAGAAAGGAGAGGAAAGGAATGGAGAGGAAAGGAAAGGAAAGGAAAGGAGAGGAGAGGAGAGAGGAAAGGAAAGGAAAAGAAAGGAGAGGAAACGAAAGGAAAGGAAAGGAAAGGAAAGGAGAGGAGAGGAGGGATGATCATTAAAAGATTTTCCAAAGTTTTAAATTTGGCTTCACACAACTCGGACACGACAGGAACGGACTTGAAAGCAGATTGAAGTTGATCATGAGGAGGCTCTGATTGACTAGACTAGACTTCTGTTTCAATAATCTTTAAAGCAGCTCCTGACAGCTGGTAGAACTCATGAAGACATAATGAGAAATGAGCGACTGCAGACTTTTGTTTAAGAATAAAAAGTCCTGAAAAAGTCTTAAATCTGATTTTATTACCTGCAGTTTTGTTGCGTCTAAGACATGAAAAGTAAGACAGAGCGAGGAAAGGAAGAGAAAAATGAAATGGAATGAAAGAAGGAACAGGAAAGGTCCCTGTTGTAAAAGGCTCTTGAACGTATCTCTGATCCTCCTGCTGACTCTCTGGTTTTCCTCATCCCGGCTCCGCCTGCTGCTGTTTTGTGTTTGGCTCCTGTTGCAGCAGCCTGGGGGCCCTGGAGGAGCCTTAAACACACACCCAGAGTGCATAATGAGGCCTGGGTATAGGGCTGCACTGTTTACATTAGAGAGCATAGTGTTTATAGAGAGGAGCCGGCGAACGCCCCCGGCAGGACACATTATTGACTGCAGAGCGAGCTGCTGAGAGCCAGAGCCACCTGATGCCTTCACATGCAACACGCAGCCGTGAACAGGAGGGGGCAGCGTCGGCCGCCACCTGCAGGCCGGGATCAAACCACAGGCAGAGACCAGGCTTCCACAGGAGAATTCATTTACATTCATATTCAGTTTGTGAGAGGCTTCATGTCATGAGCAGGTTTGTCCTCAAACTCACCTGTCACTCACCAAAACACTTGACTTCATGCTTTTTCCCTCCTCATCAAACACCTGCAAATCCTTGACTGTTTAAAATCCTTAATTGTTGGCATCCATGTTTGTTAGCCTGTGGTCTTCTTCTTCCTTTCTTTTGTTGGCACATGTGTTTCTTTGCATTTTACTGCCACCTACTGTCGGTCAGCAGAATGACACAAAACACACTTGCATGATGGAAATGGTGTCACTAACAGTGGATAAAAACTCATCAGGGTACCTTTAATATGAGATCCTTAATGTGATAGATTGGATTTCAAAAATTATGCAATCAAGTTCCTGCCTGTTTATACTTTTTGGATTTTTCACCTTTTATTTATTCTCAAGTGTTCGATGAACTTTTTTACCTCCTACATGAAGATATGATGATGTTTAGGAGACGACTCCAGGGCCAAGGGTCAAATCCTGATGGAAATTCAACTCAATGTTTGAGCTTTTTAAGATTTGTGTTTCCTTTAAAAAGTGTAAAAATCCTTGTCTAGTTGACGTCTGTGTTAACTTTCATTAAGTGGATTTTTTTAAAAGAAGAAATCCCTCAAAGATTCAACAAGATGAAGACAAATGAAGAGACAACAAACCGACCTGTAGCAGCTCGTCACCTGATTGGTGGAGCCGCACCTGAGCTCTCCTGCCGCCGAGTATCGACTTTCTCCAACAATGTCAGACTGGATCCAAGTCAGCGATCGATTTATTCATTTGCAGCATGTTGTGCTCATTTATTGGACGCGTCCGTCACTTGTCGAGGACGCACGTTCCGGCGAAGCACGAGGTAAATCTGAGGGAGAGCAAACGGTGGATCACACAAACGAGCAGCAGATCGATGGACGGGCCTCGGCGCGTCGCGGCAGGAAGCAGCATCGCGGTGATGTAATGTTTCATCGTCCGGCGTGCGAGGCTTCGGCGGACATGTTCCACTTACCTTGTTAGTGTCAGGCATTACGGCCTATTTGTTATCCTAATGCGTCACGTGACCATGTTAAGGGGCCAACGAGAGGGACACGGCTCCGGCTCCGCCTGCTGCGAGTGTTGATTTCACGGCCTATTAAGCCGGTGATTGTGGCGCCGCTGTCTGCAACAAATTCTGCATCAGTTCCACCTCCGAGCGCTCGACGCTGCAGCACACACACACACAGACACAGAGGAGTGTGAGGACGAGGTGTGTTCGCTCTGCTGGGATCGCAGAGGTCAGGAGGTCAAACATGAGGGTCACTCTGCAGACTGGACTTATCACATATGATACAGTGGGTGAATGAAATCTGTCAGGGAAACATACTCTAAACCATAGACTGTATAAAATATGGACGTAGTGTCCGTGACGTCACCCATAGGTTTCTGAAGAGCAAAAATGAAGCAAATCGTAGTGCGTAGCCATCTTGGTAGCCTACCTCCGGTTACTCCAAATATGGACAAAGAGGTGGAGCGAGGGTGGAGCTGAGGCGGGTCGAATGAACGCTATTGGCTGAAAAAAGCCGCT
>JBBMOC010000004.1:14656443-14686456 GCA_037975185.1 Centropyge bicolor | reverse complement strand
CAGTACAAGTACACAAGTGTTTTCAGCAAGATGTACTTCAAAAGTAAAAGTACTCATAAGAGTGTTTTACAGTTATTGGATCATTATCACAGATGCATTAGTTTAATTTACTGCTGTGGTTGATTTGAACTAAAAGCACCAGAGCTGAACATTATGCACATGTTTCTGTTGCTGCTCATTAATTTAGAAGCACAATTCTGTGTAAATATTTAAGTCTCTTCGTTTGTGTCATGAGAGGCTAAACGAGGGGCGGCGAGTTACACGTGGTCGTTCATGTTGGTTAATGCAGTTAAATACAGACACGAGGGCTGATTTAAAATTTGCCTGAGGCTCCGCTCTCGTCCGTAACTACAGGCCAACAGCACTCGAACATGTGTGCAGGTGATTTATGTTGAATGTGATGTTTAAATCGCTTTTAATGTTTCATGTTTTTATTACTGCAATCCACAATTTAATGAAATTAAAAATGCATTAAAATTGTCTCCACCAGGGTTTCAAGCTCACTCGGCTGCAAAAATCCCACAAAACGCAACTTCATGAGATTATTTCATCACGTTAATAACAATTTGCACTAAACCTCAGAGAAAAGCTGAAGATGAAGAAAGAAAGAACTAAGTGGTACAAACATGTGGCATCCAAGTAAACCTGAAGTACCCAAAGTAAAAGTACTCATCATGCAAAAATGCCCCATTTCAGAATAATGTACATGATACTTTTGGATTATAATTATTGATGGTTTAATATACAAATCCTGTTAGTGGTGCACGACAGAAACTTCTTGACGCACAGGAAGAACACGACACCTGAAAAGTCTGAGGGGCGTCGTCATGAAACACACTCTCACCTGGACGAGGTCGAAGCTCCAGAGGCTGATCTGAGATCTGACACAGTCAGACATCAGTGAGGCCTGATGAAGGGCACAATGAAGATCAGGATCAGGATCATCTCAGCTTCACAGTTTCAACAACATCCTGAAGTCTCAGCATCAGGATCCACTTTCCTCCGTCGGCACAAGATGGCAGCATCACATCACTGAACCGTGGTCACACGGCGCCGGATGCACCAAGTCCTCCGGTGACTGTGCTTTTAGATATTTCTCCGCTTCGTCCGTGTTCTGCCAACAAGCTTAAGCGTTGCATAAGCATAACAATTCAGTGAATATTTAGTCTAACAAAGGGGAATGAGTCACTTCAGCTCTTCAAAGGAACGCATAAGAAATGGTGGGAAAATGGAGAAAGAAAAAAAGAAAAGAGAAAAAAGACAAAACCTCTCCCAGGCCTCGCTTTGATCAACACTATAATTTAATTACCTGCATACCAAAGAGAGACTTTATTTGGAATTTCAGTCTCGCTCGGCGTGTTCGTCTGCGGCACAGCGGATTCGAACGGAAGTTTCAGCGGTGAAAAAAAGTTTCGCTCTGGCTCCTTGAAAGTTGAAATAGATGTTAATGATAATCAGCTCCGAACGACACGAAGAACAAACCTGATGCTCTCACAGAAAACAGGCTGTTCAGTGCCTCTGTTGATATGAAGGTTTAAACAGGTGCTTTCTAAAAATGAATCATGAACTGTCCTTTTTCTTTTCACTCATCTAAAATTATGCAAATTATATGAACATATCTTGTAAGATCCACGTGATTGTCACCTCTTGTTAACATAACGTATTGATTTCTCTTTTTTTTCCAAGTGAATTTTTGGGTTTTTTGCATTAAATTCATTGTGTTGCTGTAATAATATTTTGATGTCATAATTTGCAGTTTTCTTTTTTTTTTTTTTTTTACTTTTGTTCCGGTATTGAAAATAACGATACGTGATTAAAATTTAATCAAAGTTGACATAAATAAATCTACATTTGCTTCAGATTTACATTTCCCTGTTTCATCCTTTTCATCTTTACCTGCCGTGATGTGACCCAAACAGCTGATCAGCACTTTTTAAAATCACCTGTTCTTAAAGATTAATTTGTGAAGTTATTCAGAAAACAACACAACCAAGACCTGGTCTGCCTGGGGCTGCTGTGTTTGTTCCTCTGGACTGAATGTGAACCTACTTTAAACATCCGTCCCCTCCTGAAAGACTTGTGTCCTTGAGTCCACCGTGGACTCAGACATGAAAAGACACACGTCCCGTCCACGACCTTGCTGTCCCGAGTCGCCGCCTCGGCCTTGATGTTGTTGTGACCAGGTGAAGCTGCTCCTTTCCAGCCTCTTGACAAAAAAAATACTGTTTTGAAATCTTCCACCCCAGCAGCAAAAACTGCTTTTGACCCTTGACCCTTGGCTCAGGTGGCGCCATCTTGTGGTTTCCTCTGCTGGTTAATCGTCATCAGCTTCCTCTCATCATCCCTCAGCTCCTCGTCGAGCTCAGATCGCCGTCCGGTTCCTCGCAGGAAGGAAGCGTCCACGCTTCCGTCGGGAATGTGACGGATTGAGGGCCGATGCTGGAGTGCGTTGTCGGCCCCTGCGGCGTGTCTCCTCTCTGCCTCTTGAGAAGGCGTGAATAATAGACTCGCTGTGTGGTTTAAGAGCTGCTTATATCTTCAAAAAAAAAGACTCACAGCGTGGCAACAAACAGCCTGCTGATCAACTGCATAATGCATTAATCTGCTGTATTTGTACCTGCATCCAAACGGCTGCACAATGTGACTGGAATTACTTACAGTGCACTCGCCGCAAACATCACCATTGTTCTGATGTTTCATTGAGCGTGACTCCCCTATTTTCATCTGCAAACAACGTCTCTGTGTTTGGTCTATTGATCCGGTATCGCTGCCGTCTACTCACTATAAATAGTCTGGTATTGATTGTGGGATTTATTCATGTGTTATTCATTCTACGCAGCTGAGAGACTTTATGATGGGTGGTGTTTTTTTTTCAAGGGTTTTCAGCTCGGAGAAATCAGAGCAAAGTAGGAAAAGTGGCAAAAGAACAACTGTGCCGTGTTTTCAAGGTCACATTTAATGAATGTTGAGCAACTGAGCTGATTATTAATGAGGTGAAAGTGACTGAAAATATTTGCTCCTTAAACTTTTTTATTACTTTAATTACCGAACGATTTTTCGTCACACGTCGTCCATCAGAGTTTATATGAATCAAATCTTCAAATATCCGGTTGTGATGTGGCGCCGTCTAAATGCTCTTCAAAGGCTTTTCAACTCTGAGACGAAAAAAAAAAAACTTCGAATCCTTGAAATCTTCCCGACTTGAAAACGGTCAAATTGAAAGAAATGAAGTGTTGACGGTGGCCTTCGAACATCCACACTCCAAATGTGTGTTTATTTGGAATATTGAGTCTGACATGTTCGGACCTTACCTTGAATGTCGGCGCCTGCAGGGCGGCAGCTGATGTGGCGGTCACCTCCAAACACTCACCTTTCCAAATCTTACTGAACGTGTGTGTGTGTGTGTGTGCAACCACCGTTTCGCTGCAAAATGCATTCTCTGTCTGCTGCTTCTCACATTTTAAAAGTGGGAATAAAACCCGAAGAGCAAAAAAATTAAAGAGAAAAACACCCACGAAAAAATAAAACCTGTAGCTGCAGACGTGTTGTTGAATTAGAGGCCACACGCCGACAATAATGGAGGTGTAATATTATCTATCCATGGGTTGGATCCACGGGCTGAGGGCACTTTATTGTATGCCTTGCCTGAACCTCACAATCAATATTTAATAACAGACTTGGTGGACTGGCGCAGCGATGAAAGCAGAAGCTGCCATAATGTGCCAGAGAGCACATAATGTACAGCAACGTGGAAATTTGTAGCGTGAAGTCGTAAAGATAAAAAAAAAAAAAAATGCAGCAGGTTTGCAGCTTCGGTTGGAAGCGAGGGAATCTGCAGCTTGTCAGATTTATTAAAGCAACACTGAATGTCTGTATTTCAAAAAAGCAGCCAGACTTCAAGTACAATAATTTCTCTGAGGTAACCTTCAACGTGTGCAGCAAAAGAAGCACTTCTCATTCAAACACCCTCCTCGATATCTGTGAATGAAAGGTGACAACTTTGACCTTTGACTTCTCTTTCCTCTCTCTCTCTACTGGGGATGCAGTTGTGACGGTGAGACAGCACGGGAGTGGATCGGACACAAAGTGGACATACAGTGGACAGGCCTCGCCCAGGACAGCGGACAGCACAGGAAGGAGGACGGCGAGGGCCAATCACTGATGAGGGAACAGTGGGAGGAGCCAATAAACAGCGAGCTGTTCCCAGATCAGAGTCGACCCTCTGGTTGACAGGATCAGCCAAATCCAGTGTGAGCTTAGCTTTTAGCACAACAGCTGGGAGACGGCAGGAAAAATACAGCATTTCTCAGCTGGATCAAAGCGAGTAAAGAGAATTTGTAAATCAAAATGGACAAAAAAAGATCTAATTTGACATTTTGGGAATATGCACTAATTCGCTTTCTTGAGTTCGATGAGGAGATCGAGAGGATTGTCTGTACAACAAATGACTCATTAATGTGCTACATCTTGTTTTTCAACTCGTACTCAAACTGCAGAGTCTCTGCTCGGTGCATGGACGTTATCATGGAAAGGTCGGATCACGCCAACATTTAAAACGACAAAATGTGGAAGCAAAATAAATTTATTCCAGTGGAATCGCTGTGATTAGTTGATTTGCACAAATTTTGCATGCGAGTTAAACTTTGGTGACCTTTGAGCTGCGAATTTGCAAATTTGAAGAACGGAGAGCTCGAGAGCCTAAAATGGAGGAAACGATCACAGTATAAAATACACTGAGTAAATAAGAAAGTTATGACACCGGAGTCGATGTTAGACTGACGATACTGTCCTGTTAATGACTTCAAAGTTCAAAGGTCAGCACGTGTTCTCGCTCAGTACAGAGAAGCTTGGTAAACTCTTCACAGACTAACACTGAACTTCTATAGCGCTTAGCTCGGCAGAGAGAGTAGTTTAAAAACTATCAATTCAATTTTATTCGTATAGCGCCAAATCACAACAGAAGTCATCTCAAGACACTTTCCACGCAGAGCAGGTCCTGATCGAACTCAGACTCACTTGGCAACAGCGGTGAGGAAAACCTCCCTTTTAACAGGCAGAAACCTCAGAACAGAAGCAGGTGAACAAGTATCCCGAAATCACCAAACATCAATCAAGTGAGCTTTTATGAAAACGTGAATTTCTCTGTGCCGCTTTCTAAATCTCAGTACGAATAAGTGCTTCTCCCAAAATGTCAAACTATTCCTCTAAAGTAAGAAAAATCAACCCAGCTAATGTGCTTCTTTGGTTTTAGTAGGATTTTAGTCGGAGTCAGCAGGATTCCCATGATCCCGTCTGGCCATTTTTTTTTTTTTGGTGGCGACTGATTTCTCGACTGTCACGCAAGGACTTGGGCTACACAGTAATATACATACAAACAGGTCGATGTATATTTACTATGTTTGGTGAACAGCATAGTGAGTTGTCACTGAGGATGGAGTCAACTTTACTATGTGATAAAAAAAACAAAAACACGTGAAGACGAGGGGGAAGAGAGAGAGAGAGAGAATGAGAGAGAGACCATGAGAGAAAGAGGAGGAGAGAGGATGGCAGGGAGAGGTTGTGAAACGGTACAACATCAGACAGCCACTGGAACATAACAACACAGAGAGAGACAAGTATTAGGAAAAATGGTTTAATATAGGAGACAGAAGCAAAAAACTGCATCACACAAGAACATACGTTTACAAAAATAATTCTGACTGCTTCAGCTACACAGTTAGTTCACAGAGAAGGACAGAGAAACCGGAAAAATCTAAACAGCTAAAAGCAAAAAAGTTCTAATTAGTTGATTTCTTTATTAAACTAATACATTAATCCACTGAAGGTGACTAAATATTTCTATTCCTTCTTTTTCTATAATTGTCTTATCGTGTAGACGGCACAATACAGAAGTCAAATGAAACTTACCGCTGTTGTATAGACAAACTTGCTAGAACTATTTAAAAAGCAAAAATCTGACGCTCACCTAGCCTCTGTTTTTCGGGAAAAAAACAAAACAAAAAAGAAAGAACGAAAGAAAGAACAACACTCAAGTGAGGAAAAAGAAGTGAAAGAAATAAAGCCAAAGATCTTCTAGAAAATCTGATATCAAAAGCCAACTTTCTTGACGCCAGCTAGAAATCATACTCGGGGACCAGTCAGGGTCAGGCCACACCACCAGGCCAGACAGCGTTTTTTCTAAGATTTTTTTGTTGTATCCTTTAATCTCCAGTATAAAAAATTCCACTGGTACAAAATGCATAAGTACAATCAGTTGTAGAAATAGGAAAGCCTGCATTTTTTGTACTTTTTAAATCCCATCCAGTGACAGATTTCGAAGTGTTGTCAAACAAACATACATCACGCTTACAGGATCCACTGAAATGCATTGACTTTGGCTTCTCTCAAGACAATAACTTTGAAACTACTGAAAACCTTTTTGGAGAATTAAAAGAAAAACAAAAACAGAAAAAAAAAAATTTGGATAATTTCTACAGACAACAAGCTCTTTTTTTTACGGCACGGAAAGAGAGAACACACAAAACATTTTTCCTCAAAAAACTTGACATAAGCCATAATGCAAAGAAACGACAAGTTCAATTTTTTTTTTTTGTTCCTTTCAGATTTCATTGTTTGATAAATAGCACTTAAGATAATTAAGAAAGAAGGAGAACAGAGAAGTGAACAGTGACAAGATAGAGAGATTACAACGAGCATCGGCGATGAAAGCCCCCGAGCCGAGCCGCTCCGCACGAACTCCGCCCCCTTTGTGCTTCGACGCTGAAACGAGGACACGATGCTTCACGCTGGACTGGGCGACGTCAGGCCGTGTGCGACTCGGCGAGTTTTGGCAATTTTTACATTTTTTTTTTTTTTTGGGACAGTTGAAAAATGACAGCCGTGCACGCAGCCTCCACACTGAACGAATAAAGGTCGTGAAAGGTGACGAAGGTTTTGACGCGGCGGCCGGTCGGACTCCTCTCGACAGGTAGTTGCGGCTGTTTGTGGCACTGCTCATGTGTTTACTGCATTTAGGAAAAAAGTCTGCTCGCCTCCCTCCATGAGATCGGATAAAAGTTTGGTATTGGGTTTGGTCTTCGGGAGGATAATGAAAGCTGTATTGCCTTCATCTCAGCTTGTTGTTTTGCCTGTGTGGACCTGCGGACGTGACCCTTCCTCTCCTGCCAACAAGCGCTTTATTTCCCCTGTCGCTATTCCAATAAGACGTCTCACCACACAGCCCTGTTTCTAATAACCCCGGTTAGCCTGGGAGACAACAACCCAGGCGCCGTCCTTCGAGCGGGGCCCCTCGCGAGGACGAGCGGCCATTTCGGCCTCGCTGCTCGGGACGAAGATGGCGGAACCAAGACTGTGACAGGTGGGAGGTTAACTGCACACGAAGGTGAACCTGGACTCGAACATCGCTGACTGACTGACAACATCTTCTACTCTGATAATACTGGTACGACGCTCCCTGGTTAAGGCGACTGGTGAGCTTCTGTAGAAAATAATGCTGCCTTTTTTTTTTTTTTTTGTCGTTTTTTTTTTTTGCAGAGCGTAAACTAGGCTTTCAGGGAGGGGGGTCGGGGGGCAGTTGAACAGACTGACAACACTGTGCCATGTAAACGGCTCGACTATGAGAGTAACACACTTTGGCATCTAAACACGATTTTGGCCCACGAGACTCACACACGGAGAAGTCGTACGAAGAGAAAACGTCAAAGGATGAGTTCGAACTTGCTCCGGACCGTCCCGCCTCTCCCTCCTCGGACTTTGGCGGCGTGTGCTTTTTCCTCAAAAGACGGCGGCTCGTTTGTGAATGAGCCAGTCTTGCCCTTTGCTTACATCATGAAAGCCGGCGCACATCGTCTGAGGTGATACACAAAAAGTAATGATCCTCGCCGTCTGAGACAAACGGCGCCGGCTACGACTCAGAACTGTTTTGAACCCAACAAAAGGGATAAGAGGATCTGGAGGAAAATAAGGCTTCGCGTATGACTCTCACCTCAATTTTGCGTCTGAGGAGCGGGACAGCGTGCGAGGAAAACAATCAGAACAATACGTGCCGAAGCCTGACGTCTGTGTTTGTGTCTGTGCGTGCGAGATACTAATAGAGAGAGAAGAGGAGTGCAAAGATTTGTGGTAAGGCTTTGATGAATAAAACGGCTGTACAATGGCTAAAGATACCGGTGCGTGATTCTTGTGTGTGTGTGTGTGTGTGTGTGCACGCTGGCAGGCGGCGGCGGCGGCGGCTTCCTGCGGAGGCTTCTTCGCGCTCAGGGGCTCTCATGCACAACAAGAAAGTAAACTGTGAGGTCTGCACGAGAATGTGTGTGTGTGTGTCCGTGTGTGCGTGTATATAGATATATATATATGACACATGGGCACTTTTTTTTTTTTTCTGTTTTCTGTTTTACATCTTTACAAAGAAAAAAAGCAAACATGACATTTTCAGGCAACAAGACCACAGAATAGCAAGTTAACAAACTCTTTTTTAAATCTATATTTTTAAATATGAGGGATCCATACAAAACACTTATAATAAAATACCCATGTTATCAAATAATTTCACAAGAAATACACTGACGCGCTAGGCAGGAAGTACCTTCAGAATTTGGCACTAAACTCCACTGATCTTGTCTTTTTTTCTTTATAAGACATTTTGCTGAACAACAAAACACATCTAAATATTGTTTCCCACGAGAGAAATAAAATAATAATGACATTGATGCTTCACAAGCTGACATTATATATATATAGATATATTTATATTTATATATATTTTTAGGAATTTTATATAGCTAATTAACCAACAAGAAATTTAGCAAATAGGGACTCCTTAAAAAAGAAGAATAAAAGAAAATAATAACCCAACAAAGTAACTATTATAGTAATATGAAAGGCTTTGTCTATTGTTCAAGTAAACTGATTTTTTAGTCTTCTCTTGAAAAACATGAGAACATTTAAGACCGTTAGACTTGTGATGAAACCACAACTAAACTCACGAGAAGCACCGACGTTAACGCAGGTTACAGGTATCTTAGTATTTTTTTTTTCCTCTATACATTTAAACAGTAGAAAATATAGGTCATTTCATCATGTGCATTTAAACCACGGATTGTCTATCTGTGAGTCAGTTCAGCAAAAGGTGACACAAGTAGGTAGCATTTCTCCCACCCAAACAGGGCAAATGTCTTTTTTATTTTTACCTTTAAACTACTCTAGAAAAAAGTGGTTCTATATATAGACTTTGAATGAGAAACAGAGCCACTTAAAATGGCCTTATCAAAAAACTTTACACTGCCTGAAAAATGTAAAAACCATTGGAGAGCTCTGAGAGAGTCTAATATTGATCAGACAGTTTTTACTCAAAACTGTTTGGAAGTAGTCTTATTTCTCAGAGAAACTGGCGCGGACTGCTTCTGGCCCACGCTCTCGTGTTTTTTTTTCATCGGCGCCAGAAGCAAGGCGACGCGCCAATTCCTGTGGTGAACTTTCAAGTTTACTTTAAATGAAGAAGAAAAGAAAGAAAAAAAATGACACAAAGGAGAAGAAGAAACAAAACAATGCAAGAAAACAGACTGAATGGAAATCACTTTGCCACAGGTTGTTTTTTTTTTCAAAAAGAACATTTGTTTTTCCATAAAAATCTCAGTCTTTTTTTTTGTTTTTCATACGAATATGCAGCTTTATATCTTTTTCACATTGATTCATTTTTCTTGCCCGCCCCTCCCCTCGTCGCCTCGCTCCCTCCCTGAAACCCTCCCGGAAAACAGATCCAAATGAGGTCACATGCAAAAAAACAAAAAAAACCCAAAAACATAAAAAGAAAGAAAATCATAAAAATCCAAAAAAGTTCAAAGTTCAAAAGGTCAGTAGGCGGCGGAGGAGGAGGAGGAGGAGGAGAACCAGGTTATGATCAGGTGAGCTCGGAAAAGACATCAGAAAAAACAATGACGGGGGAGGAGGAGGACGATGACACTTTTTTTTTGGTGGGTATATTTTTTTTTGTTTTTGTTTATAAAGTTTTTTGTTTGGGACGCCACGGAGACATGCTAGGCAAACGATGAGCTAACAGGCATGGAGATGGGTTGTTCTAAAAGGGGGAAAGAAAAAACAGGGGAGAGGAGAGAGTTACACACAGAGAGCCAGAGCACCACACCACTACAGCATTTTGTTGTCAAAATCAGGAGAAACAACAACAAACAACAACAACAACAAACAAACAACAACAACAATGCAAACAGCAGAACAGCAACACCACTCACTGAGTTCATTGGCAAATTTTTTAGCTTTGATTTTGTTGTTTTTTTTTAAATGATATAATGTTATAGGTCTATACTAACAGGCAACAACACACACACACACATACACACACAAACATACACACACACATACACACACACACACACGTGTACACAAAAAACAGAGAGCACCCCAAAGCTTTATCCATCAGATCCCAGATGGATGTTGTCATTTGGGAGAAAATCTTTTTCAGGGGGAGAAGGGGGATTTCTTTCTTTTTGTTTTATTTTGAAAATCTTTGGAAGGGCGGGGGCGGGCGGGCGGGTTGGGGGGGGCTACGAACAAACAAACGTAAAAAACACTCAAAACAAAAAAAAAACAAAATAAAGTTAAAAAAAAGAGCAACAAGTGAAGAAGTAGTCCCACTACGGATGGAGAGAGAGGGAGAAAAAAAGAGAGAGAGATGGATGAATGGATGACCAGCACAGAGAAATGTGTGTGTGTGGGTGAATCGATGACACAGGGAGGGTGGACGGACGGAGGGGGGGGGTTGCGGTTCGGATGGCGGCGGAGTGTGTTGTGATTTCTGCACTGAAAAAACATGAAAAACACCGGAGAACCCAGTTCCACGAGACTTCTCCACAAAGGGTCTACTTTAATGATGCTGTATACTTTATAGGAGTCCAATAACTTAACGATAGGCAATAAATAAAATCCTTTTTTTTTTCATCTGAGGCAGTAAAAATGTTGTATAAAAATAGAACTGCTTTTTTTACAAATAAAATTTACAGGCCTGTGGCTTTCTGTATTTTGAATTATTTTTTTTTAAATCTTTCAACAAACATCAAGTATTTTCAGTTACCACCTCAACCCATAAACTCTTTTTATTATTAGAATTATTATTATAGCCTTCATCAAATTCTGGATGTTTATTTTGAAATGCATGCTGTAATATCCCTTTCACAACAAAGACCAATGTGATCTGACCCAGAAAAGTAGTTGCTAATTTTTCATCTTCTGAGAAATAAAAAACTGTTTTTTATTTTCACATAAATAATAAGACGTAGCTGGAGTGTGTGCGTGTGTTTTTTTTTTGTCTTCTTGTAGCGGTGGACTGTAACGGTACGGCGGGCTGACGTCGCCGCTGACTATAGTGTAAAGAGGCCACTAACGTTTTGCAGCCTTTGCTCCCGGGTTGCCAGCAGGCGTAGAGGGGGTTTGGAGAAGCAGCGGCGGCCTGCAACCAACACCGCGGAGGTCAAAGGTCGAATGTGCATATCTGCGTGCGCGTCAAAAAAAACGAACCCTTCGCGAGGCCTCAGGTTCACAACGAGAGAGAGAGGAAAAAAAAAAATAAAAAATCATCATGGCTCCTTTGTCTTTACCTCATTCTGACTGTAACTAGTCCTCAAAAATGTATAAATAACCAAAGAAAAAAAAACGTTTTTAAAAAAGCTACCCAAGATAGCTACTTCCTTCCATTGTTAAAAAAAAATAATAAAAAATTGCACAAAGTAATGGCGGTAATGGAAGCGTTCATGTGTGTCAAAAAAAAAATTAATTGTAATAAATAATAATACTTGAAAGCTAACATAAAAAATCTTCAAAAAAGCAAGAAAAACAAGAATAAAAAAACAAAAAAAACAAGGCGTGTGTGTCTCCCTCAGGGTGGTTGTAGGTCGTCTCCCCCTCCCTCCCACATCCCTCCCCTCCCTCCCATCAACCCCCCACCCTCCCCCAGTCCCTGTGTTGATGTCGTGGCTCGGTTTGCTGTTTGTTTTTTTGTTCATTTTCATTTTTTCTGTGGGGGGGGGGGGGGACTTACCCTAGCAGTGCTAACATGGGGAGCAGATAGACCCTAGTGCTAAGATCAGTACGGTTTGCTGTCGTTCTTGGAGCGTTTCAGCTGCACCTTCAGCCGCTTCATGCCGATCTGGAAGCCGTTCATGGCCTGGATGGCTGCCTGTGCCGACACGGGATTGTCGTAGCTGACGAAGCCTGAAGGGAAACCAGAGGAGAGAGGACGGTCGGTGAAATAAGGAAGTAGATGGATTGAAAAGAAGATTGTTTTACTCCTTTAAACTTGCATTCTAAATGTATTATTAAAAGACAAAATATTGTTCGTCTGACTAACGTTAGCAAGCTATGTTAGCTATGTTCTGGAATTTCTGCAACCGGTGGCTAATTGCTGCAAAACCATCGTCACTGATAACCTCAATAAAATCCTGACTTAACAATATTACAACACACTGTGAGTGAAAGGAGCAAGCATGGACGGATGGTATCATGAGATCGTGGTAGAGATGATCAGTCGCCTCTCGTATTGTTTTCGTTAGCATCATTGCTTCTTGTCAAGAGTTTTCATCCTTGCATTCGAAGGTTTTCAGGCCTTCGCTCTTTGTTTTTTCAGCAAATTTTTCTCACAATATAAAATACAAGACCAGCAGGCTTCTACTCATTCTACCATCTCAGAATTAAGGTGTAAAAATAAACCGATGTCAAAACAATGCGCGGCCATGTTTCTGTGTCTACAGATCTGATTTAATTACATTTACATCTACATTCAAACACAGCCCTGGTGCCCAATAAGAAAAGATTAAAATTTAATGACTCCTGGAGGGAAACTTACTCGTTGCATCAACAAAATAATGAAAGAATAAAGCTAGTGTAAAACAAACAGGGAGGGGATGAAGTGACGCTTCATCTGCATCATGAGACAAATAGTTTGATTTCTAAAAAAAAAAAAAAGAAAAAGCAACGTTTTGACCAACACCTTGACAACGTCCACTGTTGGTCTAAATGTTAACAGACAGGTTTTTGGAGTCGACAGCGAGGTTACATGTTTTTTTTGTTTTTTTTTCCTGTCTCTCACACAGTCATCTTTGTGCACACTTCACTTCCTCCCGTAATATCTGCAACCTCGAAAACTGACAGTAAACTCCTCGTCTCGCTTGTCTCACATCCGTCCTCGCAATCCATTTTCTGACAAGTATCGCTGCTGTCTGTTTGGCTGCTGTTGCCTTTCAGCATCCATGCTTGATTTATTCCTGTTTCCTTTAGCTGCGACATGAAGGATGGAGATGCATTATATTTAGGTTTTTGTTGTCGACATGGACAAATGCTGTGCAAATGAAAATCTACAGCAAACTCAAATGCATTTCACCTCGGATTTGAGGCTTTTTGCTCGACTGTTCAACAAACCAATCAGGCAGGATGTTAATGTGGAAAGGAGTCACTTGCTGTCCCAGTTCGGGGGGTGGGGGGGGGCTTTTAGTCAGGCCAACAGAGGTTGTCTCATTTTAATCTGGAGGACACGAGCGGTGTGTCCTTTGCAGCCCTCGATATCTGCTGACCCATTCTGTCATTTGTCTCCTGGAGCTTTCAAACGATACTTGACAACTTAAGTCTGGAAATATCTCAGGAGAGTGTTCAGTGTTGTAGGAGTGATTTGGAGTAATGCTTTGTTTGATCCTGGAATTTCTTCATAATTTCTGACAAAGGAAATTTT
Organism: Centropyge bicolor; assembly: GCA_037975185.1. Lineage (NCBI taxonomy): Eukaryota > Metazoa > Chordata > Actinopteri > Pomacanthidae > Centropyge > Centropyge bicolor. The sequence continues at coordinate 14,672,724 of JBBMOC010000004.1, read as the reverse complement.
GGGAAGCTTTGTGCACTTTGGAGTCTTTTAGCAATTGTAGAGAAAATAGAGACAAATGTCTGAGAAATTAACTTGACCTCAGTAAGTTGCTAAAATTAGGGATTCTGGCACATCAGCCCTGTCTATTAAATCATTAGGAAACTGTGAGACTGAAGGATCTAAATAATGGAAACCAGACGCCACAGCTCTTGTTAACAGTCTTGACATGTTTAGTCTACAACTGGCTCTTTGCCTGCCTGAACAGTTTTGGCTTTAGGAAGAGCCTGAATCATCCACACTTGTTTGATGAATTATTTTGTACCAATATCTGAGAAAAATTACAAACTAAGTTTTCCAGTTGTAATTATGACCTGAGTGTAGGTGAAGACTAACTGGATATTACAAGAATTCCCATGACCTGAACCTCCAGTGTAGCCTGGCCCACCACCTCGTGTCCTTTAGGGGGTCCAGCCCCTGAACTGGGAAACAGCACAGAAAGAGGACAGAAATCTGCAGGCGTGTGTGTGTGTGTGTGTGTGTTCCGTCGTACCGAAGCACTTGCTAAGGTTTGTCTGTTTGTCGATGAAGACTTTGGCAGAGACCACGTTTCCGAAAGGCATGAACATCTGGAGTATGTCCTGGTCTCCAAACTCCTGGGGCAGGTGGTAGATGAACAGGTTGGCACCTTCGGGACCTGGCGGGACGAGACGCAGAGCGGGTATAAGGTCACGGTGGTTTCTCATTAAGCAGAGCTGCAGGAGAGGAGCTCAGCGTCGCGGCGACTGGTGCAGCTCAGCACTAATATCGCCTGACCTTGAGCTTGTTATTGCTTTTAAACAACATTCTGCGATTGTATTGAACATTGAACAGAGATGAAAGCTTTTGGTTTTCATGAAATAATTATATTTGGGCTCTTCACTAAGCAAAGTAGTTCCCTGTTCTCTCGCTTTTGATTCATTCATTCTTTCAGCCGCGTGTTGTCTCTCTTAAGAGGGGTCAGAGGTCGCCCCCGCCTTCCACCACACACGGGTCACATCTCTCAGAATCATTAAACTCGGCTCTCTGCTGCTAAATGAAGCCGGGGGGGAGCCTGGTATTTGTCACATCTCTGTCTCCCTGGAGGGTGTTGAACTCCTGCGTGGATCGTCAGACAGAAAGCATCTTTACAAATGGATCTTTGTCCGACGAGAAGTGGACAAACAAACAGTGTGTGGCCCTGTTTCTTTGACGAGACGAGTTTCATCGTCTGGTTTGTATTCGACGCCGCTGCTGAAAGCTTTTGGGGGAAAATTGAACTCTCAACCACCAGGTTCTGTATGAAGGTGGCACTTTGCAATGCAGGCTGATCAATTTTACATTTTCTCTTCCACAATGCAGTAAAATGAACTGTACAATCATCAACAACAATATTGATGATATTCATAGAGAAGCCTGATTAAACACAGATTTTCGTGCTGCTGAAGTAATATCAAGTTGCTTCAAAACACGACTGAAAGTAATTGAGAATTTCTCTGTTTTTCTTTGGGTAAATGTTGCCTGAAAAACAGGTATAAAAATGCCTTTGGTTCAGATATTAATGAACAAACGTTGGCCTTTGGAAAACTGAGCTTTCACTGATTTAAAACAAAGAACTCGATGCACGTGAGTCAGACATGCTCAGAAATTAAGGGAGTTTTTTTTGAATATTCAAAAAAATTGTTGGTTAAATTCAACAAAAACATTTTTTCTTTGGACTCAATTAGCAGCTCGTTTGTGTTTTGTAATTACGCCATTAGAAGAAGCATTTTCTGAGCAAAAACATTATTCTCCACAAAAACATCTTTTGGCAGCATGAAAACACGACCGTGTGTGTGTGTGTGTGTGTGTGGCTCCATTTAAAGACAGTGTTTGTTTACATGTTAATTGTAATCAGATTACAGATTAGAGTTGAAACGTCTCGTGTTGTCTCGCTGTGGTTCTGCAGAGTGAATCCTGGAGGTGAAGCGCTCCAGGTTACTGACCCTCTTTCTGGCTGCCGGCGGCCCCTTGCTGCTGCAGCAGGGACTGGCTGTAGAGGGTGGGCAGCGCTGCGGCGGCGTACTGCTGGATCCCTGAGTAAGCCTGCGTCAGCGCGTCCATGGTGCCCGCCGTCCCGTTGGTAAGCCCTGCGCCGCCCAGGCCTCCGTTTAGAGCCGCCATACCTGAGAGCATTTGAGCAACTTTACATAAAACCCAACAATAAAGAAAGAAGAGTGCACTTACTCATTAGCGCTCCCACTGAAGGTTGTGTTTTTACCACACATACACACACACAGAGACCGACACCACCACACACACATTGTTCACACGGACCACACCGTAAGTCACACACCGACGTCGACACACAGAGACACATCGATACCGTGTCCACGCACGAAACACGACAGGCGACGTGTCAGAGCACAGGACGCACACAGAGTTAGTTTCAACACGTTAAAGTCCAGCATGAGAGCAGCTGATGACGGCCAGAGCTGCACACAGGTCGAGTCCAGGTCAGAAGCTGGCAGCGAGGCATGCACACACACACACACACATACACACTGAGACACACACACACTGAAACACACACAGTGGACAGGACACAGAGACACATGGGAAACAAATACAATGACCACATGAAAACACGCTTTGTAATCTAACGGAAGTTTGGTTGATCTAAATGGACACAGTCTCCCCCTGTTGGTCACTGTTGGAACTTTGATGTATTTTAAAATTTTTTTTTACTAAAAACAGCTGAAGAGACATTTAAAATCTACATTTTCACACGGTGATGAGTGATTTCCAAAGTCCTGACTCAGCACTTTTCAATTTTAAATTTGTTAAAGTGGAGCAGAGAGGACCTGAAGAAAAGATGCTACCCAGGTGCATTATGGGTACTGGAGTAGCCTGTGTTTGTGGAGGGGCAAACTGAAACTAAAAGGAACTAATAGACAGTTTTAGCTTTAGAGGTGTGAGTCAGCATTTTTTCAGCTTCCCAACTTTCCCTTTATGCTGAACTAACCGTCTCAGCTGCAGCTTCATATTTGACCTACAGACACGAGAGTGAAATAAATCTTCTCATTTGACTCGTGGCATAAAAGCAAATAAGAATTTTTCCCAAACTGTGTGACTGTTCCGGCACATCAGCACGGTGCTCTTTGAATTAAACCTGAGACTGTTTTCAGATCTGCAGCAGATTGTGCAGTCGTTAACATCTGTTCTACTTTCTCGACTTTCCCGTCTCATCTGCCTTTTTATTTATTCAATGTTTGCTTTTATGCCTTTGCTTTAATGTGAAACACGTCGAATTGCCTCGTTTGTTTAAGCCCAAATATAAATGCAGTCGGACCAGGACGTGCAGGCAGGTGCACTTTTTAAGACGCTCATTCCAAATAATCTGCTGATCTGCACTGAGATGTGAAATCCCATAATCTTCATGATCTACCCCGCAGAGTCCTTCCAGCCGGTCTGAGTGCAGACAGTCATCTCTCCATACATTCACACCAGCTCAGCCGAGCGTCAACAGCCAAGTGTGACTCGCTTTTCCAGCCCGTGACGTCTCACTTTGTGGGGGGCAGACAGGCGTGAGGAGGGGAGGGGGGAGGGGGAGTAAAAAGTGAAGGAACGCAGCAGTAACACTCATTAGCTGCTTGTAACGGCTTAATATCACAGCGGAGGGCAACTTGTCTGAGGGGGTCTGACATTGGCTCGGCGTCCTGTCGCCTCACCGTCAGACACAGTGAAATAAATTATCACCGCAGAGCTCTGGATTATAGGTCACTCATTTATTCAGGAATAATTGCACCGGTGACCTTTGCAATTCAATTAAGGCCTAGATGTGTTTAAATGAGGGCTGTTGGTGGCGGTGGGGGGAGGGGGAGGGGGGCTGCGGGGCGGCGAGGACGAGGAGGGCTAGCCGGGACGAAATGGGTTGCAAAGCGTCCCGATCCGTTTGAAAGACGTGTGTGTGTGTGTCGGCATGTCCGGCGTTTCCGTGTCTGTGTGTGTTCGAGAAGACGCGTTTATGATTTACACAGCGGATACAGCTACTCCAGCCGAGGAGCGCTAAAGGTCAGAGGAGAATAATGTGGTGGAGGAGGCCGCTGGTACAGGATCTCTGCTGTAATAACAGCGCTGATTAAGATCCCAGCCCCGGCTCCCCGGAGGTCAGAGGCAGGACACATGCCGCACAGCTCGCCAGTGCTGTGGCGTCGCTTCTCCACTAGGGGGGGCTACGGCCCCGTAGGCAGCTCTGTGTGTTTCGGCCGTGAGCATGCGCCAAAAATATGGAGAACTTTTAGAACATGTGATTCATTTTCTCTGAGATATTTCTGATGTAAATCGCCAATTTACCTCCTTAAATCCGCTCAGAAATCAGAGCAAAAAGATGCTTCAGAACAGAATCAAAAACTTGCCTGCTCCAGCGATTTTTGTCTGCACATCCATCGGTGCATTGATACTTTGCAAGCAGGAAGTTAAAATTATAATAGTCAAATACTGTATTTTTGTCTTGGCAGAAAAATGTTTGCTGTATGTATTGGTTTGAAAAGTGACATATTGACACAAAATTAGTCACATGTTTTGTAAATATTTCGCAGGAAAATTTACAGATTTGCATTTTCTTGCATGTAAATTGTCTAATTTTGTATTTTTTTGGCACAAAATTTGCAAAATATGTTTTGAATATTGTTCATGTATTGAGCAGGGAATTAGTCAAATTTTCTATTTTAGGCAGGAGATCATATTTAGACAATATTGATTGTCTATAAAACTGCGACTCTCTGATGTTGAAACTCCTCATATTGACGACAGAAAACACAACAGCGACACAACAAAACAACAGAATGTGGACGAGAGACGAGGTCAGACGAGTGAGGCGACAGCAGCACGTCAGCTCTGCCCGGACGGCACCGCAGCAAAGCACAACCCAGGACACAACCAGGAAGCGGATGGAGAGATGGAGGAATGGATGGATGGATGGATGAATGAGAGATCTGTGAGTGAATGAGGCAGCTTCATTGAGAGAGTGAAGACAATTTATCACCAAGTGGAACTGAGACGCAGAGAGACGACAGGACCAACCAAACTCAGTGCAGTTTGGTTTGTAGCTTGTTCGTTGATCGGAACATATTTTTTTTAAATTTTCCTTTTTGTTAGCTATTGTTTCCTTTTTTTATCATTATCATGTGCTCTACCTTTTCAATATTTTTGTGAAATATTGGCTTTAATACCGGCTAAAATAAAAGTCCAAAAGTCAATAGATGATTGTTTAATTTCATCCAATGACTTATATCTAATTTTCGTACTTAACGTCTAATACTTCCTGTCCAGCCGCTGACATCAGAGCTGGACCAATGAATGGGTTTTTAATAAAACTCAACCTTTGTTTAATGATTGTTTCTTTCATTTTTGTTCTTTAAAGCACAAATCATGCAGCTTTATCTTTAACTACATCGGTTGGTTTAGGTTTGAATGTAGAGTTTTAGAGAGGATTTTTTAAGCTTAAATATGAGAACTTGTCAGTTTTATTTTGAAATAATCACATGCAACATCCTTTAAAAACCCATTTCGGTCCAACTCTAACGATGCTGCGTCCCTCTGCGTCGACTCGCAGGCCGGATGGAGGTGGCGCTGGGCGTGGATGGTGCGAGGCGGAGGTGTAGGTGAAGGGTGGAGTGGCTGGTGACAGGGTGAATACTCACTGTTGATGCTACCTGCTAGTGCATTAATGTTGTTCAGGCCCACAGTGGCGCCTGCCAGGCCCTGCAGGGTGCCCAGAGAGGTCAGAGAGTTCATGGCACCGGCGTTGGAGCTGGCTGTGGTGCCGGCTGCTGGGGGAAGACAGGAGGAGGGAGGGAGGGAGGGAGGAAGAGGAGGAGGACAAGATGAAGAGCGTGAAAAGAGAAAGGAGGGATGAGGTGAAGAGGGAAAGTAGGAGACAAAGAAATCGACTTGTTATACAAGCATTTAACAAACCTCAAGGTTCCTCATGCAGAAGCTTTCTTATTAAACACATATTTAAAATAAAGCTTTTTCGCACCGTTTGGCCTTTAGAGAGTTTGTACAGAAGGTGCTACGTGTACGATTCAACATCAGGAAATTGTCATAATTTGAAACATTTATGTTCGAACTGCAGAGAACTGAAACCACTGTTGAGAAGACTGACGGCTGGTTTGGTGTTAACAGGATACAAAACTATAAAGATTTGAATGGAAATTGGTGGAAAGTTGATGAGTGTAACTAACTTTGTGAGACGTAAAAGCAAACTCCAATCAATACAGTCTGTTTCAGCTTGAACGGATTCTTCGACTTCTCCCATTTTATTTTGGAAAACTTGATGTGAAAGCAACATAGATCTCGACATCCAGAACTCGGGGTCGTGAACACTTGACTGTTCCATTAAACACTGTTTTACAGCCATCACCATGATGGACTCACTCTTCTGTGTTTTCTGATGTAGATCCGAATCCACAATTAAAAACTTGAATTATCCAGTATTAAAAAGCGACCATGCTTGTCAGAGGTGACACACTCTGGTTTTCCAAGATCTGTCTGCTCAGATTTTTTCCATAGACTGTATAAAATATGGACGTAGTGTCCGTGACGTCACCCATAGGTTTCTGAACAGCAAAAATGAAGCAAATCATAGTGCGTAGCCATCTTGGTAGCCTACCTCCGGTTACTCCAAATATGGACAAAGAGGTGGAGCGAGGGCGGAGCTGAGGCGGGTCGAATGAACGCTATTGGCTGAAAAAAGCCGCTGAAAAAAGCCGCTTTATTCGAAATAATCAAACTAGCTACGGCTAACCAGCTAGGTTAAATGCTAAATATCGCTGCTAGCCGGCTAACCCCACAACGATCTCTTTCCCAAACTCAGTGACTAGAATTAGCCAGGGTGACGCCCTTTAGACCGTCAGTGGCTAGTTGTCAATCAAAGTGGCGCCACTTAGATTGACAGCTATGAATTGTGCATAATGATGTATGCTGTATATTTTAAACGAACGCCTTATAAAAAAATTCGCCCCCCCAGAGTTGTCATGGAGTAGAAAAACAGCTTGTGAGACTAGAGCCATGTTTTGTACCAGGCTGTAAATATGTTTTTTTTCTGTCGTAAAATTGGACATTTTAACATGGGGCTCAAATGTAATTGACTCCCTTCTGCAGCCTGCTCTAGCGGTTATTCGAGGAACTGCAGCTTTTTTGCACTTCCACATTGGCTTCATTTTTCAGTGGCGGAGGTTGCCGCTTGATTTTTTCAGATTCGAAGGAACTGGTCACTTTTCCTTGAAAGCTTTTTGATTCAAAGTGACGTTCAAGGAAAGGTGATTTTGCAGTTTTCTCCACAGTGATCTCATTCTGTTATGGATCTATAACTGGATAGTGAATATTACAAGTAGCACCTTTAATTAATCCAACAAAGTGTTGCACCTCGACCCTTCACATAGAAAGTGCACGTACAGAATCATATGCAGATGAAAACACGTCTAAAAGAAGAGTTTGTTTCAGCAGGTTTTCACAAAAGCAGGTAAACTGGAGAGATTGCTGCGTTCAAGGCGATGCTGTAATTGCGTTGAAAAAACAAAACAAAACAAAACACAAGGACCATCCAAAAAGAAGCAGACACATGTACAGAGAGGCAGCAGCACAATCAGAGACTTTACGCTCACAAATGTTTCTCTCTCATTTGATTTAGGTTTAATTCTCCTCCGGTCGGTTCTGAAACCAGCTGACACCAAAAAACACACGAACACAGTGGACAAACTCACACACACACATACACCTGGACGCACACCCATGTGACATGTGTGCTGACATGAAGTGGTGTGTGAGGCGTGGTGGGTGGGATGGCAGGAAGTGCACAAAGCTCACAACCTCCTTCTGTTTCCAAAGAAGAAGAAAAAACATTCATCTATTAATTTACCCTCGATCTCATCAAAGCGATGCCAACAAAGCAGGACTGCCGCTGAATATATTAAGGAATGGCGTGATAGAGGCAGCATTATGTCGGCACATGGTGCAAAACAAAAAACGCCGGCCTGTCTCCATGCAGAACTGTCTATATTTATCAAACTGCCGTGACGTTTCCAGCTTCATTGACACATGCAGTATAGCGCCACTCATTCACGCTGAGCACCGAGGAGCTCAACCTGAGTGTGTACTATTCAAGGTTGGACTGACATTCAGAGTCAGAAAGAGAGAGGAGAAGAAGAAGAGAGAGAGGGTGAAAAGTATGGAGAGAATGAGCGAGGAGAGGGAGAGAGACGAGACAAGAACGGGCATTCATGCCGGTGCGAACCGGCTCGGTGGAGGCAGGAAGTGGGATGGAAGCGGCGCAAGTGTTAACGTGAAGGAGGAAGAAGAAGAGGGAGGGGTGTGTGTGTGTGAAGGGGGGGGGGGAGCTTTTCATATTCATGCTCTGTTGGGAGTGCGCTCCGAAAGAGACAGCAAAACCACGGCTGCTGGAGCGAGGCCGAGCCGACATGAAAGGGGAGAATGATGGAGCAGAAACAGGGAGCTTGTCAAAAGGAGGGCAGCAGCAAAAAGACGAGGGCAACGAGAAGGAACACAAGGAGGAGGAGGAGGAGGAGGAGGAGGAGGAGGAGGAGGCAGTGTGGGAAAAAAGGGAAGAATCTGAAGGTGGCGATATTTAACCTGAGCCGAGTTCAGACATCGACCTGGTCGTCTTTAACCCCCCCGCCATGAGACACAACACCAACACACACACACACACACACACACACGCAAACACACACACACAGAGGTTTGTTTTGCTATTCTTGTGAGGACCTTCCATTGACATAATGCATTCCCTAGCCCCTTACCCTATCCCTAACCATCACAACTGAATGTCTGACCCTAACCTTTACCCAAAGCATAAACTTTTTGTATTTGTAACCTTAACCCTAAAACCAAGGCATCCTAGTATAATCCTTGTGAGGACCAGGCAAAATGTCCTCACAAGACAAAATGTCCTCACAAGACAAAATGTCCTCACAAGACAGGTTGTTTGTCAAGAGTTGGTCCTCACAACTATAGCAAAACATGCGCGCGCACACACACACACACACACACACACACACACACACACACACACACACACACACACACACACACACACACACAAACCCCGTCTGCCCAGAAACAACAACCACCCTAAACTCTCTACATGGCCTCAGAGCTGGTGAGGCACAAACACAGAGATCACCACGAGTACAAACACACACAGACTGAAGCACGGAACGCACATACATGCACACGCGCACACATATACAGTGCGTGTATCACGGGATGGCGTGGTCGCTGGACGTGAGGTGTTCAAAGACAGGGGAGGGGGGGACGCGGGTGTGCGTCGACAACACAGCATGGCGTGTGGACTGAGATGAAGGTCTGAGAAGCGGTGGACACACACACCATGGAAATGTGCCGCTCAACAACACTGACGAGGGGCGGAACAATGGAGATGGTTCGGCAGCCGTGATTGGTTGATGGTGTCGGTGATGGCGGTGGAGTGCCGGGGTTCATGGGGCGACAACACTGGTAATGGTAACGGTGCAGAGCGGAGGACGTAGGCAGGCGTTGGCCCCCCCCCGGCGTCGGACCCCCCGGCCTGAGTGGCTGCGGTGTTACCTGGGCTGGCCAACGCTCCCAGGGAGGCGGCGTTGGAGGACAGGGGGTTTGCGGTGGAGGGACTGGCTGAGTTTTGGGCCGCCGCCGCCGCCGCCGCTAAAGTGGCCAGGTTCTGCAACTGCAGAGCACTCATACCTGGAGAGAGGAGCCAGAGAGGGTGGTGTCAAACCTGGGGAGCGAGGCTGAGGCGTGGCTGGGTCGCCGGGCTGCACCGGGACAGCGGAGGACAGGAGGCGAACACGAGCGAGCCGCCCGGTGTCCGAGGAGACAGAGGAGGAGTGTGTGTGACTCGTGTGTCTGGAAATAATCCTCCATCTTTAGACAACTTCTCCCTGCCTGTGCTGTGAAGGCTCTGCAGCGTGTGGAGGCAAACACTGCAGCAGCGGATCTCGCTAATAAGTCCCAGATGTGTTGGAATCAGTCAAAGCAGCTGTTGTGGTGTTTAGGTTTGGTGCAGCTCTCTGAGGCAGAAATAATCTCTCTGATTTAGTGCAACCTATATTTTTTTTTTGTTTAAGATGAACTGAAGGAAAGCTCAGAGGAGAAGACTCCAGAAAGACTCGGCTCGTTATCTTGGCTTTTTTTTTTTTTTTTTTTTTTTTACCAATTATATCACTTTGGATTTCGCTAAATCGTTCTTTGTATAATAATTGGTCAATAAAAATCCTGATTAAAGCCTGACTGATATGAGACGTTTGAGGCCGATACTGAAAGTATGAAAAGGTGCCTTCAGGGGCTTCAACATCTGTTCAGCGAAAACAGGTAAAAATGAGCCCTTGAGGCTAAAGCTGGCGATCGATGAACCTGATCTGTCAAATAACCAAAAAATTTATCATAAAATAAAAATGTATTATTAATTGATTTTATTTGTTGTCCTTCCTTCAAATGTATCACCTGTTTTTATTTTCTTTTTACATCTCCTTTCTGTTTCGTTTAACAATAAACTTCATAAACATCGTAAAGATAAACTTGTTCTGTGTAAATGACAAGATGATAATAATAATTAATATCTTTAACATGTCACATAAATTTAAATTTAAAATGCTTTACTTGATACTTTAATTAAAAGCTGTAAAACATTCCTGCACATATCAGCTGATATTTGTTTGTTTATTTATATTATTTATCGGCCTCTAATCACAGAGTCACATGATTGAGACTTTTTTACTAAATATTAAACTTTGTCAACCTTTCACCTCACTGTGTGTGTGTGTATGTGTGTGTGTGTGTGTGTGTGTGTGTGTGTGTGTGTGTGTGTGTGTGCGCTCTGTCATCACGAACATGTTAGAATCAAAGATAAAGGGTGGACACTGTCAATGTGAGGTGTATGTGTCGTATATACAGTCTGGATGTATATACAGTACCATGGAAATACACACACGCTCACTCGCTCACACACACACACACTCACACACACACACACACACACACACACACACACAAATAGACGCACACAACAACAAGACACCATGAAGAGGATTCACCTGGTTTGACACCATGGTGAACGGTTTGTAACATCCAAACAGAGAAATCCTTCAACCAGACAACCAACCTGAACACAGCCAATCACAACAGATGGCTGGATTCATCACCGGGATTCACAGCTCTGATTGGTTAATTAAAGAGACAGAAAAAAAAGAAGCTGCCAGTTCCTAAATGTTCTGTTTTTTTTTTAGGTTTCGTGACGAGCTGCTGCAACAGGAAGTGTGTGAGCGGAAAGTTAACCGTGTGTGTGTGTGTGTGTGTGTGTGTGCACGTGTGTTTTCGCTCATCTGTGCTTACTTACGAGTTCACGCGAGCCAAAACCAATCTCGTTTTCTGAGCGATTTTCTCCAATTTTCTGCGATGCTTCCAAAGCTGAGATGGATTTCTGTTCCTACCCAAGGTGGGAATAAATCCTTCTGTCACGTTCTCGAACCTCGCACTAATTCGGACGGTGTGTCTTTCTGCAGGGGCCTAAAATGCAAACACGCGAGCGAGACGAGCTTGGAGCCGCCGGTTTGTGCTGACTCAGCAAAAAGAGGAGACGCCTCTCTCTCTTTATTCCAACGTAAAGCAGAGTTTTATTTCGCTGCCTTTTCTTCCTCGCCGGGTTTGGAAAGCAGCTGATTGGACGGGTTTGGCCGCACGAGCTCGGATCTGTTCACACAAACGCTTGAGGGATAAAACCACTTGAGTCTGTTGATGATGTAAACAAAGAGTCATCGTCGAGTGCCTTTTCTTTATATTCACTTCCTTCACCTTCCCTCAGCTTTCCTTTCATCCATCTGCTCCTTCTCCTCTCGTCCTGTGTTGCCTCCTTCATTCCTTCCCTACTTTCATCTCCTTCACTGTCCTCTCTTCTTTTCTTTCCTTCCTTTACTTTTTAAATTGTCCCTTTTTCTTTCATTTCCTTCGCCGTTCTTTCCTTGATCTTTTCTTTCCTACGTTTCCTCTTCTCTTCATTTTCCCCTTCCTGCTTTCTTCTTTTTTCATTTCCTTTGCTTTCCTCCCTTTTTCCTTTTCTCCTTTTTCCTTCATGTATTTTACTGTCCCGCTTCCTTTTCCCACTCCTTTCCATTATTCTTAATCTTACTTTCCTTCTCCTTATTTCCTTTCCTCCCTTCCTTCACATCTTCATGCCTAATTCCTCCTTCCCTCATTTCCAATTACTCATATCTTAACCGCCTTTTCCTTCGCCTTCTTCCATTTCCTTTCCTCCCTTCCTTCTCCACGTTTCATCCTTTCGTTCTCTTTGTCTTCCATCCTTCCATCACCTCCCTCTCTTCCCTTTCCTTCCTCCTCTCTCTCCCTCAAAGCAGCTCCGGAGCAATTCCTGCTTGCATCTGTCAAAGGTTATCTCCCTCATTGAACATACATTTTCAAGACAGTCATAAGGAGAAAAGGAGCGGGCGGGAGATAAAAATAAACTGGGTTAGAGGGGAATAAAGTCGAGCTGAGAGAGAGAGAGAGAGGGGGGGGGAGAGATAGTGTGAGACAAATACAATCGACTTCCCAGATCAGAGCCGGAGTATCCGGGCTGTGCAGATGGTACGCGACTGTGCGAGCGACTGTGAGTACATATGTGTGCGAGCATGCATGCGTGTGTGTGTGTGTGTGTGTGTGCGCGGCCTGTATGGCAGAGCCGGGCTGCACCAGGCTGGCGTTGGCTGCGTCTAATTGAATGCTCATTGGTGTAATTGAAGCCTCTCAGCTCTGCAGCTCCTCGTGTTAAAGACTGGGACCAGATGTCATTCAGCTGTGTCACATCTCCTGCCAATCACTAATGCTCGCTCGCTCGCCCTCTCTCTCTCTCTCTCTCTCGCAGATGGAGGACCAACAGATCTCCAGATTCAGACACCGTTACTCACCCTTGCTTCCAAATCCCCGAGCCTATTTATCCACGCGCGAGTGTGTGTGTGTGTGTGTTTGTGAGGAAATGTGTGCTCGGCAGCGGCAAAAATTTAAATCAGCCACGGGGAAATTGCAAAGCATTGTAACTCAAGGGAACAGGACAGAAAGCTGGAGGATACAAGGCCACTTTAAAACACTGCCATCACACTCAGAGCTGTTTCTTTACCCTGCTTCTCCTCGTGTCAGGCGGCTAAACGGCGCACAATTAAGAGCTGACACCTCGGCTAAGAAACTCACAGAAGGGTAGAAGGAGAAGAAGAGTGTGAAGGCTGGAGGTGAGGTGAGATGGAGAACGTGTGATAGGAGGAGGAGGCGTCTGCCCGAAGAGGCTTAAAATAGAGGAGTGGTGAGAATGAGCTTAATGGAAAGAGAGAGTGATGAGTTTCCCTCAAAGTCTTTATTTAAAGCCCTAAAAATTATATTTCTTAAAGACAGAGATTTTATCTTGTTCAACATTTAATAGGAGGCTCCTTGGCTCGCTCACGGCTCAGATTAATACAGAAAACTGGGTTAATACAATATGCATTTTTCATTGCGTCGGCTTCACTTTGGAGAATTGGACTCGTCCCTCAACACTTTATTTCCTTGTGTCCTTTTTTCCTTATTCAACCCAAAATGATTCTATCACTGCGTTATTTTCTCTTTAAGCTCCACTCGTGTGGCCACAGAAGCTGCAGATGCTTCAAAGGAAATATGGAGGTGCAGACGACAGGCCCTCCGCTGTCGGAGGGCAGTAGATGGCGCCAGCCTGCAGAGCAACATCTCAACCAGAGGAGCCCACTTTCAACAATTCTCTCCACTCCCTTTTCTTTCTCTTCCCTCCTTTCTGTGATTCATCCGTCCCTGCAAAGCCACGGTGCTACCGCTACACGCCCAGGGCACAACTCGTGTCTGGCCTCATTAAAAGATCAAGACAATTCTTAGCAACAGTTAATAAATCTTCAGGGCAAAGATCTCTCTTTGCTCCGCCACGCGACTTCATCTGTTATGCTCTTTGGTCCTCTTTTAGAAGTCTGTGAAAAAAAAACAAAAAAAAACAGAGAGGCGCAACAAAAGAGTCCGACGCCGTCGTATGTGGTGGTTTCAGGGGGGAGTTCATCGAGCGATTTTTGACTCACCGGCCATCTGCTGGATCCCGCTGAAGGCTCCCAGGTTACCGGAGGAGGTCGCCTGCTGAAGCAACTGGAGGCAAGAAAGAGAGGAGAGGAGAGGGAGAAACAAAGTGAGCCGGGCGCAAAGCTCAACACACAATGCTACACTGAGAAGCTAAAGTAATGAGCGGGTTAGCAATGTGGTTTTTGCCTCAGTGCTCGATGAGTAAATGAGCTGCTAATATAGTTTGATCTCTCCTCTAAGCAAACACTGTTTGTATTCCGCCATGATTCTTCCAGACAAGTTGAGCATGAAAGCTCTAATCTAGCCGACTAATTAGATTCCAAAACAAAAGTGGAATACTGATGTCGTCAAAACTCATCCTACAAAGGCTTGAATTAACAGCAAATTAACATCTTGTTTCTATTGTGTGTGAGTTTTTTTCTCTCTTCCAGAATCGAGCTTAATCTTTTTAAAAGACTGAGAAAGAGGATTGAAAGAGCAGAAAAATCTGGGAGCCCAATTCACAATTTTATCTCAATTTTTTTTTGCCAAAAAAAAAAAAAATCAATATCCAGTGAAGGAGGGCTGCTTGTCTTTCCCTCCTTCAACACACAGGTGCTAATTGCATTTGGATCAAACACATTGAGAATCGAACCCCAGACTTTTGAGACGTGTGTTTCAGGGGCTGTTCATTTAAAGGAAGAAGAGCAAAGAGTCAAAGGTTAGAGACTTTCTCCAAGTCCTGAGCGTGAGGCTCTGAGAAGGCAAAGGGCTGCAGAGACAAAGTGAGAGAATGAGGTTCCTGAAATCTACTTTAAAACTAAAAAAATCTAACAAATCAAGCGCTGAGTCTCTCAGATGCTGCGCAGTCGAGCCGCGACCACGGCTTCTCAAATTGGGGATCAGTGGACTCCCAGGGGCTCCACCCGGCCCACTGTTGTTGTTTAATCCAGCAAAAATTTACCACAATTAGTGAACAGACTGGAACAATTTTTCATGAGCGAAGAGAAACGGCCATGTTTCCAGCGACACATTTTTCCTGTTGGTCTAATGGCTTCTTAAAAGATTTATTCCACTTAAGAAATAGAAGAACTTTGTCAAACAATAATAAAAAAAAAAAACACTTAATCCTTCGGTTTCTCAAATCTGGAGAAGCAGCAGATGGTTCTCATTGGACACTTTGCAGTAAAGCAACTCTGTGTCCTAGAAATTTATCTACTAATAAATGCTTCTGCCAAGAACATATTCCGTGTTTTTTCAGTCCATAAACTGAGAGTTCAGGATTCTGACGAGTGAGACCATGTTTGGTTCAGACCACAAAACCACTTTGGCTCCGCTCGGAGAAACATTGTGGGTTCGGTTAAATATTGAAAAAGCAGAAACATCCTGTCTGAAGACCACAGTCTTTCCTGAACATGAGCAGAAGACGTGACTCGTGCTTCAGGTGAAGGAGCCGATCTGACAACAGCTGGAAAACGCAACCATGAGGGTTATTAAAAAAAAATTTTTTTTATCGTATTTGCTGCAATTTAGTTGCACATAAAGGTCATTTCTGAAAGACGAGATGATGGAATCTTGTGAACAAGCCAAAATATTATTATAAATTTGAAATGACAATAATTTAGTTTACTTAAATGCTTCCTTGCATCAGAATTGTTTTGACTTGTTTCCTTGGTCTAAATAAGAATGATGAGTTTGCGTTTTTTCCTGACGCTGAATTTCTGAGCTATTAAACACACATCATGGCTTCTGGCTTCATTCAGAGACCTCATTTCCTCGCTGCATCCCAGGAGCAGGATGGAGGAGAGGAGGAGTGAGGGGACTAAAGGAAGAGTTACAGAGCAGGAGGAAGGAGGCAGGAGGAGAGGTTTGGGATTCGGACGTTTTCGATTGGGGCACTGACTGCGGCGGCGTTGGCCACGGGGCTGCAGTAAGGGGTGGAGGAGGTGATGGTGGAGGTGGGCGACGCGGCGGCTCTCCTTACAGCCAGATACTGCGGGGTGAGGCCCCCCAGGCCCGTCAGGCTCCCCCAGGTGGTCGCACTGTTGAGCTGCTGCATCTGCTGCGCCAGCTGCTGCTGCAGACGCCGCTGCTCCTTGTCCTTCTGCGTGTCGGCGAACTTCACCACGATGGGAGACGAGCAGCCCTGCAGGAGGAGGAGGAGGAGGAGGAGGGGGAGGAGGGGGAGGA
>JBBMOC010000004.1:14558008-14626449 GCA_037975185.1 Centropyge bicolor | reverse complement strand
ATCCAACCATGTGTTCACAAAGTGTTGACCCTCTCTCCATCCTCGCTTGTGAACGACTGAGACTTTCCAGGATGAACCTTTCAATCATGATCCTCTCACCTGTTACCAATCAACCTGTTTACCTGTGGAAGGATCCAAACAGGTGTGTCTGGATCAGTCCACAGCTTTCACAGTCTGTTGTTGCTCCTGACTCAACTTGTTTCAAACATGTTGCTGCTATCAAATTCAGAATAAGCAGATATTTACAACAATCAATGAAGCTGATGATCAAACATTAATTATATTGTGTTTGTGCTGTTTTCGACTGAATTTATATCAAAAAGAATTAAAAGATTATCACATTCTGTTTTATTTGTTTCACAACTTTTTTTTGGAATAATAAAAAAAAAGAATTAAAAATGCATTCACATCTTTCAATACCCTGAACCTGAAGCAGCTAAATGGAACTCAGCCTCAATAATATCTCTACTGCAAAAAGTCTTACATAAACAAAACATCTCCAAGAAAACTCCAGAGCACAACTTTAACATGGACTCTTCAACTTCCACAAACTCGCACTGACAGCCGGTTGCTCACCTGCTCGCACTTTTACTCAACTCGACTCGCACGCTTCGCAAATGCACTGTGGCAGCAGTGCAACACACTGATGTTCATACACGTGTACACACACACACGCACACACACACACACACACAGGTTGGGGCAGGGCCGCCTCAGGGTGCTGCTGTAAGTGTGTGATTAGAGGAGAAAGTAGGCAGAGGAGAATCGAGGACACACACTCACCCCTGTTAAGGTCTTTATGTTATGCAGTGCATTCTGGGCTTCAAGGGCAGCTTTCCTTGTGTAAAACGTGACAAAACAGCAGCCTGGGGAGAGAGAGAGAGAGAGAGAGAGAGAGAGAGAGGATGAGCATAAGGAGCAACAAAGAGCATTTTCTCTATTCATCTGCTTGGCATCACCTGTCGACACTGGCAGACGCCGAGTGAATGTTAAGGACGACACATCCTAGCGGAGAGGAAGAGAACGCTTTCTGGATTCGTTTCAATGCTGATGACTCGAGCCCCGAGGAGGCGAGCACGCACACACACACACACACACAAAGAAGGAGGAGGTGGCAGAGAGAGGGGCTGCCTCTTCATTAATCCTTGAGTTAACTGAACAGTCGCTCACTCACTCGTTCACAAAAGAAACTATTCACTCACTTATTTACTTCTCCCTCACTTATTCAGTCATTTGTCGACAGAGAGACAAAATTTGGCAACAGCATTAGAACTCTTTAAATGATGTTGAAACAAAAGTTACACAGATTCACAGATCAGACATTTCATATAAATAGGTCTGGTGTTCATTGATGACCTGCTTCCCTGATCGATTAAAGCTAAATAAACCTGCTTCCTGAACAGAAAATGAGCAACATGAAGCAATGTCAGACTGAATAATGACAAAAAACAAAACTTGCTGCAAATCTGCAAATGACCAAGTTGAAGCAAAGATGTAAATGCATGTATACACACAAACACAGCAAAGAAAGTACAGAGAGAGAGAGAGAGAGAGAGAGAGAGAGAGAGAGGGAGGGATTTTGCCTCTTCATTAATCTGTGTGTAATCCCTGCAGAGTCGGGGTGAAGCGCCGCAGTTGTGGGCCGCTCTCAGTCAGCACACAAACCTGCAGCGTCAGGCGAAAAAGCAGCGGGAGGACGTTGGGGCCAAACAGAGGTGTGACTCCTCCATTTTCCTCACATAAACAGCTGCTGTTATTTATTTCATTTACTGTCAAACATCAGAAAAGTCACAGTGCGGACTCTTGTCTGTTTCACGTCCTCATGACACATTATTATCCAACAGCCGTGGGGAATTAGAAAGAAAGAAAAAAAAGACGTGAAGAGGAAGGATGGATAAAGACTCTCTGAGGCGAACATGAAATATGGAGGATGCAGCGGTGAGTCAGTCGACTGGAAGAACAAATAGGAAGATTCACGATGCGTCAGCGGCGACAATGAAGACCTGTGTTTTAAGTGATGGCGCGACCTTAAACACAGCGTCTACCTCAGACTGTGAAGCTGCACTCAAGTTGTCACTGTGCACAGACCAGAGCTCTTTATGAATATGGATGAATACAGTCGGACTGAATGGACTTTTGAGGCTTGTATAAACAAACATTTTTGATAAAGATCTCTTCAATGTGTTTATTAATTGATTGGGTTCCGGAAGTATCTCAACTAGACAGACTGTGTGTGCTGTCTTTAAAGTTATTGAAAAAAGTTGTATAAGTTAATTCTGAAGTGGATTTAAAGAGTTTTTATGTGTGTAAGCTAGTTATTTCCTGTTTGTTTTTAAAATCAGCGTCTGAGTGAGCATTCCACAGTTTGTTTTGGTCTCCTGAATTCGCGACAGAGTGAGCGCTCTTCCGGTCGATTTTTTTCCGTTAGCCTAGCTTTGACGCTACTTCGGTTTTCATGCTAGTTAGCACACGTCCACTGCAGTGTCGCTCAGCGCCGTAGGCTAATTGTTGCTAATGGTTTTTCTATGCTACACTTCTGCCTTGAATCTATTTTCTGTAAGTACGTTGTGTGTATAACCAAACAAATTCATTTGTTAGCTATGTCACGTTAGGAAGTTTTCTGTCATGTTAGCAAGTCAAACTGTGTTTATCGTATATTGCAGATTTTTATGTTCAGCGCTTGTATACTGATTTTATTTTCTTCGTAATGTTTTACGAGAAAAACATAAAGGACACCACTCAATTAAAGTGCAGGAAAAGGAAGCGCTGTCTCTTTATTTGAAGACCTTTCACGTTAGCTAGCTAAGTTACGCGCCGCGAGGGCAGCAGACTGTGACAAACTAGACCTGGTCCCAGTTTATCTGATCTGTGATTCATCCACAGGTGGAAGCCGCTCTGTGCAGGTTTTGGCTCCAGCATCTTCCTCCTATTTGCCGCACACTCACATGTTTGGACCTTCTGCCTCTGGCTTTGCTCATCTGTTCATTTTCTTGTGTATTTATTTGTCCGCAGATGAGCCGCTCGCGCCGTTGTTTACATCTGCTTTGTCGTCCTCTCCATTGTGTTTTATGGCACCAATCGACTCGGCGTGAGCGCGGCCGACCGGCTGCGGCGGCGGCGGCCCGATCGCAGACGTCGGCCCTGATGACACTTGCCCCGCGGTGCATCTTAGTGAAATCCAACAGTGAGCATCTGGAGCAGATTTAGCATCCGAGTCCCAGAGTCCCTTTGATGGGGCTGGGAGCGTAATGGAT
The DNA here is from genome assembly GCA_037975185.1 of Centropyge bicolor. Taxonomy (NCBI): domain Eukaryota; kingdom Metazoa; phylum Chordata; class Actinopteri; family Pomacanthidae; genus Centropyge; species Centropyge bicolor. Next base: position 14,623,195 of record JBBMOC010000004.1, on the reverse strand, counting down.
CTGAATTCCTGCCGTGTCCTCTGGGTGCCACGGCTGTTGAATAGTTGGCCCTTAGCCTAGCATCAGCAACGTGATTGGTGTTGTGATTCGAACGCTGCAGCTCCTGTGTGTCAGCGGCGATGACTCCCAGCTTAGTGTTTTCTCCGACGACACCCGGCGTGAAAGGCAGCTCGGGGTGTCACTTCACTAAACCCTAAGCCCCCCACTTCTACTATCAGTATTAATTTACCACCGAGGGTTTCACACCAGCCTCGACTAGTTAAAGGCACGAAGATAAGAGGGCAAATTAGTCACGACTGACAGACTATCACTGGGTAAGAATTTATACAATTTATTCCATGTAGGTCACCGAACTGATGTGACTGTTGCACATAAAACTCTGCGGTGAAGCTTCCACATGCGGCAAATCTCCGGCAGCGGTGTTTCGAATTTACTCTCAATCATCAGGATAAAAAACTCGTGAGGGATAAGGAAGAAGTACTGACATCCCAAAATCAGGTTAAAGAACTATAAAGTTTTCAAATGTTCATTGAATGTAAAACTGTTCCCAAAGGTGTTTTCACTTCTGACCAATGAGACGTCTCCTCACCTGGCCACTGAACTGAGATCAGCTGGGAGCGACTGTGTATGAGGTGAAGTGAGATCTAGAAGTGATGCAGCTTTGGCAAACTTGAACCAACGGCAACAACAAGTCAACAAAATACCACAAGCACCAACAACATCGTGAGCAATAGAGACTAATAAACAAATGTCACATGACCTTCACCACGCAAATCCACTAACTCCTGCTAACGATCAAACTTCCTACCTGCACCTCACATGCTGCCACATTCACAGCTGGTTTCCCTCCATCACAAGTGGCCGAATGCAGCTCGGCTAATAAAAACCATTAAAGTTTGTTTCCGTCCTGACAGGTGAAACAAAGGAGAGTCTGTCCACACCTGAGAGGACGTCCAATCAGGTGATCAGGTGTCAGAGACTCTCTAGTCAAAAAGTTACTGATACCTTCCGATGCAGTTAAAAATTTGTTGACATCAGTCATTTCTATAAACACTAGAAAGAGAATAACAGACCGGTATTTTCAAAATAAATGCATGTGATAAAAAAAATGATGAACTAGCCCTTTACAGTAAAGTGTACATGTAGAAAGGCCAAACTGACTTCACGGCATCATGACGTCCATTAGAGACACGTTAACTCTTGACTCTGTTCATCACACTTCCTGCTTGCTCGCTGCAGACTGAAAGCTATGTTTGTACATGTGGGAGCTTTTTCAGCATTGTACATTATAATTCCATTATAATTCCAATTGCACCTGTGTTCGAGCTCCGGCCCCTTCGGTGCGATTAGCAATTCCAATAGCACTGTTTGAGGGTTAGCTGCTAGCCGCGCACCGTGAATTATGATTGGCGTCTTTTTTTTTTTTGCTCATATCTGTACATGGGAGGGTTAGCTTTTGGTGTTAGCATCAGCGATTCTGACAGTGTGTAATGTGCAGGGGAGGGCTGGCCGTTAGCGCTGCGTTAGCCGCTGTGTGTTGTGATTCCCGTGGTGTAGCCGGGGCCTGGGAGCCATGCGGCGTGTGACGGATCGTCCCAGGTGGTGGGCTGTCAAGACGAGGATCAAAGAGCAGCGGAGTGGACCTCACACACACACACACACACAGATGCATTTACACACACACATTCCCTGCAGTGTTCCAGTTCCACCTGTTTAAGAGTCAGCACACTCACGGCTCACACACAAAGCTGCAGAAAGCCAATAAGAGCGCGCATATTATTTTAAGTGTATGTCAGCATGTGCGCTTTTTATTTACAGAGAAACATAGCTGCGCGACAACCTTGAGCGAGTGGAGAAAGTGCTGCAGACTGGCATTAATAAGCTCTTTCCATCAATTTGTGTGTATAGTCTCTTTTCTTGCAGCACAAACATTTACCTGAAGGCCGAGCCGGGCTCAGAACGGGGACACACACTGTGCTTGTGCTGTTGAAGAGGGACACTCGAAAACACACACACACACACACACACACACGAGCTCGCGGTGAAGGGAATAAAATCTATTAGACGCTGATGTGTGTGAAAGGGTGTAAGAGTGAGACAGGAGGAGAGGACGTGGGAAAGAAGGGCAGAGTGTTTGCGAGACAGAAGAAGAGGAGGGAGAGGAGGAGCTGCTGTGAGTGGAATAGAGAGCAGAGGAGGGAGATGCCTGTTCATAAATGCTTTATGGCGGCTGAAGGGGGCCTTTGACTGAGCGAAGACCCACAGCTCCACGCCTCTGTCAACACATCTACCCCCCTCCGACAAACGGGTCGACCCCGGCGAGGAGACGACGGCGCCGCGGCCACGGAGGAGCGTGTCGACGAGACGCCTCACGTGCTTCAGGATTTTATCTAAAATCAGGCTCACGCTGTTCAGGTGATAACGTGATCTGTCCGGAGTGAAAGTTTACTTTCTTTGTACATTTAATTAATTTTTTTATTGTAACTTTAAATTGGAACATGAAAGTCTCCGCGGCCACAGAGCAGGTGGACGGGTCAGCGTAGCTTAAGGAGCAGCTAATCTACTTAAAAGACTTTCATTAGTCTGACCGAGTGTTTCAGAGACGTCCTCTTCTCGGCAGACAGAGTGTTCACCGGACTCTTTCTGTTCTGTCTTCTTCGTTTGTGGCTGGCGTCTGAGCCAAGCGGCAACCTCCGGCACTGAAAAATGAAGCCAATGCGGAAGTGCAAAAAAGCTGCAGTTCCTCGAATAACCGCTAGAGCAGGCCGCAGAAGGGAGTCAATTACATTTGAGCCCCATGTTAAAATGTCCAATTTTATGACAGAAAAAAAACATATTTACAGCCTGGTTCAAAACATGGCTCTAGTCTCATAAGCTGTTTTTCTACCCCACGACAACTCGGGGGGGGGGGAATTTTTTAATATGGCGTTCGTTTAAAATATACAGCATACATCATTATGCACAATTCATAGCTGTCAATCTAAGTGGCGCCACTTTGATTGACAGCTATGAACTGACGGTCTAAAGGGCGTCACCCCGGCTAACTCTAGTCACTGAGTTTGGGAAAGAGATCATCGTGGGGTTAGCCGGCTAGCAACACTATTTAGCATTTAACCTAGCTGGTTAGCCGTAGCTAGTTTGATTATTTCGAATAAAGCGGCTTTTTTCAGCGCCTTTTTTTCAGCCAATAGCGTTCATTCGACCCGCCTCAGCTCCGCCCTCGCTCCACCTCTTTGTCCATATTTGGAGTAACCGGAGGTAGGCTACCAAGATGGCTACGCACTACGATTTGCTTCATTTTTGCTCTTCAGAAACCTATGGGTGACGTCACGGACACTACGTCCATATTTTATACAGTCTATGGTCTGAGCTCACAGGTGAAAGAGCGGCATCAAGCTAAACGAGCGGCACATTCTGACAATAACAGATCACAACTATTTTCACTTAGTTTTCTTGAATTGACGCAGGTTGAAGCTTCATCTCAGCTCTTGCATTTCAGCGTCTGTTGTTTATTCACCAGCTACACCATCACTAATTGGCCAGAAAACCCACCGTGGTTGCAGCGAGTGGGCAGAGCTGCAACACCGACCGGGGAAATAAACCAGTGTCTTGACAAATTAAAGGCTGCGGATGAAAATGATCTGCACAAAATACCGGACCATTAGCATCATGTGGGCATTGTAATGTGGCCAGAAACCGATTTTCCTTGACGTGTATGAGTCTTATTTCCAAGGATTTGTTAGTAAGACCAAAAACCATGAGGGCTGTTTGTGGGCAGTTATTTCTGCTTGTGTTGTGCAATCGATTCCAGGTCTTCAGCATTTTACAAGATCAACTTTTTTCCTTTTTGATGCAAGTCTGTGATACTTGAAAACTGAGTAATATACAGATCCTGCATTTGCTGCTTTTGCAATATGCGACCAATTAGCCAAAGTCCCACATTGATTTGATTGACATCTAGAATCTGTGGAGCCAAGGTTATCTAGTAAATCACAAGAACTTAAGACTAGACACAAGACTTAAGAGATGATATTCTTGCGTTTTGTTTCTTTGTTCCTATCCTGTTAATCATCTCCATCAAACCTGCAGCCGCTCGATTCAGAGCTCAAATATTTGTGGGTTGAATCGGCGCAGACTGAGGAAGGTGGGGGAAGAGCGGCAGGTGGAGCGGGAGGTGTAATGCCCTGCAGTCCAGCAGAATGGAGCTATGGTTTATTAAAAGGGGGAAAAAAGAGACAGGTGGGGGTAGGTGGAGGGTGGATGGGGGATGTATCAGACAGTTTCACCCTGAGCCCTTCCACCCGAGGCTGCGGCTCTCGCACCGACTCCCTCCATCGCCGCGGCTCCTTCCCCTCCACACTCCCTCTGACCCCTGGGGTTCCACTCGACTGCTGACCCACATTAACTACACTCTGCCGCAATTACTGCTCGCACAGGCCTCTGGGTGGCACGGGGCCTCTGGGTGGCACGGGGATACACACTCCACCTCTCTCTCACATTTCTTACATTTCCTCCCCCTCTCTCTGTTCCCTCCTCGCTGCCGGTGCAGCTGCGAAAACGCCCCGTAATGTGTATAATTTATGTGTGTCGGAGAGCCGCTGAGTGACAGCAGGGACGACAGAGGACACATTCTGAATTTGACAGCGCAATAAAGAACAGATTGTCAGATGGAAAAAAAAATAGGGAGAAAAGATGAGTGAATGGCTTCAAACAATGCTGCATTTCTGACGGGCATTTGGCTGATGTTCTAATCCTGTCGACGCAGGAATCGGTCCAGCTCGCAGCGCTCCACAAATCTATACAATCCACTGGTTACTTTGGTGGAAAAGCACCAATGTCACCCCTCCCTCCCCTCCCCTCCCTCCCTCCTCCAAATCCTCCCTCGCTGCAAAGACAACAAGAGCACTTTCCGGAAATCAAAGCCGCTTTCTGGCCGACCCCGAAGTGCTCGGAGAGAGAGAGAGAGAGAGAGAGAGAGAGAGAGAGAGGAGAAAAAATTCCAGCTCTGCAACTTCTCTCATAGCCGAGCAACTCTCTCTGTCGCTGAGGCATGCAAAAGTATAAACACAGAGAGGGAAGAAAAAAAGAGAGAGAGACGAGCCGAGAATCCACACACACACACAATCTCCCATTAAAATCCACCTGCAGCTGCTCTCTAATTGGGCCTCGGTAGCCGGCTAAAAAAGCTAACGTCTAGTTAAGGCGATATAATTGGCCGCTCAGCTTTAGGAAAGAATAAAATAAATCGCTTCTCCGTCTCAGGTCGGCCTCGTCTCAACTGAATCCATTAGAGCAGATAATTGTCTTGGACGGCGAGAACGTTGCCGCAGCTGAGCGAGCGGACGCGGTTGGCTTTCAGATGCGGACGTCTGCCATTGGCCGGCCGCGGGTCCCTGGACGGCGCATCAGAGATTTTCATCTGAGCAGTGATCGAAAATCAGATGCTGTAATCGGCCTGTGTGTCTCCAGGCTGGAAATGATTTTGCAAAATCTTCACTGGATTTTTTATTTTTTTTTGCCATCAAGATGACATTTCAGGTTAGAGGAGAGTTTAAAAAATGGCTGATGTAAAAAAATCTATTTCAGGTATCCAGGTCAAACGCTTATCAAGAAAGGAATCACCAAGGCCTGTATTGATTGGACTTTTTGTTTTCAAGGTTCACATGAAGGAGCAAACTGTTGCAGCGTCCGTCGTGTCTTTCTTCCAGGCTCTCGCTCGTCCACAGGGATCAGCTCGTGTGGGCGGCGGCGTCTCTTGTCTCAGGTTTGATTTTTCTACAGGTGGCTCTTTTGTCTTTGTCTTGGCTGTAGGTTGAATCATTTTTGTGCTGCAGTAATCAGCGACTCCATCTCGCATATTACAAATATTCTTTAAAATTTTCATCTGTTATTTTTGCTCATTCCTTCGTCGTTCAAACAAAAAGTCGTATTTTGCATTTTCTTTTGTCAATTTTCTATTTATGCAGAACTTGATTTATCTTATATGTTCTCATTCTATGTTTATTGTCTCGCACCAACACACCGAGGCAATAAACCCGATTCTAATTCTGTCAAAGGTTATTGGTTTTGGCGCAGACTGAGCGATTTGAAGAAAATGTCTGACTGTGATTTTTCTAACCAATATTGCCATTTCAATTTAAAAACGCAATTACTTTCTGTAAAAAAAAGAAAAAGAAAGAAAAAAAAGATACGTTTGCTGGGAATAATCACGAATTCATTTCTACATAATAAAGAGAGATAAAATCATCTTTGTTGTTTCAGTCCTCCCACGTTCAAACCAGTCAGTCAGAGCAAAGTCAACTTCAAAGTAAACTTCGAGAAAAGACGAGAAGACGGTGACGACAGTTGCCAGTTTAAACTTTTGTTTGCAGCTTAAGACGCAGTTAAATACGTGAGTCATGATAAAAAATTGCAGAAATTGTTCAGCTCTAGTTTGAATTTTGTTATTTGTTGGTTGGACGAACGGCATCGCTTCATCAGCCTTTTAAAAATCCTCCATATATTTGTGTCTATATGTTTTTTTTTCATTCGGACCAAATTACCCACAGTTCATTTCTCTTTTGATTCATGTTGTTGTCTCTTATATTTTGACTGATTTCCAGGCCGTGTTGTGCGCGGGGACTCTTATGCAGGATATAGCCGCTTAATGAAGACATTAAACTTATTCTGAGCATGTGTGTGTGTGTGTGTGTGTGTGAATTTAAGTGTGTGTGTGTGTCTCAGCCGCTCATGTGGGCAGGCTGTATCATTAAGATAAATGACATTTCGCGTCCCCTGCCAAAACACACACACACACACACACACACACACACACACACACACATACACACGGCAACAAACCCGTCATGGCGCTTAAGGTTGTGTTTTAGCAAAAGGACCATTTTCTGTTTACCCCTCTGGCTCTCTTTGTCTCATTCTCTCTTTATCTCTCCCTCCATCTCTCCCTCTCTTTCAGCACAAAATGCCAAATTGCTCCATTTCTCACCGGCTCCCCCTCCTCCCCCCTCGCTCATCCACTCATCTGGTTATTAACTCCAAACACATTAAACCAACAGTAGTGCCACGATATTCCCCAGACCGTCCTAGTCGGAGAAGCGCACACAGCCTGAATGCACACACCTGGGTCAAACTGCAAAATGGATTCTGCGTGACGCACAGAAACGACACGACTGAACGCTTCGGGGCCAGAAAAGAACAAATCTGGGAACTTATTACAGGAAACTGACTCGCACATTATTTTGTAAGTTTTGGCTTCTAACTCACCTAAACAGGCTTAACGAGATCATTTAAACTATTTGCAATATGGATTTTTGGAAGCTGATATATTTGGATTCGTTGGTTCCAAAAATATTCTGAAAACGACTTCATGTTTGCTCGAGGAATTTTCCTCCTCGTCAGGCTGAAGAAGCCTCTCGAACGGCACTTACCACCGTCAAGTGACGCCAGATGATGACAATAATAAAACAGGGGGATTACGCTGATCCACAGATATCCACTTTTTGGTTTGACGTGCAGAACTGTGCTGTTCCAGCCGTAGCTCTGAGCGAGCATTAAGTCTCGGGTTTTATCTTCCGCGTCCTGTAATTAATCATTAATTTATTCATAGCTGTCCCACTCCAACGTCTGCCCAAGTCTGACTGGCATTTCAAAATAATATCGTACAACAAACAGAACATGCTGCTGAAGTAAAATGAAAAGAATGACAATAGAAATTAGCTGCCTGCAGAATAAAGTGACTGTAACAGCTCAAATCAACCAGAGCAATGATGAATGTAAAGAATCAAGATGAAAAAACACACTAATGTTCCCGAGCTGTCGACTCAAAACTTGGACTCGAGTTAGTCGCAAAAATGAGGACTCGAGACTTTGGTCTCAGGTCCTACAGTTGATGCAATACATCAATATTTCAACTTCATTACACGTCACGCTATACGAGAAGAATCGGATAAAGACTTATGATGAAAGCCTTCGTCACGAACTTTCACGGTAAACAGTCACAGCATTGTTACATGTCATATTCCAATTTGTTGTTTTCACAACAAACTTTGGCCTTGATTGCCAAAAACTCAATTTCAGCTTTTCATGGATGTGTCTCATAGCATTGTCTATTGCTTTTGTTTTACCGCGTTTCCATGACGACTGTTAATTTCCACCTGGGACAACCTGAAATCAAAGTGTTTAGCTAACACTTGTCTCCTTAAAATCTGGACTTGACATCAAATCAAAATCCTTCCAAGTTGTCATGTAAAGAAAATCTAGTTCAACTAACAAATGTGAATTCAACAAAAGTGTTTCAGGCTCTTATATCCTCCTTAAATTAATGTGATATCTGTTCTAGTTCATTCTGCAGTGTCAGCTAATGAGCATCCAAACAAACCCAGAGAAGGAAACACAGAAGTTGTTGCAGTTGTAAAGGCTCGAAGCCGCAGCCGAGGAACTTTTTCTACGTCTCAGTGGGACGCGCAAACTCATTTATATCCAAACTGCTTTTTTACGAAAAAGCTAAACGTGCCTCTGGGTCGCCGCTGGGCCGTCGGAGTGGGCTCGTTTGCCCCGAATGGCTGAGATCTTTTTCAAACAACACCGTCGCTAATTTAAAATAAACACGCCGAGGGAAGAGAGGGGCCACGGTTTTCCTGACACCGGTGAAATTACCGTCGGCTCCGGCGTAACGGCGAAGCCGGCGAGGGGGCCGTTGCAGCTCCTCCGAGTTGAGCGGGTGCAGATGAGGCCAGGCGGCTTATTTAACTATGAGAAAACAACAACAGCGCTCAAAGTAACAAGGCCAGTAAGAGTCCAATCAAATGCTACGTCTCCTCTTGAAACACTTGCAGGAGGAGAAACCGCAAAAATGAGGCATATAGAGCAGAGATTGCAATTCAGAGAAGGGAAAATAAAAGAGATGGAAGGTGTGTTTTTATCCCGTGTAGAAGTGCTGGTGAGTGATACTCTTGACTCATCAGCCATAAAAACAACTCATTTCAAGGGTAGTGAAGATGAAGCAGGAGATTTTAGGGAGCTGAAGGACAGGAGGAGGAACTCAGGGCCCCCCTTTTATTTTTTCCTCCTCAGAAGCAGCAGAGAGAGAAAGCGAGGAGGGAGGCTGGTGGGGAGAGAGGGAGTCATCTCAAGGCTAAGAACACACAAACACAAAGCGCATGACAAGTGTGTTGGTGTGCAGAAATGAGTTGATTTGGGTCTTGGCAGAACGCTGTCTTCAGGCTTTCATAAACTCATATGACTCAGTCGGAAGGAGAGAGAGCCAGAGAGAGAGAACACACAGAGGGAGACAGTGGAAACAGGAGCAGGCTGCAGGGAGGTGAAGGACACGACACCTTTCAGCCTGGAAGTCCAACTCAAAGCAGGATTTCAATACAACGTCATGAGTGAGACTCTGCGACTTCTGCCTCTTTGATCGTCTCCGAAACGCTTTTACACTCATCCAAGGTTTCATACAAAAGGAAACCATCGGGGCTATTGACCACATGGATCCATTACACAAGACCCAACTGCTCCTCTGCTACAACATGACTCTAAGTCCGGGTCTGGAAACTAGATTTTGACAGGTGCCCTTGAAATTTCACTGGTGCAAATCCTCGAAGAAATGTAGTTAATTGATTGATTGATTTGAGAATCTGAGACGTCGCTTTCTCCAGTTAGATATTACACAATGTAAACAACAAAAGAGTATTTCAGTTAATGTATAAATCAATCAGTCCGGCAGATGTGGCGAGATATCGTCCCTTTTTTTAGTTTTATTTTTCTACATTTTCTGGCACTTCTTGTTTTCCAGATTTTCATGAAGGACACTTAAAGTTGGAGAAATATGGTGGCTTTCTTTAACTACAGTTTTTACAGCCTAAGAAAACAACATATGGGACATGAACCACGATCTGACCAACCCTTCATCCAGACCTGCAGACTGTCCCACTTCCTGGACTGGAAGAAACTGGGCCAGCAAACATAATCGAATCAGCAATTACATCCTTAATACCTCCTTCCATCCTCTCTCCCATAACGTCCCTGACAAAGCAAATTATCCCTGTTTAAAGGCATCTCGTCGAACATAAGGTGACACGTATGATGAAGACGCACCGAACTGACGACTCCCTAATTCAATTGCATGATTCTGGCAGACGAGTGTTTACTTGCTTCATTCACTTCATCCCCACTGATTCATAATTTGTTTCATGTGACACTTTGGAACTTTGCTTTACAGTCGGATGGAAGCGTCTCAACGTCCTCTCTCTCTCTCTCTCTTTACTTTCCTCCCACTCTCCATGTCTCATCAGGAGTGTCATCAGCCCCCACTCCGGCTGATGCCTGTTAATATGGCAGCGCCATTGTCTGCCCGTTCGTTGCTGCTGTCTCTATTGTTTGCTCTCACACTTGACGAATTCATCAAAGGAAAAAGAAAAGGGAACGGGAGAAAATAGCTGCAAATCATGCGGCTTCGCACAATTGACTGTGCGAGTCTGGCTGGGAGAGTCTTTGTCTTCCAGTGGTGCGCGAAATGCCTGTTTGCTTGTGTAATTTTGCACACGTTTCATTTCTTCTGCCATTAAATACATGGGACGGCCCACTCACACACCGACCGTGTGTGTGTGTGTGTGTGTGGGTTCATGGAAGTTTATCATGTCTGCATGTTTGCATACGTAGGTCTTGGTGTCTATCAGAGTATCTGCGTCCATTGAGATCCTTTACTTGAGCTGACGTAGCAACAATAAAGTGGAAAAATAACCCATTACAAATTGAAGTCCTAATGAAGAATAATGAAGAAGCGTTTCATACTTTTAGATGAAAGAAAGGAAAGACGAAGGAATGCAAGAGAGAAATGAATGAATGAAAGTCAGGAAAAAGGAGGAAGAAGTTAAGGAAAGAAGTAAGAACGCAAGGACAGAAGGAAGGACAGAAAGTAAAGGGGACAAGGGAAGGAAATAAGGAAGGAAAGTAAGAAAGGAATTACAGACTGAAGAAGGAAAAGAAATGGAAGCAAAAAGAAAGGAAAGAAGAGAGAGAAAGAAAATTGGGAAGGAAAGAAGAAAGTGAAGGAAAGAAACAGAAAAGGAAGATAAGGAAGGTAGGAAGGAGAGGGAGTAAGGACGAATAGGAGTAAAGGAAGAAGGGGAGGAGCAGACAGAGGAAGTGAATCTGCACCTTTGCTCTGTGGAGGATTCTGGCTGCGGTCTCTCAGTATGTTGATCTGGTAAACGGCTCCGTACGGCTCAAACAGCTCCTTCAGCTCCTTCTCCGACCAGGAGCGCGGGATCTGGCCCACGAACATCTTGATGGCGTCCGGGTCCGGCTGGTCCGAGTGCTCCAGCGCGCCGTTCATCTTCCCGGCCGTGCCGTTACTGTTGGAGACAGAAGAGGGAACATGAGGAGTCTGAGTTTAAAATCAAAGAAAGGACACGAGAAATAAAACCTCTGCAGCTTTGTGGCGATGCATTTTTCAACCCATTTTAAAGCGGCTGAAAAATTTTGAAGCGTAAGAGAGTTTTCTGAACCCGTGAGGGAACAATTATTTCTTCAGATTACCTGAAAAATTCAGTCACCAAAATTTGAGATACATGGTTTTTCACCGGCGAGAGACAATTAGTGTTTGGTGGAAAGGAAAAAAAAACGGGTCGTCACCTCTGCCAAAATAATAGGAAGCAATATTCACAAGACAGAAAGAAACACATGAAAACAAAAAAAAAAGTGGAAGGAGTTAAAATCTTTTTCGTGACTCACAATTACAGACGAACAACCGCAGGTAATTTTAGCCAAATTAGAAAGAGAATTCCCTCCAGACAGACGCTGGATATTTGCTTGATAAAGGTCGAGGAAAAGACAAAAACTCCTCCGGAATTTCATTTTCAACAGCGTGGCCTCGAAAACCAGACCATCAATGAGACGCTGGAACTGACTCAGTCATAAACTCTGCCGGGTGTCCCAGCGGCTCAGCACAGGTTTTACACACTGATGTCCCCGAAGATGGAGATTTTTATATACACTGACCCGACACATCAGCGAGAGTGACCTGGCTCTGACCCTAAATGTGGATCTGATTGTAGCGATGCAGCGACGGAGCCAGTAAATCCACAGAGGAGGCTGAATGGAGGAAAGTGCATCTGTGGTTTCTGCACTTGTTGAGACCAAACGGCAACCTCCGCCGCTGAAAAATGAAGCCAATGCGGAAGTGCAAAAAAGCTGCAGTTCCTCGAATAACCGCTAGAGCAGGCTGCAGAAGGGAGTCAATTACATTTGAGCCCCATGTTAAAATGTCCGATTTTACGACAGAAAAAAAACATATTTACAGCCCAGTTCAAAACATGGCTCTAGTCTCATAAGCTGTTTTTCTACTCCATGACAACTCTGGGGGGGCGAATTTTTTTTATAAGGCGTTCGTTTAAAATATACAGCATACATCATTATGCACAATTCATAGCTGTCAATCTAAGTGGCGCTACTTTGATTGACAACTAGCCACTGACGGTCTAAAGGGCGTCACCCTGGCTAATTCTAGTCACTGAGTTTGGGAAAGAGATCGTCGTGGGGTTAGCCGGCTAGCAACGATATTTAGCATTTAACCTAGCTGGTTAGCCGTAGCTAGTTTGATTATTTCGAATAAAACGGCTTTATTCAGCGGCTTTTTTCAGCCAATAGCGTTCATTCGACTCAGCTCCGCCCTCGCTCCACCTCTTTGTCCATATTTGGAGTAACCGGAGGTAGGCTACCAAGATGGCTGCGCACTACGATTTGCTTCATTTTTGCTCTTCAGAAACCTATGGGTGACGTCACGAACACTACGTCCATATTTTATACAGTCTATGGTTGAGACTCTCCGTGAACCTGCCGTCGGCCGCCGCTGCATGTGCGAGTGTTTCTGCATGTTTGCATTCATGAATGAGCGCTGGATAAGCAGCATGCGGCGTGTTAATGTGTGGATGTGTGCGAGGGATTAGGCGGCAGAACCGGTGCAGCAAACCTCCAGGCCCTGTGGCAGGACACAGATGCTTACACGCCGATCGGTCCGGTTACATTTCCACATCTGGAATGCATATGAAATGGAGGTGAAGTGCTTTCACCCTTTTCACCGCCGAGCTACAACACTTATCTTCACAAAACACACTCGTCCGGCCACGTGTTTCGAATGCTAACTCGAGCCTGTTTTTTTTTTTTTTTTTTTTTGAAAGGCGAGTAAAGGCTTTCAGCGGCGAGGCCCTACGGAGACGAGGCGAAGTGTGGCGGCGTTTTGAGGACAATCACCAGCAAACGGCTACAAACACACGCACACACATCACTGCCATCGAGGCCTGTGGTCTATTTAAGATGGCTGAAAACCAATTTAATGAAACCAAAGTCAATGGCTGTGCTGTTTTATTGCTCTACTTTCCCTTTTGTTATTCTCGGCAGGAGAGAGAAAGAGCATTATCTTAAGAGGCAAAAACAAAACAAAGCCAAATCCCAAGCTTGGTTAGCTGACAACACTAATACCACCCTATAAAGCTCAGCAAGAGAGAGGGAGAGCGAGGGAGGGAAGAGAGAGATATGGAGAGAGAGAGTGGGGAAAAAAAACATCCAGACCTTTGAACGCGGGCCATCCATCTTTTGCAGAAAGAGCCAAGGCGCTCAGCAGAAACGCCCAATTCTTTAAAGGACTTAAAGGACATGTCAAATAAAAACGCCAGAACCGGAGAAGGAGTCAACGAGCCAAACCAGTGCTAACAGTCCTCGGGGCAGCAACCGCTCCTCGCTAAGCTGTCCGATAAATCGAGGGGGTCTCGGCGCCGAGGGAGCCCCAAGGGTGGCTGCTGACGGGGGGAGGAAGGGAGGAAGGGAGGGAAGGGTGGCGGCGGCGGCGAGAAGTTACTGCCCCGATCACCGGCTGATGTTTAGGCACATCAACGTCGGACGGCGGTCGCTGGGTTCAGGCTGCGGCGCATCATCCCTTCGCCCTCTGACACACACTCACGCAGAGCTGGTGTGTGTGTGTGTGAGAGAGAGAGGCGAAGCAGAAAGAGAAAGAATAGCTGGAGACAATCCCTCATTGTTGGCTGTTTATGTGAGGCCTGCGGGGAGCGAGCGAGTCCGCGGAGGAGACGATACAATGGTCAGAGGAGCGCCTCCCTCTGCAGGACACTGTCGGCCCTGTGCTCCCGCCACCATTCACTCCGCCCGCTAAGACAATGAATAGCTTCACGCTCGCGGCCATAAGGCGCACGAACGCTTACAGAACTGTCCTGTGTCGACGGCGCGCTCGCTCCTTTCCCGAGGTGCTTGGAAGTAGGTGACTCTCCTCACTACAAAAGAATGAGCGCCTCTTCCATCGCCCCTGTGGCCAAGACTGACAAGGTGTTATTGCAAGCAGACAGAGCTTTAGCGTGTGTGTGTGTGTGTGTGTGGATGTTTGTGCGAGTGTGTGAAGCTCAGCAGGAGAGTGTCCTGGGGCTCGGATTAAGTCGTTGAGTGGATCCACTCCTGCCATGGCCTCTCCATCTCCCTCCCTCTTTCCCTCTTCTTCCTCTTCTTTTCTCTCTCTCCCTCTCAATTTGAGCCAATTGTTTGCCTTAATGGCTTAACTATTGCTTCCATCACTCCAGTCTCCCTGCAGCACAGGGCCGTGACTGAGGGCTGATCTGCACTGAGCCTGTGTGTGTGTGTGTGTGTGTGCTCGGCCAGACTGCAGAAAAGTGTCTGGATGGGTCTTTGAAGCAGCTGCTGAGAGCTGTTATTCCCTCACCTCACACTCACATTCGACAGCAGGCTCGTTCATCCGAACTGCAGCTGCACGATATTGACCATAAAACCTTATGACGGTAATTTATTTGTTCATTCATCATCTTCATTTCACATCCGCAGCCCCTCAGACCTCTGCTGTGCTTAAGGAACCGCTCGACATCTCGGCACATTCGCTTAATCGGCTTTCGTTTTCCGACATTGAGATGAGAGGATCAATACGGCATCAATCTCCTGTCTGTCAGGACGTGGTTCTTCTCGCTGGGCTCAGAGATAGGAGACACGGGGAAACACCTCCAGCGCTCCGTCCAGACTCTCGTAAGCTGTCTCATTAACATGATGTATCCTGATGCGCAAGGACTGAAATGTAAGAACAGTAATTTGTGATTTCAGATGACAGTTTATCCACACGGCTGCCAACAACTTCATTCTTTGAGAAGCTGTATCCAGCTGCTACAGATGTGCAAACAACTGGACCTATTCAGACCTTTGACAAAACTGGTGATATGTTTACAATAAATAACTTTTTCCAGAAGAATTCAACTGTTTAAAAAATGAAGTTAGAGCTGGAGTCAGAGCTTGTTGCTGCCTGGAAACGAGGTTGATGAGAGAGATGAGGCTGAACCAAAACTTCAATGTTGTGGAACAGAAAAACCAAAACAAGCTAAAAGACGCTAAAAAGCACTGTAGATATGAGGAGACTTGCAGAATCAGGTTATAAATCTAGATTGTCTGACTTTTTGTTTGTGCAAAAGATTGATTAGTGACAGTCAGTCAGTCAGAAACTGTCCCCGTCCCAGGCTGCATTGCAATATACAGTGGATGTTACAGGTAGGAGCAATAAGGAAAATAAGCCCCGCCTCCACAGATGAAGAGTCGGTGACAGCGATGGACGACCTGGAATACATTAGCAGCCTGCCATCCTCTCTGTTTGCCTTGTTCGCAGCTGGACTCCAACAGGCAGCCAGAGAGGACCGTGCAGCAAAAAGACGGCGGGAGAGAGAGAGAGAGAGAGACGGAGCGGGCGAGCGAGGCAGGTAAGAGTGGGCACGGCGGAGAGCGAGGGAGTGCAGGAGACGGATGCAGATGAGCCAGGTCCAGGAGTAAGCACAGCTCAGAGCTCAGCATGAAACCAGGCGCACGTACACACACACACACACACACACACGCACACACACACACATACACACATATCACACATGCATACACACACACACGGGCTACAGTTCAGGCTGGCTGCGTTGATCCTCCTGCTGTTTTCCCCTTCTGTTTCTGCTCTAAAACACACATCCTCTCTGACTCCCTTAACCCCCCAATCGCAGCACACACACACACACACGCCACAAAACACCGCTCACACACACTTCAGTGGGTTCGTGGAAGGGCCGAGCTGTCGCACACTTCTTCTCATTGGCAGCGTGTTTGCAGGGTGTGTAACGGTCCCACAGGGGAACTAATCTTGTTGACAAGCAGAGTGAGAAACATCAGTTCCCCCCCGAGGTAGCTGGGCGACCAAGGTCAGCTAAACACACACACACACACCGAGACACACACATGTAGGGACACGTTAACACACACACACACACACACACACACAGACCTGGAGAGTCCTCGCACATACACACCTTGACGGATTCTTACACAATGCTCACACACACACACACATACACAAAATGTAAACAGAAGTACAGACATCTGGACACACACACACACACACACACTAAAAGCTGGGTGACGATTCAATATCACATTCAGAGAAAACTACTCAAGACTCGATCATGTTATGGGTGATTTGAAATAAGAAATAATCATAAAAAAAATGATGTTTTGACTTTTCTCAAATTTTTGGTTTCATCCGATGGATCAATTTTAATAAGTGCTGGTTTGTGTCAGAACAGAAGAATTTTACTTACAAAATCATGAACCACATGAGTGAGACATTTAAAGGTTCTTGTTTTCTCGATTAGCTTCTAACTATGAGGGATCCAACAGGAACAACAGTGCAGGTATATTTCACAGTCTGTATTTCTTCAATGTGGGTGAGACTCAGAAACGATGATGTCACTTTCATCCATGGACCAATCAGGATGTAGAAACACTTGAATCATTTCAACAGTTGGTGGGTTGTTTTGGACACCGATGTAAAAATCTGATCAAGCCACGCCCACACAGTCCTGCTCGCTTTTTCAATGTTAATAAACACCTACACACATCATATAGAGACGGTATATACAGTTTTTTTTCTATTACTCTTGATGCAGTGCTGAATATTTCATGCAACAGAGAAATACTGTGAAGTTTCCAGGAGCTTAAAAACGAGCTCCTCTCCTCAACATGACAAGCACAGCTCCACTCCGAGGCACAAACATCCCGAACGGCGGCGAATACACACCTGCGCAAGCTAACACACAACACCTGTGTGCGCACACGCGTGAAAGCCACCAGCAGAGACGTCGAGAAAAACACACACAATTAATTTCATAGTCCTGAATATTTTCTGCATCAAACTGTAAACAAGATTAGCAACTTCGCCACAACACACCATAAGAGGCGTGCGCTCCTCTCGCCTGAATCCGGCGCTGTAACTGATGCTGTCATCGGCGGTGCGAGGCGGATTAGTGACTCAAACTAAATGAGTGGCGTTGCTGTATCGACTGATTTATTTGGAACACTCTTGGTTTTTTTTTTTTTCCTCTAACTGAGTTACAGCGAGGTAAACTGGCTCCCGGGGGCCCCGTTCCAGCCAAACGAGGGAGTGCGATATTGCCTGTGATTCACTTGAACTTTACAATAAGCAATATTCCACCCACCTCGGGCGCAGCGCCGGGACGACGGCCACCGGCGCCTCAGCACGTTTCACATACTCATTATCAATATTCCTCTGCTACAGGAGGGAGGACAGCTCTGATGGCATCTATGAATTACTGTGACCAGCTGAAAGAGTCTGTGCTCCACTGTATCATTGCCTTTATGTGTGTGTGTGTGTGGATGCATTTGTGGTCGCCATGGAGACGTGGCAGCACATGCGACGCAGGGAAACGATCAGATAAATGTCACAGTGGCTAATGAAGCTGCACCGGTGCCCCGACGCTCAGCTAGCTCTGCGCTAACGAGCTACCACACGCCGCCGCCCGCTAATGAGACTGACACACACACCTACACTCTCACACACACACACACATATATATGTATACACACTCAGGGTGAAGACAACACACTGATGCATGACACACGTGGATCAAGTGAAATAGGTCACATTTTGCTCGTTTCTCGTATTTTCCTGCGAGTTTAAAACAGCGGAGGAGCCGACAGCGTTTCCGCAGACGTGAGGATCCTGCAGGCGCCGCTCGGTGCAGCGTTATGATCTGTGACACATGAAGCCGGATTCATATGTGTACTTGAATTACAGTGGAAAATTAGGAGCAATGCAAAATGTGGCTCGGCAGGAAAAAAAACGTCTACACTAAAAAAGCTCAATAAAAATATATGAGGTGAAGCTTCAGTTTAAAATATCGCATCATAAAGAACACAAGGTCAAGAATGAAGCTGCACATTCATGTTTATGAACAGCTTTCACTTCTTCTTCTGATGTTTTCTTTTCAGTGCATAACGCTGGAAACGTCAGTGTAAAATTAGCACTTTAAAAACAAAATTCTGCAGATTCGGTCTGAGGGTAATGAAATCCTGACATTTGCCAAAAACTGTTGCTAATGAATCTTTTATCTTGATGAAAAAAAAACACTCAGACAGCAGGTTGGTCATTTTTAGCCAACACTGACTTTTACAGGTTTGAAAGACCAACATCAATTAAAAATCAGCTCTGTCCATTTCTCCAATGTTTATGCTATATTATATTATACTACTACTATATGCTATATTGCTATATTACTATATATGCTATATTGTATTATTTTATATTGTATTATTATTGTAGTACTGTAGTACCATATTACTAGATTATATTTATCATAATGCACTATAGTATTAGCATTACCACTGCTGCTATTGTACCTTGTACACACTCAGGTATACACATTCAAACTTCTGTTATCTCTACTGCCTAATTTATTGTGTCTATTCTTAGATTTTTTATTTTTTCTACTTATATTGTACTTTATATTTTGTATTCTAAACAGTGCAATATAGGAGAAACGATGGAGATGTCAATTTCCCGGAGGGAACCTCCCAAAGGGATTAATAAAGTACTCTGTCTGTCTGTCCAAAGGCCAAAATAAAACCAAGGCAAACAGTCAGGCTAGAATCCAGAATCGTCTTAAACAGATCTGCTCCCATTGAACGCAGACATTTCTCAGTGAAAGACACGGACGAGTTTTATATATGAGTAACTGTGAACGTATCTCAGCTAAACAAGGACTCAACACTCGTATTGCAAATCGGTATTTGAATAACTCTGCTGCGTCTCTATTGGAGCTGAAGGTTTCTCTTAACTTAATTTTAATCTGTGTGTTTTTTTGATGAATGAGGTCCTTTCAGAACCGGTACAAATCTTACTCCACGGCCCTGCACCGCGTCCACCAGTTATTTAAGCTGCAGAGAGAATCTTGAACCGTGCATTAGTCATCGCGACACCTCCTCATGCTCATGTTCTCCAGAGTCCTCAGAAACAAGAAGGAGAGGAGCATCGTCACATGCGGAGGAGATCCACTCAGAGCTGAACTCTGAACTGTAGAGGAACACTATCTATATCTGCACATCGGAGGCCCCAGAGAACACTTCAGCTCAGTACAGTTACTTCATGTTTGTACAGAATGTTTTAGGACGGCCATTTTTCGAGAAGCCATTCATTTCTGAAGCTATGAATAAAAATGAATGCAGAGTCTGTTAAATGAGCTGATATCTCTCGATGAATCAATTCGTCAAGAGTTGAAACTGTTTCTCATTAACAGATCAGTGTAGTCGCAAAAATGATGGTGATAATAGATTAATCACCAAACATCCACTGGTTGTTGTTCATTCAGTTGTGAGAAGCTGCTGCTTTTCTTTGTCTGGACAAAAAAAAAAAAAAATCATCTTCAAGAATCAATTAATCATTAATGTTACAAGAGGAGATTGTTCAGTATCTTCTAGACTTTTACAGACCAAACGATTATTGATCAAGAGATGATCAATGAGGAGACCAATCCTTCTTAACAGTATAACATTACAAAGTGAATAGAAATCAATGGCTTGGATGAAAAATGGAACAACTGCACTTTATGTATTTACGCTTGAAATGAGACTGAACCTGGACGATATGAAGTTTTTTCACCATCTTCAATAAATGAAAAAACGTTCAGTTCTTATCTGGTCACCAAGAATCAATAGGTTTGTATCCACTGGGAGCATGAATGTGCACAATAAATGTGTTTTTACAAGTGAAAGATAAGGAGATTTTCTCCTTGGAAAATCGAAAACACGGCTTAATGGCGGCTCTGTAGGAAAGGTCAGAAGGTCACTGGGATCAATAGAGTTCTTCCTCCTGGGGGTGTGAATGAGCAAAGCAAATTTCATGCACATCTGGTCACCGAGCATCCGAGCTGACAAACGTGCAGATGGAGGAGGTCACGTGACCTCTGATGGCGATGAGAATTAAAAAAAATAAAAACTGCACTTGGAAAACCTGCTCGAGTTCGTGCCACTTCTTCCTCCTTCGACGGAGCAGTTCCTCGAATTATCTCCCTAAAATTATGCTTTCTAGCTCACGTCAGCCTGACCTGGAGTTACTCTGTGTGTGTGTGTGTGTGTGTGTGTGCACGTGATAGAGGGAAGGAAGGAGGAAAAGGAATTAGAGCATCTTAAAGCCTCAACACCAGATTGGTCAAATCCAGGCAGCAGCAGCAGCAAAATTCCTCCCTAATCTTCAGCACACTTCCTCTCGTCTTCACCCCCCCGCCTCCTCCCTGTGTCTTGTTGCTATGGGAACAGCAGTGTCGGAGGGGCAGGGGTGAGGGTGGGTGAGGGTGTCTGGGGGTGCTGGGTGTTGGGTGGGCGGGCGTGTCTCTGGATGACACTGCTACGACGCTCTCATAGATTTTCTATCTGCTGCGGGAGGAGGAGGCCTCCACCTCCTCCGTCACCTCCCGCTCCATCTCTCACGTTTGCGGAGCTTAATGAGAAACAGCTTGTTTGTGCTGTGTGCGTGGCCGTGCGTCCCGCGTGCGAGCGTGTGATGAAATGGCAGCGGCTCTGATTGTCTGGCATGGCGCTGCGGCCGCGTTCTGCCAAAAGTCATCATCTGACTCGCCGACGGGGATGATGGCCCATTTGACTGATGCGTCTCCACAAAACGGGCCAACAATGCCGATCCAACCGACAGAAGAAAGAGCGGACGGGGGGGGGGAGGGCGGAAGCGGGTTGGGATCATATCAGATTGGCTTCGATTGGAGCGACCCAGATTTGGGACCTGGTCAAAAAAGGCCTTTTGAGCATTTGTTCGCTGTGTGTTTTACAGTAAATCCTCAATATTGTGCACCTGTACAACATGTAACACCTCCACCGCTGCGCCCGGCTCGAACAATAAACCCCCCCCGGTGTGTTCACGCACATCGGTCGTGACACCTCTAAAGGTGACGACTGAGCAGAAAACCACAGGGTCGAGGCAGAAAATGGCGTAATAAGGGCAGCGGAGAGAGACAAAGAGACCCGGAGAGAGAGGAGGCAGCCAGCTCCAAAACACCGCTGATTTAACAACACCGCCGTTTGTTGCACCGGCTTCGGCCCAATTACGTCCCATTGTGAGTGAACCTCGGCGCCACTGGCGACACAAAGGTTACAAAAGCCTGGATGTCACCTCTATTAGCATTTGGCTGCTGTTTTCATACGTGACGGCAGCATTGTTGGGACGCCTGCTCTCAGCGGGTTCCTGTGGCGAGTCCAGCCCGAAACCACCTCTGACACTTTAATAAACCGCCATCGCCGCTCTTCACTCTCGACCTCGGAGGAGATGGTGGTCGCGGTCGCTGGGAGAAGAAGGGAAGTCGAGCCAGGTGGAGGCGACACAGCTCGAGGACGCCTTCCTATCAGGTGGCGTTGTTTTCTGTGTCGCGGGAGAATAAAAGAGCCGAGCACCGAGGAGCCGCTCTCCTCCGCGAGGACACATCTGTAAGCTCTCGTTCGCACTGTAATTTCCCTCGTAGATCATTTCATGGTGGTTGCACCTGAGCGTGTTTGTGTGTTTGACCTCAGGTTCCCTTTAGATACGCAGCACAACTGGGGCGTTTTGTCCACATGTACAGCACATTCTGCGGTCACACACACACACACACACACACACACACAGTGTACGGAGCGAGCCGGGCTGCTGTCCAGCCTTTCCCTGCTGTGATTCATGCGAACGAAGGCGTGCGCTGCCAAGTCCATCAAGTCCTCTCGTCTTGTTTTTCCCTTCATCCCTTGTTTTCTTTCTTTTCTTTGCACTTTTTTTTTGTTTCCTTTCATGACTCCCTTCACAGTTTTTCACTTTCTGTCCCTGGGCTTCCAAAAGGCTTGTAGAATTTTATTTCCGAACTAAAAAAGAAATTTGACACAAATTACAAACCGTGTTTCAAATTCTCGGTGATAAGCAGAGTTTTTAAAGTCTGAGTCAAGTTTCAAGTTGGCAAAGACAAATCCGAGTTCTGGTCTCAAGTTTGGTCAAAATAAAGTTCAAGTCAAATCTAAAGTCTTTACAAAACAAGTCTCGAGTCAGTCGAGACATGTTTACAGTCAACAATCAAGTTTAGTCAGAACAAGCCTAAAGTCTTGTTAAACCAAATGTGAAGTCAAATTTCAAGGGCAAATCCAAGTCAAGTCTCAAGTTAAGTCTATGTCTCAAGTCAGTCAAGTCCAGCTTAGGTCACAAGTCTTGTCACAGTAAGAATTGATTCAGTTCTAAAGTCCATGAAGAAAAGTTCCAGTCAATGCTCAAATGTTGCCAAAAAAGTTGGGACCGAGTCCAAGAAACTGCTTCTTTCATTCACTTCCGGTCGAGATTTATAAAGTAAATCAAGTAAAAATCCTTTAAAATACAAACTGATTTCATTATATTTCACAACACAGAGACCTTAAGGTTAAGTTAATTCCTCATTCATTAATAATGTTTCCACCTACAGGACTTTGGACTCTCATGTCTTTATTCCACTCGGTGCCTCTTTACTTCCCCTCCTCCCTCCTTCCTGTCCCTCTCTGCTCGTCTGATTCCTTAAGCGTGTCGTCAGCATGAGGCAGGAAATCACTTGCACATTGCAGCTCTGTGTTTCCAATAGCTTTACTCCATAAAATTACAACGATGCGCACTCGGAGCCAAGTTTATGGGGGGGCTGGGAGGCCCCTGGATCTCTGACACTGAGAGCCGCAGGACATCTCCTATCATTGGACCTGAAAGCGCCTCCAGACGAGGGGATGCTAATGCCCACCACGGTGTAATTACGCCTATAATGTTGTACAGGAGGAGGTGGAGGTGGGGGCGGGGCAGAGAGGAGTGGGTGATAGCATTAAGGGATATTAGGGCGGGTAGGGTGTTCATTTTCATTAGGTTTTATGGGTTGAAAAAACATTGTCATGCATACCAATTAGCACTGGAACAGATGGCTCGGTATGGTTGTATGTTTCGTCTCACACACACACACACGCACAGGAGCGGGTGAGGAGTGTGTGTGCTGAAGGGAGTCAACAGTAACAATCCAGACGACAGCATCAGGCCGGTCAACAGGGGGAGTTCAGGCTGACAGGTGTTTATCCCTCGTTACCTTCCTTCCCCTTTTCCTTTCCTGTTTCCTTTTTCCCCCTCTGCCCCCCCCCCTCCCAGGTCAGGACCTCGAGAGCGGCATCAAACCTGCATCAGTCTGTTCAACAGTCTCTCTGAGGAGGCAGCCATATGCTGACATATGCTGATGCATTGGAGAGGGATTGCTTAATTATGCATGTGTGTGCCCACGTATGTCTGTGTGTGTGTGTGTGTATGTGTGTGTGTGTGTGTGCAGCCCAGCTCGTCTCTCAGATCCCAGATGCAAACACAGTCGAATCAACACAGAGATTTGACCGATCTGGTTTTTGAGGAGCAGCTTTGACTTTCAGACTGTATCTATGTGACATTTTGAGCTGATATTCAGCATCTTAAAATCTATTTTTTCTTGGTCTGAGTCAGCATTTTTCTGAGAGCTGTTTTCATGTCAGAGTTGAAAAGCCTGTGAAAAAGCAGTCAGGCCGTGAAGAGACGCTCACACTGAGGGAATATTAACAACCATTTTGCCACATAATCATCAACCTAATCATGATACTAAAAGACTTTCAGTGCACATTATTCCAGAGCAAATCTACAAACACACACACACACTGATGGACGACTCAGAGACAACGCCATGTCTGTAAAGGCCACTAGAGGGCAGTAAACAACACAACAAGCACGTTCATGTCCACCTGATGAACAACTCTCCTTTCAGCTCTGTTTTGGTTCCCTCCAGCTGCTAAATGCTCCACTCTGTTCACCAGCCTGCGACAAGGTCGATGAGTAACTAAACCAAACCAAAACAATGAGGTAAAAGAGGCTCCAAAGCTCCGTGAAGCTTCACTTCTCACTGCTAATATCACAAACACTCACGAAAAGGTTGATTTACAGCCAACGTGAAAAACATTTTACCAGTTTCCTTGTACCTTTATCCAGCTGCTTTTATTTCTATTAGCACTCATTTAAAAAGCGTTCTGCAGAAGAAAGCGTCCCCCATGAGGTCTGTGGACGGTCAAGGACGCCGCTTCTGAAAAAAAAACAACAAAAAAAAAAACGCTGCCACATTTTTTGGATGTTTTCAATGCTTTGAACGCAACAAATGAAATTCCGCTCATTGTGTGGTGGCGGCAGCTGCGATCTCAGAGGCAGACGTGTGAAAAGCTGAGAAATACACTAAAAACCATCTGCTACATTTCACCTGAGCTGGGTCGATAGATATTTTTTTTTTTTTTTTTTTTTTACAAACTGAGTGACCCACCTGGACATGAAAGGCCTCTTTGTGCGTCTCCTCATCTCTTGTCCGTCTCACTCCTCCCTGGCTTTAGCTCCGTGGCGGCGGGGCGGGTACAGGTGCGCCTCCACACTTCGGAGACTTTATACTAGCAAACGCTTTAGCTGCGGCGTTAGCCACGGCTCAGTGGCTTTGAATGGGGACGCGCTAACAGGCTAGCGCTGCAGTCCCAGAGCCCATTGATCTGTGCTGCTCACTAATAACAGACAGCAGAGACTCCCCGGCTCTCTGGGGCCATTAGGATGCATGAGTGGGAACCGTGCTAAATGGGACAATACACAGAGGTGTGTACAAGGGTAAATACACTCCAGTTTATATGGAGAGGCAGATACACTGCGGGTAAGCTCGACTAACTCCTTTGGCTAACCTTGGAATTGCATTACTCTGCGTGTTTGTCTTAGTATGTGCATGTGTGTGTGTGTGTGTGTGTGTGTGCATGTGCATGTGTGTATGTGTGCATGTGCGTGTGTGTGTGTGTGTGTGTGTGTGTGTTGTGATATAGGGATTAAGCGCAGCGTTACAGCATGACCCAGGCTGCTATATTTAGGGTCGTGCTGTTACGTTTCCAAGCCATTATCCAGACCTGTGGGGACGAGCAGGGATTTCAGCACACACACACACACACACACACGAATACACAATGCACTAACTGTGGTGTGTGTCGGCGCACTGGCAGACCTACATTCAATCTCCCATCTCCTGAACGGTAAGAGGAGAGAAATGGAGAGGCCTGTCTGCTCTCCATCCCTCTAAATGTTTAATGAACCATCTCTCTCTGTCTCCCTCTCTCCCCTCCACTGTCTCTCTAGCTCGCTCGTCCCCTCTCTTACCCCCGCTGCTCAGCCCTCACCCATCATCCACTTTTTCTCACTTCATCCTTGTTTGTCCGTCTCTCTGCTCCTGCAGGCGAACAGACACCACATATTGGTTCAGGACGAGGCTTGAATGCTGACGAGGAAGACGAGGAGGAGGAGGAGGAGGAGGAGGAAGGCTCATCTGCATCACATTTCCCTTCGCAGCTCACCCTCCCTGTGGCCTGGATCCAGCCTCGCCAAACACATCGTTTGTTCTCGCTCAACTTTTCACTTGATGTTTGAAATTTTGCACTTTGCGCTCCCTGCCAGCGCCCCCCCCCCCCCCCCCCCTTCTGACGGGACGGTTTGGGGTTGACGGCGAGCTCGCGTGTTTCCGTGTTGAGCACACGGGGGGACGCGTGCGGCGGCGCCGTTCCAGCTCCTAAGTGCTCGTAATGTAACTGGCAAACATTTCTGGCACGAGGCAAAGATGTGAAAATGCTGCGGTGCTGTTTGTGAACTCCACCGTCGCAGGTGTTGTTGTTTAGACGAGATTTGGCTGCGCAGGATAAACGCCGCTCTGTTTTATTAGGACTAATCTACTGCACTCTTCTTTATCTCTTAATTCTGAGGAAGCCGTCTTTATCTTTTTTTTTTTTTTTTTTTACCTGTTCTGAATAAGCTGCTTTTACCTGTTAAACAGCTCCGGCAAATCTGTTTTTGTCTGTTAATCTACTCTGAACACATTGTTTACAGGTTAAACTTTTAATCTTCGTGTGCTGACGGCTACATCTGAAAATCTGTCACAGTTTAGCGAGCACACATTGGTCCAATTAGGAGGCTTTATCCAGGTAGAGCTGAAGACACAGAAATGATGAACGGAGACTTGACTCGTGTTGACTCGAGACTCGAACGCAAAAATATTCAAGTCTCAAATTCTGAATGAACAATTAAAAATAAGTGCAGATAAGACGGCGTGAAGGAGGCGGCACAGATTGCATGTTCAAATATTAAAGTTGCACTGAAAAGAATGAAAACACACAGCTCTAGGAGGGAAGTGTTAAAATGCTGAGTCATGTTAACGGTCAGTTTCAGAGACTTGTGACTTGTTTTGAGACGACCTGACCTGTCACGACCGACTCGAGGTTTGACTCCAGACTCGCTTCGACTAGATTTAAAATTTGCTTTTGACTCGTCACAACTGACTCGAGACTCGTCCTCAAGAACTTGGGACCTGACTCGACTTTATTCCTATGAGGACAGACTCCATCTTTGTTTTGCACTTCCCACAACTGACTCGAACACGTCGCCACTGTTTTGAGACTTCGCCCTGAAGGTCTTTGTCTTGCTTCATTAACAAACACAACAAACAGGTCTCCTCAGGATAAAAAAAGGGTCTTTGAGACGAAGGAGCTGCTGTTTTTTTACAGGTCGAAACAACTGCTCCTTTCATTTTGAATGAAAGACTATTGGGAACAAAAACAGTCATTTTCTCTGATTTCTCTGATGTTCTCTCGTCTGGCAGCTCTGAAGAACATATAAAATGCGTGAAAACCTCTCACTCCGCCGTGAAAACATAAACATAATACACCAGACAAACCGCCAGTGTGTGTTTCCGCGCCGGCGTGCGTGCGGATGTGTACGAGTGTGGGTGTGAGCGAGCGAGCGAGTGAGTGAGCGAGCGCACTTCTACTCCCAGCCCCAGGACTTCAAATTATCCCGAGGCTCCTCCAAAACACACTTCAGAATTTTTGTCTGCTTTCCAAACTCATTACTTTAGTAGGGCAAATCAAACAGGGCGCATTAAACGGAACTCAAACGTGAAGAGAGTGGAGTGCAGGGGGAAGAGTGTGTGTGTGTGTGTGTGTGCCAGAGCGAGTGCGCCTGTGTGTTAATTAGAAGGATCCTGCTCTAATTAATGGCCTATGAATAGCCACACTGGGTGAGGAGTCAAGGTTAGACACCTGTGTAGCCGCGCCGATGCCAAAGCGAACTTCTTCTCAGGGTCTATCAAATTACACGCATTTAATGTAAATACAATATTGGCAGGCTCGCCCGCCGCCGCCGCCGAGCCAAGAGAGGGAGCGGAGTGTGTGCGTTAAAGAGACAGCGTGTGCATCCAACATGGATGATGTCAGAGCAATTAGCGAACACATGAATCATCACTGGGGAGGTAACGACCTCGGAGCGCCACAGAGGAGAGTCAATTACTCCATCATGGCAGAACTTGGCAGTAGTACACATTATTTATTACTCATTTCAGAAGTGATATTATGACTTCGCCGTGCTCCGTGCTAACATTAATTTGTTATAATCCTCGAATTTTGTTGCACCCTTTCAAATTTGCAAATTGAATCCTTTGCATAAGCCAGAAGCACGTCTGAAGACTTTTCAGACTGGGAATTTAATAAATGACTTTCACAGGTTACACACGTTCAGGTTGCCGCTGTTCACACTCGTAGAGAGGACGTTTTGAAAAGTAGCGATGGCCTCGGCTCCTCCGGGACTCGATCCAGGAGTCGAGAGATTTCAGTCATAAACAAACTAACACGTTCCAGATGTGTGTTCTTTGCAGATGAGTCTTTAAGGTTTTGACAATCAGCCGTCATGACAAAACTTTTCTTCCTCTGATGAAACTTAAAGGAACTGTACATCCCTCTATAAGAGCACATTTACAGTATATCTGTCATCTTTTGCCCTGATGTAACTATGAAACTACTTTTGTCGTCAATCCCTAAAAAGAGCCACATTAAACACATTCATCTGTGTTGTTTTGAAAGAGAAGCAGCTCCCATGATTGAAAACACTGGAAACCGCATGAGTCACTGATTTTTAAGAAGCAAAGACAACACAGAGTCTGCGTCCTGACAGTTTTGAAGTTCGGGCGCCGTTGGTCATGGAAGCATCGCTCAGAGTCAAAACACCACATAACTCACGGTTGCATTGGATTATGGGCTTTTGAGGCTGATGACGGGGGACACGATTCAGCTTCTGCTACAACCAACTGAAATCCTAATGTGTCCTGTTTAACATTCAAACAGTCAAAACATTAAAGACCATCACTTTGTTTTCAGTAAACCCGAAAAGTGACCAGATGCTGCACAAGCACGGAAACTGAAAATCCATTTGAAAGAGTGAGAGAAATGTCACAGCATCTGAACAAAGCTGCCTCTCTGCTCCTTCTATCAAATCAAACCTGCCTTCTCCCCCCAAAAAAAGTTGGCTCTTGTGCTTTCTGAAGAACTGTCTCCATTACAGTTTGATAGCGTTTCTTGCAGCGCCTCTGGGTCTCCACTGGAAGCTGTTACAACTGCTGTGAATCCAATCTGATGACAGCTGCCTCCCTCCACCCAGGAACAAGCTACTGGCTTTTCAGAGCTGCTTCACCAGGTGGGGGTGCACGCTTTCGTTTTTCCACTTCATTATTAAATAATACCAGANTTGTTAAGAGTAATAGGCATGGATTTGAGGAGAGAGGGGAGGGAGGCTAACGGGCGCTGATGTAGCCGGACCCGCTCACTTTCTCAGCTCCGGCTAACAGGGTTTCCTCCGGCCCCCCAAAACACTCCGTCCTGCCATCACAGCGCTGTATACGGCGGAAGAAAAATTACCCCCATTATGTAATCTCTATAATGATTCCTATTGAGGAAGCAGAGGCTACAACAGCGGTACAGTAAATTACACTAAACACCATTACTCTTGACAGCTCCTTTTGAGTGTGTGTGTGTGTGTGTGTTAGGTGAGCGAATGATTGAGTGTGTGTGCAGGAGTGCGTGAGCGCCGCTCTCACGCTGAAATTAAACTGGGGCTCAGGTGAGAAACAGAGCAATGCTTCAGCATGGAGAGAGAGAGAGGAAGAGGAAGGAGAAGGAGTTAAACACCCGGAGGAGTTGGCAGACGGTGTAGAATAAGCCTGTCTGGGCGGAACAGGAAACGGAGGGGAGGAAGACGGGACGAGAGTGAGAGGGTGATGGAGGAAGAGAAGGGGAACAGAGGGAGCTGACAGGGAGATTGAGAGACGGCGAGATTGATGGCATGTATTGATGAAACGGATGGAGGACGAGACAAGAGAGACACGCACGTCAGAGGCCATTACTCATCTGCGGCGCACACTCACGCACACACACACACACAGGAACGCGGCGAACGCCACCCAAGGGTGCCGCAGGAACTGTCTACCACCCGCCTCTCTCCATTTCTCTCACCTTCTCTCTCTCTCTCTGTCGTCCCGCTCGTCCCACCCTCCGTCTGCGCCTCCATCTTTTGCTTTCCTGCCTCTCACACTTCGCCGCCACTCTCCGGAGATTCACATCGTTCGCATCACATCATATTCCTGGAGAAGCCTGTTTATAGCATTTACATTTGAAGAGGAGCAGCGGTGGATGAGATATCGCAGGTTGATAAATTATTAGACTATTGATCCTAGATGAAACTGTTCTTGAATGTTTTTCTATGCTTGAAAGTAAGTACATTCACTCATGTCAGAGGTAAATACTGTACAGTAAAAGCTACTATTTAATTCAAATTACATATAAAAACATTTGACATATTATTCCAGATTTGAGGCTCTCAGTTCTGTGGCTGCTCAGGTTTGAACTGTGCAAAGCTCTGCTGGGATTCATGTGAAGCCACCATGAGCTGATAAGAAAGATAAAGCTGTAACTTGTCCAAAGCAAACAAAAGAGACACTGACGTCCTGAAGAAGTATGTTGCTCCCATAGACTGTATAAAATATGGACCTAGTGTCCGTGACGTCACCCATAGGTTTCTGAAGAGCAAAAATGAAGCAAATCGTAGTGCGTAGCCATCTTGGTAGCCTACCTCCGGTTACTCCAAATATGGACAAAGAGGTGGAGCGAGGGCGGAGCTGAGGCGGGTCGAATGAACGCTATTGGCTGAAAAAAGCCGCTTTATTCGAAATAATCAAACTAGCTACGGCTAACCAGCTAGGTTAAATGCTAATTATCGTTGCTAGCCGGCTAACCCCACGACAATCTCTTTCCCAAACTCAGTGACTAGAATTAGCCGGGGTGACGCCGTTTAGACCGTCAGTGGCTAGTTGTCAATCAAAGTGGCGCCACTTAGATTGACAGCTATGAATTGTGCATAATGATGTATGCTGTATATTTTAAACGAACGCCTTATAAAAAAATTCGCCCCCCCCAGAGTTGTCATGGAGTAGAAAAACAGCTTATGAGACTAGAGCCATGTTTTGAACCAGGCTGTAAATATGTTTTTTTCTGTCATAAAATCGGACATTTTAACATGGGGCTCAAATGTAATTGACTCCCTTCTGCAGCCTGCTCTAGTGGTTATTCGAGGAACTGCAGCTTTTTTGCACTTCCGCATTGGCTTCATTTTTCAGCGCCGGAGGTTGCCGCTTGGTTGCTCCTTGTTGCACAGGATGGTAACTTGTATCTTGTATTTAACACTCTGCAGACTGAGTACTTTTACTCATGATACTTCAATTCTCTTCTTAAATTACTCCTTTGAAAGCAGAGCTGGCTGGTTCTGCTTATATAAAGGCTCTAAATATCCGCCTCCTAAATATCGATGAGTCAAATCATGACTTGATCAAACCTCATGTTTTCAGTTCTTCTCCTCTACTTCCTGCACACTCGCACAAAAACCAAGACAAGTTAACAGCAGGCAAGAGTGGAGGCAAACGTGTGTGTGTGTGTGAAGATGCCAAGAAAAGCATTAAAACTTGAGTCTTACAGGCGAAGAAACTGGCAGCTCAGTGTAAAGCAGCTGTTGTGTGTGTGGAGCCGAGCTTGATTGGAGCCTGTGAATGTGTTATAATTGAAGATATGGTGCATTAATGAAAATGTGTCAGCGATGATGCCGAGTATTGACGGAGAAGAAAAAACAGGAACTACTAAATAAAAAGAGAGTCTGGAAACATTCTGCTCCTCCTCCGGCTGATCTATGCTCCCTATTATGATTATGCAAGAAGTCAAATTTGGACTCCATATGCTGGAATATGAATAAAGTCCCGCTACTTGACCCCTCGACTCATCTGCTGTCGTGAATTATGTGACTGAACCGTGCGAGACAGAGAGAATTCCTGTCTAAATCTGGCTCGTATGTGTGTGTTTCATACGGCAACATTTCCCATAATGAGCACCCAGGGGACTTGTTGCCGCGCGCTCTCTTCTCAAAAAGGTCTGCACAGACTTCTGGGATACCTCCGCCGCTCCCCAGAGGCTCCAGGCAGACTAAATGGCCATTTCCATGACGGCGTGCTCGCAAAGCTGCAGCATCACGTCTGTCCCGCAGGCATTTAATTCACGAGTTCAAACCGAGCTCTAAAAAACTGACGACTAGTGCAAGAGGTGTGCAAATACTCTGGTGTTAAGAAGAAGCTCCAATTAGAAACAAATCAAGCCATCAGGCCCCATATGGTCAGATTCTACCCCAGGAAAGATCCAGGGAGGGTTTGTTTTTTAATTTGGATCGTCTACTGACAGAATCCTGCCAAAGCTGTCACTTTCATTCCACTGATGCCAGACTGCATTATCATTACACATCTCCTGTTATGCAGATTTAGATCTCTGGGCTGGGACGGACTGAGGCGAAGTGGAAACTGTCCTGTGGTCTGACAAATCAAATTATTAGGGCCCGAGCACACTAAATGTGAAGGACCCTATTGTAACCCTTAGGAGAATTATTTTTCTCGCCCCACTTTAAACCCAAATTGCGGGCATTCCGCTCGAGATAAATGCGACCGCGCCTAGCCAAAATGGTCAGTCCCGGCGAAACTTTATGAATCCAGGGTCTGCGCAAAAATACGTGCTCTGTAGCGGCCCCTAGGGGCCCGTGCCGCTAGTGTGAGCTACGGGCCCGAAAATTGGCGTGCACAACAAGCATTGCAAGCCCTATGAAAAAGTCCAAGGGGACCAGCGTCAATTCCAAACAGGAAGTTTGCAAATTAGCGTTGAACGTTGCGTTTTAGCGATTTGCACGCTACGTATTTGAACGAACTCGTCCTAGGGTTTTAATCAGATCGACTCCAAATTTGGAGGGTGCGTACGAGACACATTGACCATTAAAAGCTATTAAAAGAATTTGCGTAGGTCAATGGGCGTGGCCACAAACCACGCCCAAAAAACACAAAATTTTCACAACCTCCGACGTGCACGAAATTTTATGGGCATAAAGGGCGTGGCCGTGAGGGCCCGATCATCGCCGCTTGCGGCTTTAATTGACATTCTTTTTTAATCATGTCACATCCTTCGATCTGAAGAGGAGCGGGACCATCCGGCCTGTTATCACACAGTTTAATGGGGATGTGGAAGTGCTCACACATCTGATGCTGAACAATATAAACAGGTTTTGACGACCTTGCACATTTCAGCAAAATAATGCCAAACAGAAAACTGGCCTGCCTTCAGTCCCGACTTGTCGCCCATTGAAAACAATTGGAGCATCATGACCCCGAACTGTGGAGCAGCTGAAATCCTACATCAGACAAGGCATTTCGCTTTCAACACTCCAGAATCTGGTCTCCTCGGCCCAGAGGTTTACAGAGTGTTGTTACAAGAAGAGATGATGCAACATAATGGTAAACATGCCCCCGTCCCAACACTAACATTTTACACAGCTTCGCTACTTATAAACCCGAGCAAACACTTTCAGGATGAAGTCAAACACCGTCGCTGCAGTCAGGCTCCAAAATCCTGTGGAAAACCCTCCTGAAACAACTGTTATCACATCAGACCAGTGGTTTTTGAATGAGAATCACATGTGGGTGTTAAGCCAAGCTGTCCACATACTTTTGGCCAGCAGCAGTCACAAGACATGAAATAGTTCTTATCACTGCAGGCGGCTCTCTTATAAAACAACTTGTATTCATTTGAAAACCACTGAGCTGGTGTAATATAATTCAGCTCGTCTCTGCGAGTTAAGACGAGCACACGAGAACAGAGAGCCAGCAGTGGACGGCGTGCTGCCGGGTAAATGCTTCCTTTCTGCTGCCGTGGACTCGTGTAGGCCGTTTAAAACCAGTCCGCTCTCCACTAAGCTGCATTCACCAAACATCTGCTTAACATCCCGCACACACACCGCTTAATACAATGAGCCGATATGCCGAGCGGCGGCGGCGGAGTGCGCGCCGTCCTCTCTCTCCCCGCGGAG
This sequence comes from Centropyge bicolor, assembly GCA_037975185.1. Classification (NCBI taxonomy): domain Eukaryota; kingdom Metazoa; phylum Chordata; class Actinopteri; family Pomacanthidae; genus Centropyge; species Centropyge bicolor. The sequence goes on along the minus strand of JBBMOC010000004.1, from coordinate 14,589,549 downwards.
GCTTCAAATGCATCACACCTAATCAGAGAGGGAGGCTCAGCTCGTACCGCCGGCTAGTGCTGCATGCTAATCCTCTGCAGATGAAGACGCTAAGCTAAGCGCGGGCTGACAGCCGTGCGGCGGGAACGGCAAAGGAGGCTAATGCTAACGTCTCCGCCTTCGCTTCACACAAGCACACACGCTCCTCAAAGCTCAATGCATCGGGGTATTTGTTGCAAAGGAGTGTTTCATGACTTGCTGTGTGTGTGTGTGTGTGTGTGTGTGTGTGTGTGTGTGTGTGAGGATGTGAGTGTGTAGAAAGACTAGCCAACGACAGCTGCATTAAAAGCCTTCAACTTCAGTCTGGCCAGCTGAGATTTGATTTGGCTGTGAGCATCTGTGTGTGTTTCTGTGTGTGTGTGTGTGTGTGTGTGTGCGCCTGCGGGTATGTGCGTGTGTGTTCATGAAGGAATTTGACAATAATACTAACAAGCGCCCAGGGCCAGAATGTGGGATGCAAGACAACCTCTCAGCATAAAGTTAACGTACACACACACACACACACACACACACACACACACACACACACACACACAGAGTTCAGTGAGTTGTTGTTGTTGTTTACCAGCCGAGGTGAGACGAAGCCGTGGACTTCTCATTAAAACAAAAACCTCTGGAACTTTTCTCATTAGTGTGTGTCTCTGCAGCGCATGTCTGCGGTGTGTCGGCGCGCTAAGCCGCTCACTCCGAGGAACGATCTGTGAGTGGTTTTTGGCCCGGGCTCAGTTTAAACACACTCGTGAGTAGGTAAACACAACCGCCCATCCGTCCATCCGTCAGCGTGTAAGTGTGTCAGAACATCTGTGCGCTGGCAAAAGATTCGGAGAGGAAACCACCCGCCTCAGAGGGATCATGGCGGCGAGGCACACACACACACACACACACACACACACACACATACACACACGCGCGGACACACACTAACTGGCTATAGTTGTGTGAAAGCACCCCAGAGGACCACAAAAGGCTATAATGTCTGCCGCTGAGAAAAGCACTTACAAAGAGCTGCCTGCCAATCTCAGCCAACCGCGGCCGCCATTATGCCCACCGCTGTGCCCACTCACCGTCAATCACGTCTCGCCGCCACACCCACCGCCTGACAACCTGCAAAACGTCTCGCAGCTCCCAGCCAGCGCTGCTAATTGCAACCGCCGCTGCCAACCGCTCAACGCTAACCACAACTCGACATAATGTAAACGCCGCCGCCGCCGCCGAGGCGTCCAAAGACACATAGAGCCAGAACAACACCGCTCCTCGCCTCACCTTAGCTTCCTGCCTCCCCTCTGACACGTTACATCCCATTAACGAGGTGTCACCGCTAATATTCGGGACGTTAATTTGCGCCGCTCCTGAAGCCGATTTGATCCAAACAGAGTGTGACAACTTTAATGACCAAACAAAACAGAGGACAAACAAAGCTAAAGACCTGCTGCTAAGTCGTGGCGCGGCCGGCCTGCGGGGGGGGAGGCGGCTTCTGAAGCGGAGGAAAAACAACCGGAGGAAGCTTTTCATGTGGCCGCGCCATCATTACGGCGGGCGAGGTGAGGCGGGGGCCTCATTAGGGCCGGGATTGATTGAAGTCGGGGATCTTCTCTGTTCAGACTTGGGAATGAAAGGAGGAGGAAGAGGATGCTTCAGAGGCTGTAACCTCACCTGCAGGTAAACTCCGCCTCCAGGAAGTGATTATTCAAAATCCTTAAAAAGACCTGTGTGAGAGTTCGTCCTCAGAAACCTGGATTCAAACATATGCAGTTCCTGAGATTGGTCAAACTAAAACATGCCGCTCGACATTTATTGACATCACCCTTTCAGGATTTCTGGGTAATGTAGTTTAAGTGCTTCCCAACAGTCACCTCCAGCTGACATTTGTAGCCGACAGCGCTCCAGCTTCAGGACTACAATTAGCATCAGCTTCGGGGGGGGGGGGTCACAGGAATCAATTAAGCTGTCAGAGGAAGTTCTGACGAGACCGAGAGGTCGGGGTTAAGTTGGAGTCTTTAAAGAAAGCGAGATATTCATGGATACACCTGGAAAAGGAAAGAAAGTCGTTCTGTTCTTTTTTTTCAAAATGCCAGACTCTCTTCCCCCCCTCCCTCCCACTATCTCTCTCCTCAACCTTCCATCTTCTAAACCAGGTTATTCTTGAGAACCGGGGCTCCTGTCAGCTCCCACCAGCTCTTGCCTCTAAATGACAGAGGTAACCCTCTTATATGAGCAGCCATTGCTAAAAGCATGTCATTTTCTCCTGCTAATGTCAAGTGGGAACGGATCAGAGCAGGCGGGGGGGAGTTAATAGCGCCGCGTTCCTGCTGACTTGAACTCAAGCTTCCTGCGTGACCCTCGCCGTCGTGAATAGCCGCTGATCGCCTGGGCTGACCTCTTCATCTGAATGTGACCGACTCCTAAAAAGCCCCGAGTCATGATAATGAGCTGGGACGGAGGTGGAGGGTCTGACATTTCTCCTCACTCTTAAATGATCTCACCTGTCCGTCTTTGTTTGGCAAAGCCACAAACCTTCCTTACATAAATCCACTCCAGCCAAACACAGTGCTCACTTCACAAAGCCAGACACACTTTTTCTATCGATCTGTACATTAGCAGGTTGTTGAACAACACGGAGAGAAATAGCAGCAGGTTGACTGGACTATTCAGAAAGGCCTCAGTGCAATCAGGACTAATCTCCCAGCTCACTGCCTCGACGATTAGAAACAAGGTGAAGCAAATACGTTGGTCGAAAAAGATTTAGGGTGGAAATCAAATTTTATAGTGATACAAAACAACAATAATAATGTGGATAAGTATCATCAGAAGAACGTACAATTAGTAAAATAGCACATACTTCGTCAACATGTCTGACACTTGAGAAGAAGCCGACCTGTCTGCATGTGGCTCCAGGAGCTTTAACCAGCTGAAGGAATGTTGTGAATGTAGTCGTCTATAGTTCATCATTCTTTTCAGCTCAGGGTCATTTCAGCAGCTTCAGTCTGAAAGCAACACGACTGACACAGCTAGCTCGCCGGTGAACACAGGCTTATTCATGAATTAGAGTCCAGGTAAAGTTGAGTTTTATGACTGAATGATTTCATGTATATTTAACACATAGATTATAGCCAGTTTGATTCACAACCACAAATTACTGATCACAACAAAACCAAACAAGAGAAGAAACAGGATGAAGCTTTCAGTCGCCGCCAGGTTTGAACCACCTCCAAACGTCTGAGATATTCATTTAAGTTTTGTGCTGTTAAATTAACATCTCTTCCATCCAATCTTTCTATTTTGTGAGAAATTCCTCCTTTAACTTTTTTCGTTTTCACGTCTTCGACTGAAAACATGAAATCCTCCTTTTACCTTTTCATTTGCATCAAACCGCGGCTCCATCCTTTCTGCTGATGAGAGAAACAAACCCGGCTTCCCACAGTGCATTGCTGCCTGGAAAAAGAGGCTGCGGCTGATTCATCCATAACCAACAGAGCCATCAGCGGGAGGAACGGCGTCTCTCTGTATTCCACTCATGCCCCCTCCTCTCCACTGCAGAGGCTAGAGGTCCGCACACACTGTGGCTCCACTCATTACCTTGCTGCTTGGATGCTAGACCCCCATTCACCCCACTCACACTCACACACACACACACACAGCGACACCCACACCCCCCCTTGATTAATCATCTCTTTTTAACCCCTCCCTCGCCGCAGAGCCTCACATCGACCTCCTCCCAAGATGCTCCACGCCGAATCAAACGTGATCCTGATTTTGATTGGCTGCTTCACAACAGAGCTGGACGGCTTCATTACAAACATTTATTTATGAGGATCTGATCGAAACGTGATTAGAGTCAGCTGCATCGTCAGGTGATTTCTCTGATTCCAGAAGCTCATTGGAGCAGCTCCTGAGCAGAGCAGAGGCCTAACACTGATTTACTCTACTTCATCCTGATTGAGGGAGGCTGAAGGTTCCACACATTATTTTACAAAACCAACATATGTTACAATCAAAATCTGCTGAGGCACAATTCCATTTCTTTTTCTCACAGCTGGCGAATGATTCCAGTTAACTAAACACTGTCAGAGGTCAGATAAAACAACATGAAATTCCTGAGCACCTGAACGCACCACCACGCGACGCACTGATCCTCCCAGTGATTTTGGACAGCAAATTCAATATCTCCAATCGCAGTCAATTGTCTCCCTAAGCTGCAAATCCGAGCGTCGAGATTTGAATTAATGTGATATGTGATGTGACACTTTGCACTGGTATTAAATTAGCGGCTGAACGTCTGAGCTCGGAGAATTTTTGCTTCAGGTGTCCCGTCCGAATGAGTTTTATTTGAATGTGTGACTTCCAGCTGTGAATGAGAAAACGTCCTCATATCCTGGTAGAAATCAGCCCGGCTGCTGTCATGGCGTCCCGGGAGTCCTTCCATTATTCACTGTCTACAGAGCAGCTCCAGGATCTGTCTCCAGCTAAAATCCTCTCTCCCTCTCTCTGCTGCTGTGTTTATAGAGAAACTAGTTAAAACACACATATTAAATCTGAACTGTGGAAACGACGGCATGGCCTTTAAAACGTGGCTCCAACCTTCGGCCATATTGCACATCACTGATGAGCATATGAAAGTGACCCAAATCAGAATTGATCAGATTCCATGTGATCTCATACTGTCATGGAAAAAACAGATCTGAGTGAAAAAGTTGGATTTGGGCCACACGTGCCTACTGTCTCATCAAGGTAAAAATAAAAATGAGCTGCACATCTGAACCTTGATAACAAACTGCATTCATTCTTTAAGGTGTATTTTAATTTGTACTCGGTGCCAAAACAGTCAACTGAGAGGAAATAAATCAACAATTTTGATAATTATTAAAATTCAAGTTCATACTTGAAACAAAAATGTCAAATACAGCTACTTAATTGTGATAATTTGCTCAATGTAAACTGAATATTCTCGGCGTTTGGACTCAAACAAAACCTCTCAAAAAGTCGCACTAGAAGCATCGTTATCGGTGCACAAGTATCGGTGTCAGGGCCGATACTTGCTCGGCCTGATGTGACCGTTCTGCATTTAAACCAATTTTTGAAAGAGCAGCAACAGCTGAACCGTCCAATCACGGCTTATTAACCATAACTCTGCATTAGAGGGACTTCAAGCTTTGGACGTCGTTGCACTCGAGCTACGAGAGGCAGTTTAGACGTGGTGTCCTTTTTAAACCTTTTCTTCATGTTCAGACTCGTCGGCCCTGACCGACGTCGCCCCAGCTGACTTCTCTTAGACTTTGTATAACTTCAGCTCCCAGAGGCCTGTAAACACACTTTGATGTGTCAAATCAGAGAGTTCTCCTTCAAACTTAACAGCAGCTAAAACCCTTGTTGTCGCTGACCTGCGGTGCTTTAACTTCTGACCTGGACTCCAGCGTGTGTCGGTACGCCGTGACATCACTGCTGCGTGCAACGGAGCGCACACACCTGATCACACCTAACTAAACCCGACTTGAAAACAACACCTTTTCATCTTAATTTCATGTGATGTGTTAAAGTTATCTTACACATTCAGATTTTAAACTGAAAGAAAAACGGGCCTCAGATATTAGATCAGGTGCAGATGCAAGGTTCAGGTGTGGGAATCAGTATCTGGACAGAAATGTGTGTGTTCCGATTCATCAATAATGAAATAATCATTAGTGACGGGCCCCAATTTTTAATCTGAAATTTCACATCACACATTTGAATTTGAGAGCAGATGAAAAAGTGACTGAGCTCAGGTGAGTTCTCGCTCGCCCTCCTCTCCGTCTCACCCAGACCATTAGGCTGAGCGGGGCCAGCTAACCCGGGTTAAACACACAGAACCTCTCGCTGCTCCGACCAGAAACCACCTCACACACACACACACACACACACACACACACACGCTGCAGCTTTAAGAGCAGTGATGGCTGTAATAGTGGAACGGAGGAGAGAGAGGAGACAACAGAGATAGGAATAAAAGGATTGAGAGGAGAGAGAGTTGATGGATGGGTCTGCTTTCCAGGTCACTTAGGGGGCTCCTCCCCCCGTATCAAACACTCTCCCCAGGGTCACTATTACTGGGCGCACACACACACACACACACACACACATAAACACACGAGCACATCGGCGAGTACAAGAACAGAGGCAGGTCGCACCACAATGGGCAACATCGATTTTACAATAGAAACTAATGAAGCAGACCAAACTCAATACATAGAACACACACAAACATGTACACAGGGGACACACACACACACACACACACACACACACACACCTTGTAAACACATACCAACACCATGCCTTTGTTCCTTTTCAACATACATACTGTAATTGCTGATGTGAAGATAAAGTGTGCACGTTACTGAAACACAAACCAATTATACTCACACTGGAGCGAATCTCTGGGCCAAACATGGCTGCACACACAAACATGCTCCAACACACACACACACGAGTTCGAGGCCTTGTCTGAGAGAGTGTGTGTGTGTGTGTTCCCTGGAGGAAGTGTCTCTCCTCTCTCCTCCTCCTCTCTCTATTTCCTTGGTGACAGCTGTCATCCTGTCAGGACTATGGCAGCCCATTCTGCTCACTGACACACACACACACACACACACACACACACACACACACACACACACACACACACACAAACCTAACAGCCCCTGCATCTCCCAAACCACTAGCGAGCTCAACCCGACCGTCCCCGAGAACAGAAACACTGAACTCAACTCGCAGCGCTAACTAGCAACAGCTCCTCCGTTGCTTTAATTTAGAAACAGAAACATGTGACAGGAACAAAAAATGTATGAGACACACTCATTTCCTGTCACACACAAACAAATTTAAAAAAAAAAATCGACATCAGTTTCATCTCTGATTGGTCAGATCCAGGATTCTCTTACTGTAGCTTAGCACAAAGACTGGAAGCAAAGGGAAACTGCTAGCCTTGTTTTAGCATGTTGATTAATGTTTAATCTTCTTCTTCTTCTATTTTCCATTATTCACTCTTTCAGCTCTGTTTTGGCCTCCACCAGCGCTTAGTTCACCAGTTCATCAAAAAAAAAAAAATTCTGAAAGTGGTGAAAATGAGCCAAAACATCAACATTAAAATACATAAAATACATAATAATATTTTTATCTTCACTTTCTAAAATTCGTTTTTTTCTAAACTATTCTCATCACCAGATTGAATTTATCCTACATTGATGCATCTCAGACCCTGTTTGCTTCTTATTTTCACTTGCTCAAGACATAAACCTGAACCTGGCCATCAGCAGCTTCGGTCCAAAATTATCCACCTCGGCCTTTAACAGGACATATTGGTGCAATCCTGGTCTGTAACTCTGCACCAGGTCGACTCGAAGCTGCTGCTCTGACACATTCCTGCCATGCACACACATTAACTGCAGCGAACACAGCGCTGACCCACTGCTCAATCCACTCCTCTGATGTTAGAGACCTGAGGGAGCTTTAGCAGGAAGTGGAATCTGACTCATTGATTAAACGTCAATGAGCAAATTCTTAACTGGTTTTTGCTTCTAAAATATGAGAATTTGCAGCTTTTCTCTCATCAGCATCAAAATTACAATATTTTTCCTGTAACCTGAAGAATTCATATTGTATTTTCTTTGTGAAACTTGACGGACGTTTCTCATTATTTTCTTGACATCTTCTCATTTAAACCTTTAATCAGTTCATCATTAACAGGTTAATTTATATGGAAATAAACTGGTTGTATTATTTATTTCACTGCTCAGTCCAGACACTAATAATCTGAAATAAATCTGCAACAAAGTGCATTTTCGAGCTCCACAAAGTGTAAGTGAGCAGACTGTAGATCAACCTCCGTCATTGTATATTTTCATATTTATTCAATTTGCCACCGAGAAAAAAGAAAACAAGTAATGAGTCACACCTTCAGCAGCTCTGCTTCCTGTACTCGCCTGAGAATCTGTCAGCGTAAGGTACAGTGTGTGAGTTTAAACAGAAACACACACACGTAATAAACAAACACAGATGCCCATATAAGCAAACACACACACACACACACACACACACAGCCAGAGACTGTTTGGCAAATGGCACCCGGTCGGAAAATGTAATTGCTTGAACTTTAGAGAAGCGACTGCAGCTTCTGAAATACCCAAGGGAGCCATCAGACCAGTGTTTTACAGCACACACACACACATATACAGTACACACACACACACACACACGACCACGAACCTCCCTGTCAGCAAGTGCAGTACTTTAAGTAGTAATAACTGCTGGAGCTGTTAGGGTGAAGGGGGGGGGGGGGGGGGGGTCTGGAGAGGAAACTAACGCAAGAGGAAAGAACAAGCAGCGCTTTAATCTCCATCAGTCTGGATTTTATTCTTCCCGGGCTGAGCGGAGCGGCTTTGATAAAACGGGCTGTGAATGTCGATAATTCTGCCGTTAAAGGAATATTTCACCAAAAATATCCTTTAAGCGTCGGGTAATGATAAACTGTACACATGAAGTTCAGTTTACTCGTCATGAGACAACTCAGCCCCTCGAAAACTGATGTGTAATACGGTGCTGGAGGAGCGGTTTCAAATCTGATGATGTCATGATGATGTCATCAGGGTTACCTGGCTGCTCAACGAAAGAGCAAGCTATGATGCTATGTTTCCCTTTAAATGCTGCTTCACAATTATCCTGACGACGTTAAAAATAAAACTGAAAACATCATGACATGTTGGCTTCAGTCCATAATTATCACCCGCAGCGGTCGACCGCTAATAACTGACCGTATCACACATCTGGATTAAAACGCACTAATCTGGAAATCCCGTCAGAACATGCGTCGACACTCCCTCCGCACATTAATCCCTCGTCTCCTCCGCTGCTGTTTCCAGGAACACGTGGACGCCGCCAACCGGGGGGGATACTATTGTGTTTCCATGCTTGTAAGTGTTTAAGTGCGAGCATGTGTGTGTGTGTGTGTGTTTGTGTGTAAGCCTCGGGCTGTCCCCTCAGCGCTGCGTCTGTATCGACCTGCAGTGGAAAACAGGCCTGTGCTCGGCCATGTAGGCCAGAGAGTCGATGGGGACATCAGAATGAGGGCAGCCGTCCAAAACAGCATCACAATGTGCCCAGAGGCCGCACGCACACACACACACACACACACACACACACACACACACACACACGCTTTATAATACAAAGGCTTGGCCATTTTTCAAATAGCCTTGGATTTATGGTTTATAAATCCCCCAGATGGTGATTCATGTGTAATCTGTCTGTAATATTTACTTGATAAACTCAAACCTTTCTGGACTGTTTTTCTGTTCTATTAACTGACTCTGCCGTCACTGGATCATGTTCATTTACAAGATACTGCCTGTTTAAAGTGTGTATAATTGCACAGTGGATCATTGAGACACTATGTTATTCAGTTTATAGCAAGTTCACGAAAGCTTTTAACATTAATCAGGTGTGTTTTTTGTTCTACAGGAAACAACGAGATGTGACTTTACAAATCAAATGTCCAAGATTGAAACGTCAGGATGATCAAGGATCTTTTTATCATCAGTGGCGATAACGTGTTTCATTCAAGCCATTAATGCATTAATGAACAAAGCTGCAGAAGCAAAAAGCTGCAAAGGGAACAAAGCACCTTGGGGGGGCGGGGCTTCGGGCTTCACTGTCGGCCGAAGCCAAAAATGTCAGCGTCTGAGGATGAGCATCAGGTGAGAGTCGTTCTGGAGAAAGCACATGTTGACGAACTGGAAAGTGACCTGAACGTTTTCTGACGACAAACATCCGATGATCCCGACGCGTCTTGAACGCCTCCTGCTGGAGCTGAAACTCTGTGGCTGTCGCTTCATAATATCAGCTGAGGTTTTCAGAGAGAAGCGGTTTTATGTTTGACTTGCTATTTTATGAATCCTATCAGTCGTGTGTGTGTGTGTTTGGGATGAATCCAAGCTCGACCTCGACCCAAAGAAAAGACCTGGTCAAAGCAGTTCACTGGACGAAAACACGCTAATGAAACCTTGTGGGCGAACTGAGGAATTCCACTGAACTAACTGTAAAATACAGCCTGATAAAACATCACATTTAACGTCGATGAGCAGCTGAAAACAGTCGACGGGGAAAAGAAGCAGCGATTAAAAACTACAGCTTCAGTGTAAATGTTCAGTGTTGTCTTATAGACGTCCGCATCAACGTGCTCAGCTGTTTCACCCACAGTCTCACAGGTTCAGGTGGTGTCGGTGTCGGTGGCTCCGGCGGGGGAATCGAACCCTCCACCCTCGCTCCGTCATTCAGCTGCAGGACCACAGTGTCGCTGCCTCCCTATCAGCCATTCCACTGACAGATTACTCCGTCAAACCGCCGCAATAATATGTGAAAACAAAAATGATGTCTGTGGGTTTAGTTGAAAAATAGGTTGTGCGCTCTTATCAGGCAGCGGCTTTGATAACTGGGAGCGAGTGGCTGGATAAGTCGGGTTTAAATCACCGCGTCTGGCAGAGAAAAATATGAGAGTTTTGTTCTAAAATGAGATATTCGAGATGTTTTTTTTTTTTTGCTGTGAAAACTATAGCTCCGAAATATACCTCCAAAATATGTCAAGAGAAATAAACCTGCACTATTTCTGGCTTGATGACAATATCTTTTTTTTTTTTTTTTTTTTTTCATTCAATCACTTTTTGAAAGACCCCTTCAGTTTCAGAGCAACTGAACTTTCTGAGCCTCTAATACTTGAAAATCAAATCACCACCTAGCAGTAATTAAAAAACACCAACTCTGGGCTCGTTCTGTGTTTGTCATCATCTATATTTGAGCAGCTAAATAAAACATTTGAAGTGGCGACGCTTCACAGACTCTTCGGCACTTGGACCGAGCGAAACTAGCTGAGGTGCTAATTCATGTGTCGCTGGGTGACATCTCGCCGCCGTCTGCCCGACCTTTGAACCGCACATCAGATGACTGTTTTCAATTATACAAATTAGGCCGACTTAAGATGGGGGGGCCTTGATCGCACATCCCAACACGCAGGGAGATCAGACGAGCCGAGCATCCCGAGCGGGAAATGGTCTGGGACATTGTAAAATAGATCTGTGCTGAGGGAAATGAGCCAAACAGGGGAGATTGCCACGATGCTTCTTTAAGGTTCTTTCCCGCTCGTGGTAATGTCTTTCCAGTGGCGCCTTCACTTTTTCCCTCTGCCAAAGCCATCAAGCGGGTTTGATCAGCGGCAGCTCGGAGGAGCGAAGCCCCCGGTATCCTCCTTCCCTCCCTCCTTCACTTCTTCTCGGAGTTGAGAGGCCATTCTCCTCGCGCCTCGTGGTGCGTTATTACAGAATAGAGCGCGGCGCCGCCGGGCGTGCGTGCATGCACGGATGAGCAGCTACGCTCACAGGCGTGCTCGCTTCACACATCCCTGCACACACAAGCAGAGCAGCGTCTCTGCGAAGGAAGCCCAAGCCCTAAAATGCAGCAGATGTTTGTGTTCTGTCGACAGGAATGGCTCCCCCCCCCCCCCCCTCGTTGTTTTCATCCTCTTGTTCCCCATCGCCGCTGAAAAGGCTTAGGCCAACAGGAAGCAGTGCTTTAAAAGACACCTCGTGTTTCAGCTCCACAGTGGCAAATACAGTGCCGGAGAATCACTCCTTCTTTGAAAGGAGCTCGGTCGTGGGGGGGGGGGGGGCGAGGAGCTGATTTTAGCCAGGCCTTATTGTCACGCGACGCTCCGATCTCTGCCAAATGATGCATTGTGCAAAAATGTCCACCTGTGTCAATTCACCTGAGGGACTGAACACACACACACACACACACACACACACACACACACACACACAAACTGAGCTCAGGCAAAGCGATGTGAAAGTGTTTGTGAGCTCGTTCACAAAGAGAAATCACTTCAATCGCTGAAGCCAATCTCCCAGTGCAGTTTGACCAGGCTGCTTCTGAAACATGAGAGTAACAAAGAGGGAAATAGAGGAGACAGTGTCGGTTTCTGCATGTTCGAAACACGGGAAATGCACTAGAATCTCCCAGAGGTGAACTCAGGTGAGGGGCGTGGCTAATCTTCACAAACACACACTCTCTAAATGCCCCTTCTGCCCCTCACTCCCACACAACACGGGCAACATGGCCGCTCTCGCTCCATCCAGTATCTCCTCGACGCCCACACACACTTTCCTGTTCCACTCATCCCTCGCTCTCACCTGAGGTGACACACACCATAAAGGTACAGTATGTCCATACAGCATGTTATATAACAGTCAACACGCCGGCTCTGAAACCAGCTTCTAACACAGCCGACAAATACATCAGTCCACAAGCAAACATGGGCCTTTAATCAAAAACATGGTAGCAGCCAAATCTGCTGAACCTGTTAAATGATGGGGTGATAATATGAGTGAGAATTAGTAATTATTTTTCCACATTTTTCCACAAGGTTTTGCTTCCATGTAAGAATCAAACTCCAATTCCACAAATGAAACCTTGTAGAAACGTCTTTTTTTTACAATTTGAGAATGCGAATTTGTCAAAAGATCAGATTTTCTACATCTGATTTAAAGGCTTCTTTGCATTAATTTCACCTTTTTTTCACCTTTTCTCACTCTCAAATTACAGATCTTTTTATGTTGAATGAATGAATTCATCTTGTTAGCTGAACAATAGTAAATGAAGTAACCAGTTGTTGCTGCTGCTCCAGTTATTTAAGATGGAGAATGTCAGTCACATCATCATCATCATCCTCATCGTCATGTGAATATCGACACTTCCACATTACTGCAGCAAATTGAGAAGTTAAAGCACTGGAGGTCAACAAAAACAAGATTTCCAGCAGCTGCCACAGAGCGTCTTCGCAGCACTGGCGCCCCCGAGTGGCAGCGTCAAACAAAACGACATTCCCGATTTAGCATGCCAACCCCCGAACCCCCAACTTCTCACCTGCCCGGCACAATCTTTCGAACACTATAGATATTTTTTGCGTGGGGAAATTGGCCAATTTGAAAGATATTGAATATCAGCACAAAATATCAGCCGTCAGCAGCTTGAATCTGAAAAACTCGGCATCGGTTTCTGCCTTTAAAAGTCCATTGAACCCTACGGCAGCAGAAGGTAAATGGGCAGGAGGGAGGAGGGGGTGGGGGGGTGGTTGGGAGAGGAGATAGGAGGGGGATGAGGCCAATTGGATTTCAGCAGGATGTAGGAGTGGAAGCGCGGACTGAGGGATGGAAGGAATCCTGCGGTATAAAGGGGAGGATAAATTAAAAAGTGGAAATGTGGGCTGAATGGATGGATCGGATGAAGGGCAGATAAGTGACGGTTTAAATGGATGATTGGTGGCATGGGCACCGAGAGCGACTGTGTGTGTGTGTGTGTGTGCTCTCCAGAGGTGCAGATTAGATCACTGTTATGACTGCACAAGCCCTCAGGACACGGCAGATAAACATCAACAGATAACCTACACATTTATTCCCACCTCGGCACCGTCCTCACTTCCTGCCTCTATTTCCTCCCTGTCTACTTTCCTCTCATGCACACTTCCATCCTTCCCTTTTTTTAATCCATCCCTCTTTCCTTTCCTGCCCTCTCTAACTACATCTAAGAGTCCCGGGGCGGTGCACTACATCACGCTTCTCAATAAACCCGTCAAGCTCTCCTCGGTACACCCCCCACCCCCACCCCCACCCCCGTATCCCCTCAGCTTTCCCAAACACAATAACAGCAACTCTGAACGCCCCTCCCAACAATACTCCCATCGATCACTTGGCTATCTGGAACACACACATCTATCACTAGCGGGGAGTTTACCACAGGCGGGAGAGGCCGATCGCTCTGCTCTGTGTCGCCCTGCAAACGTTTTCACATCGCACAGCCCAGATCAACAAAGCCCAAATACTCCAGCTTTATAACGATTCACACAGGAAACATAACGAGGCAGCACGTTCGTTTGCAGCGTTTAATAAACCTATAAAACAACATGTAAGGAATAAACCACATCTACTTACATCCACAGTCATGTATGTGTTGCCAGGTTCAGCAGCTGGATTCAGTCCAGTTCAACACTTCAGGATTCATCAGTTTGAATCGGTTTCATTCTATTGGACTTTTCCAGGAAGTAGCTTCCCGACATCAGTGTAAATCTGGTGCAGATTATGAGGCGACACAAAACTGGGCCGAGTCATTTTTTAACCAAACTGGACCAAGTCAACAAAACATCCAAATCTAGAAGTTATATACAGGCCGGCTCATATTTGGTCCAGACCCTCAGCCAGACTCAGTTAGGGATCAGGGTTGCACATGATGCCAAAGGACTGTAGACTAGATGCATTTGATCAAACACTATGGAGCAAAAACACATGAGCAAGAAGCCTTCCGTGTTGGTGAACTGGCACAGTCCAAAAATAAAAACATGTTTTGGCTCTAAATAATCTCTCACTACTTCAACAAGCAAACCAGCCCCTCATGCTGCATGTAAATTTTAACATTTCCTTCTTCAAACATTCAGACTTCGCTTGCACATTATTCCAGATCACATGTGATCGGTGTTGGCAGCCGCTGCAGCTTCACATTCGATGAAACTCAAGCGACCTCCTGCCTGCGTTAGTATGCAACACCAGGGCGGCCGGGCGGACTCCGTGCTGGCGTTATTTGTCCGAAGCGCTAATCCCCCCCCCCCTCCAAAACTGCATTTTGCTTTGAAACTCCTGGGATCTGTTTTGGTGAGAAGAGAGAAAAAGGAAAGGTTTCTATTGTGGTCTAGTGAGAGGAGAGGGGAAAAAAAAAACAGCTATAACAGAGAGATTGTACAGAGTCGGACTCCACAGGGAAGAAAGAGGCAGGTCGGGCAGAGACGAGCAGCAGCTCTCTGACATCCTGTTTGTGCCCCCCGCCCTCCCCTTTGCATTACAATTCACTCTCTGTGCGAGTCAAGGTTAGACCTGACAGCTCTGCAGCTGTGTATGGATATGTGTGCCTTTGTGTATGTGTGCTCATGTGCATGTCTCGCAGCGCCCTTATAAAACAGATGGGGAAGATGGAAATGAAGAGAGTCAGACTGAGGAGGAGAGACCAGACAGAGAGATTTATGGGTAGGAAGTAGAGCCTGCGCTCCTTGTCGACGAGGCTGGGCGGCACCCTGAGGTTCGGGTGGAAGGCTCAGATTAATCCCTCATGCTTGGCTGGAGGTTTGATTCCTAGTTAGATTCCATTATAAGGTCAGGCCAGGAGGTTCTCGGAGGCTAATGGACTGTTGTAATAGTCATTTTTACGTCTCTGGCTTTAATATTTCATCACCAAGAAATAGGAGTAATTAATATTTGTGCCAGAAATTTTTCTTGGGACACGACTAAAAAGTGAAACCTTTTGACCCTAAAACCAAAAAAACCCAAGACAAACAAAGCACCTTTATAAAGCAGCCTTTTTTTTTACAGCTCATTAAAAGTTAGATTTACAGAAAGAGGCCGATATAAATACAGTTTATCGGCCGATTCAACCAGCGATAAATAGTCCGTCCACTTGTGCTGGTTTATACTCGACTCTTAAAGGTTAGACGAGGAAGAAATGGCACATTAATGGACAGTTTGACCCCATCAAGAATCCGTCTCTCTCTCTTACACTATCGAGTGTCACCCAGGCCCGAGAGCCTGCAGGTCTCCATTTCAAACAGCTGACTGAAGTTACCTCCTACTCCTCCTGCCAGCATCTGAAGACACATTAAAGAAATCATCATCCTTCATGAATATCACACTTTGGCTTGTGATACGATTCACAAACTGAACAAATAAAAAGCAGAACTGGATTGTTTGCATGAGCAGAAATAGAATCAACGGCCACCGAGTTGAGTTCATCAAATGTAAAGACTTCACAGGAGGAGTGGCCACGCTCGTCGGAAAGGTGAGAGATGCCACAGGAAATCACCAATTAGCACCAAAGACCGAAACCAAATCAAACAAGGAGACGGAGGATTATCTCTTTAAACGGCACCAACAGCTGCTGGAGTGAGTGGAATGAAAGCCGGGCTGTGATCGGAGCGGCGGGAGCTGCTCTGCAGGCGGACGGCAGGTGCCACTGGCCTTTCTCTGACCTTTGACTACCATCTGATGGGAGCCTTGAAGTTTCAGAGCTGTCGAATGTCACCGGGCCGGCGCTCACGTGCTCCCAAACAGTGGCACTCATGCAACTTAACCAGCCCAACAAGCTCCCTGCTAAAAGCCCAGCGAGTGCATTTTACATTAGGGAAACAAAGGCCAGATTAGTCGAGCTGGAAAACAGGAACTGGGATGCAAGTATGTCACAGCAATTCTTACCAAGATGTATAGCCTCTTCTCCAGGATGTACAAACTGAACAGCACATAATGAAACAAGAAAATACTGTCTGACCCAGAAATGCCAACATTATAGTAACACAGCTCGAATATCTGCTGCTGTTTCCTCCAGTAGTTAATGAACAAAGTGCAGCAAATCTGCAAACAAGATCTATGTAGGTGGTGAAAGAAACACTGCAATCTGCAAATGAGAGAGCAGAGCTAGAGATGAACCCATGAACTCTGGCTTCAACCAGTCAGGACGCCACAGTGAGGACATCTTCCAACCGCTTAATGAACTTCAATTGATTCAATTCAGTTTTATTTGTATAGCACCAAATCACAACAGAAGCCATCTTTTCATACAGAGCAGACTGAGGCCAAACTCTTTATATTACTTATAGAGACCCAACAGGTCCCATCATGAGCAAGAACCTGGAGACAGCGGTGAGGAAAAACGTCATTTTAACAGGCAGAAACCTTGAACAGAACTAGACTCTAGACCGGCGGCCATCTTTCTCCTAATAATAATAATCATGCAATAATAGTGAAACTAGTCATTTTACGAGATAGATATTCTCCACTGTTGTTGTTCTTGTACATGCAGATTGTGACACAATGTTTCCCTCAAATCTGAACTCACAGGCACTTGCTGGTGTTTGTAGCATAGCGTATATAAGCGCCGCTACAATTGCAAATCATTCGAAAAAATAACTGTCGCGTGCATCGTCTGAAGTATTGATAAGACGTTTAGTACTGAAAATAAATGGCTTGTATTTCTATAAAAACAGAGCAACACAGTGTAACCGTCGTAGGCCCGAACACGGAGCCACACCGGCCCCACCGAGCAGCAGCAGCAGTGAATAATAGCGCCCACTAACGCAGGTACGTCCCCCCCCCCCTTCTCCATGATTCTGATGGCTCTTTTAGCCGAACAAGAGCCTCAGTCCACGAATGTTGCTCCTAATCCAAATTCCTCTCCTTCTCCACAGTAATGAGCTCCTCTCAGACTCAAGAGTTGACAGAGGTAAAGCATTTAGCACGCTTGAATGGAGAGAGAGGGAGCGAGTGGGAGTGCGCAGAGAAAGAGAGGAAGATACAGGCCAAAGAGGGATAAAGCGAGGGATGGGGGGTTGGGGGGGAGAAGGAGAAGGGGGAGAAAAAATCTACTGAGACATGCATGAGGTAAGCTCTCCCTCTGGCAAAGAGGAGTAATGCCGCTGCACAGTGAGAATGCGATGGCTGACTATTGAGAAGGAGAGGGGAGAAATGGAGCGAGGGAAGGAGAGAGAGAGAGGAAGAGGATGGTGCAGAGGAGAGATATACATAAACCAAGAGGGGAAGAGAGATCATCATTGTGTTCTCTTAGTCTCTCAGGATTCAGTTATTTCTCTGCCCGTCACTACAGCCCAGGGACATGATGTGAACAACGTGGGGACTGTGTTTGTGTTCGCCTGGGTGTGTGTGTGTGTGTGCGTGCGCGCGCGTGTGTGTCGATGTGTATTCTGCGTATTTACGTGGGTGGCAATGTGTGTATGCAGCACTGAAAGCATGTGCATGCTTCATTCGTTTCAAGGCCAAGTGATGAAACACTCCCCTCAGAAAACAGAACACACACACACACACACACACACACAGTGTCTTACTCACACACACAATCGCACACAAAATACTCTCTTTGCACAGCTCAATTCACGAGGTAAAGTGTGTGAAAGCGTGCGTGCATCTTTGTGTGCCGTGCGAACGTGTACTTGACTTGAATAAGCAAAGCAAAGAGCTGGAGACTAATGTAAGAACACAGTGTAGAAAGAGGAATCAAGGGAGGCGGATAGAGAAGCTAACATTCGTCTAACCTCCGTCTGCAGGAGTCAAATCAATTAATCAGTAAAATGGTGTCGAGATGGAAAGTAAGAGGAGAGAGGGGAGAGGGAAAAAGACGAGGTTTTTGCATGCAGACCTTGAACGCAACATGGCTGACAGATAGAGTAATGAGACAATCACGAGATCATCAGCCGGCGGAGGCTATAAACACTCAAACACATGCAGATTAAGATGCATATTCAGACAGGCATTAAGTGCAGTAAACCCACGGCGGCGTCTGACAGGCGGCGTCAAACCTCCACAGAGACTCTGCAGGTCAACGCGTCGAGCGGCGTGAGCTGCGAGCGTCGGGTCAGACGTGTTAAAAGATTGGTCACAGTCGGAGTAGATCCAAATTCCTTCACGCTAAAGTGCTGCTCTCCTCGCCACCTCCTGCTTTTCCCTCAATTCTGACTTGTCTGAAAAGCTTTAACATGAACCTGAGATTTTCTGTCCATGTTACAATCCAGTGTTTTATCATCCACCTTTGTATGATCTCATTTAAAAAGCTTGATTTCCTCTCTCTTCCCGTGCTCCTAAATGGACGAGTCGAAGCTCACCTCGTCATTTTGAACAAGAAATACGGAAAATATTTCGTTAGCATTCAAGACATCCCATGAGTTCAAGCCATTGAATCGCTGCCAAGGCTAAATGAAAGTTGTGGTTGTTGAACGCTCACAAAGCTTTAGTTTAAGTTCAGTAGTAGAAGATTATATAGATTATATAGGAAGACAAGCTCAGAAATATGTTTAAAGAGAGAAATTCATTATGATCCAGACGCCAGATGACGATTGCTAAATAAAAAGTGGAACAACAGCAGCTAACAGGAATTGTTGGTGAAGCAAATGGGCAGTTTGGTTGCAAATTCCTCCACAACTCAGACACATGTAATGACCCTCACTGACCTGTAGGTGACGCCATAATGATCAAGTTCACATTTTCAAAATTACCTTGAAAACTAAAGTGTAAACTGTGTAAAGTAAAAGTAAAGTGTAAACTAATGTAAAGTGTAAACTAATGTAATGTAATGTAAAGTGTAAACTAAACTGTGGTTGTTGAACGCTCACAAAGCTTTAGTTTAAGTTCAGTAGTAAAATATTATATAGATTATATAGGAAGACAAGCTCAGGAATATGTTTCTGCAACACGAGTTTGACGATTGCTAAGTAAAAAGTGGAACAACAGGAGCTAACAGGAATTGTTGGTGAAGCAAATTCCTCCACATCTCAGACACATGTAATGACCCTTATTGACCTGTAGGTGACGCTGTAATGATCAAGTTCACGTTTTCAAAATTTCCTCGAAAATTAAAGTCAAAATTCATTCATCACTTTAATCTGCTTCTGCTCTAAAAATGACAAATATTTTACAACTGGTTGGATCCTGATTTTTGTTGGTCAAAGGTTCAAATTTCCTTGCAGTGATTTTAAGAACTGTGATTTTTTTTTATGTCATATTTTCTAGTGTAGCTGAGCCTGAACACAACTGTGTTTGCATACGGAGCTCACACACACACACACACACACACACACACACACACACACACACACACCTCGACCTCTTCGCTCAATTATGACACATAAAGACGCTTGTTGACCCCGTGGTGTCTTCTCACACACACACCTGCTCGCTGGCAGCCACGCCCCGGCCGCACACACACACACACACACACATCCACGCGCAGAGCTCGGCCGCGCGGTCACGATACATCACCACCTACGCTCAGCGGTGTCAGCCACAGACAACCGCTCCTGAGCCCCGGCACAGCGAAGACATTCATCATTATGACAACACACACACACACACACACACACACACAGGGAGAGACAGCGACATAAAACAAGGCTGCGGCCGGCGATGCGTGAAGACGACTCCATCACGTCGTACATCACACGTACTGTACGTGTTTCCCGCCTAAATAACAACATTATGAACAAAAACAATCACGGGAGAAATGACGGAGGGCTTCTTCTGCCGCCGCTCGTGCATTTCATTCCTCCACGTGTGAGTGTGTGTGTCATCGTCACAGTGGAGAAGGAAGAACCACCGCTCGCTCTTATTTCCTCTTAATCTCCACATCAGATCAGACAGGATTCAAACCCGAGCAGCTGTCTGTCAAACCATCACTCCTCCCTCTGTCACACCTTTCCATCCTCCACCGTCCTCTTCTTCTTCTTCTGATCCAGAAACTGTCATCTACCTGCTACATGATTTTTGTTTGATGACGTGTTTAATCTGCACTTGATCAATACTCAATCGATCGTGAACCTGAATTGATCCTCATCAAACCCACAGGGACCTGTCAGTGATGTGTTGGTTACTGAAACCAGAACAATGTTTTTTAGCTTTTTGTGCTATGTTGCAAGGAATTTATGTCATTTTTTAAAACAGAAAAACGATGAGGAAATGATTCTGCAGCCTTGGACTGAAGTTTGCCTGAGAAGTCAAAATCGGGGGAATAAAGTCTGACAGATGTTTATTGCTTGTTTGTTTGTATGAAAAACACGTTTAAATATATAATGTTGGTTAGAAAATTGTGCAAACACTCTTCAAATCTGAGTTTGTTTTGCTTGTAAATGTCTGATGAAACTGCCAATTCCTCTGAAGTGACATTTGCAGTGTATCTAATTCTAAATTATTTTATAGATTTTATTAACGTCAAAAAGTGCAACATTCAGTTAAATCTGAATGAAATGATTTAAAACAAGCCTCAGTTGCACAGAAAGACGAGGCTCGTGTGGCCCCTCCCTCTGAACTCCACCCTTCCATCTACGCCCACAGACGCGTCCGTACGTTTCTCACGAGAAGCCTGTGTTGTGTGTCACAGGAGCCTTTCAGCTGTTGGGTGCATGATTTGTGTTCTCTCAGGCTCGGAGGAGGGTTCAGGAAGGGGGAAGGTGGGCGGGGCGCTCGTAAAGAGAGTCAGCGGTCGGATCCTCTTCCCCTCTGACGGGGGCTGTCTCTGGAGGTTGTGTACACACTTCGCAGGAATGTGGCGTTTTTCGAACATTATTGTGAGTCTGTCAATGCCAAACACTGTCCTTCCTGCTGCCTCACACTGAGACAGACCCTGAGGAACCTCGTGCTTCTGCACCAGATGGGGATTTCACGACGAGTCAGGGGAGGTGAGGGGGGTCACATATTTCCCAGAGAGCGACCCGAGTCTGGAGTGGAAAGTGAAGGGCAGAGGTCCTGCTCCATTTTTCCTCGTTCTCTCACTTCAGCTTTTCATGTTTCAGCCTGAGATTAGACTGTTAGTTCCACTTAGTTCTCATGTGATCTCAGCTAATATTTGTCAAGTCTGATGTTGTCAGGGGCCGTCAGTGTCAGCAGTAGTGGGGGGGTCGCTACAGGAAGCAGCGAGGCTAAAGGGAACGCAGCCAACTCCAGAGCGAAACGAGCAGGAAGAGAGAGAATTTCAAAAATCATGTGGAAGGAAGTTAAGAGCTCCGGCATGAATGCAGATTTTTTACATTGCTGCTGGAAAAGTGGCGGCGTCACACACAAACAGCTGAATCAAAAGATCACCGGGAGCGGCCCTCGCAAGCTAAATAGCCCGGCTCCAGAGGCGTGTTCACGTAAATACAAAGTGTCATCTCCATAAGCGCTATCTGCTTCAACCTGTCCGCCTCCTCGCCGCCCGGGTAAGAGGGCGCAGATAGGCCTGTCCAACGCCGGCGACGCACATAATTCATACACTCCTCACTCCGGGGCACAGACACCCGCAACTGGTCATGCAAGACGCATCGGGGGGGGGGGAGGAAGAGGAGGGTCGGCAGGAAGCGTGATGGCTCCCCACGTCCAGCCCGCCGGTCGCACACGGGGGCCCACGCCGTCAGCGCCGATGACACTGATTAATGAGAACGCCGTCTCATCGCTCAAGCATCTGGGTAATAGACTTCACAGAGAGTCAGGGGAGAGGGGGGGGGGTGCACGGCCCGGGGTTCACGCAGTTTTATCATGTGACACTTGTTGCCATTTTTGATCTCGTACAAGACTTTTATAATGTTATGATACAGATCGACCAAGCGTTTGTGTTTGACTTGTGAAGAGAACTAATACACGAAGTACCACAGTTGTTAATCATGAGTTTATAGTAATACTATGGTACTAAATGGTATATGTGATATTCCTATAATATTCTTAAAGTCTAAAGTCTATAGTTTAAAATCTAATGAATCGTACTGCATAGTAGTACTCAGCAGTAAAGTTACTTCACAGTATGACGTGTACTACTATAAGTATTACTACAATCTTTCTACAACGATCGCAGAGTAAATTGTCGTTCTAGTAGTACTACAAATGGTACATTATGGAGTAGCTAGCTAACAATTACATGGGTTCTAATCTTCATACATTTTATTTTGAAAACTGTCTAACGTTTCCATGTTATAACTACGATATTTGTTTAGTATCACAATATGGTCAATGAGTTAAAAACGGGATTTTACGATAAACCAACGTTCAGTGTTGAAACGTGTTCGTCTCCAGCTGCTGCTGGTTTGATAAGTTTGGAGATATTTGGATCCTGAAATGTCCTGAATAATGAGTCGACTAAAGCCTCCCCCCCCCCCACACACACACACACACACACACACACACACACTTCATTACGTCTGTTCTATTCTTTTACACCATGAGTCACCAGAAGTTAAGTGCAACATCCGAACACGCAGTGCCGACTGCACGCTGAAAGAAAAGACCTTCGTAAGAAGCTTAGAGGAAGCGGCGCAGCACAGCGAACGTTCTCTCTGCTGGGAGGAAAAAAAAAGAACATGATCCATCAACAAGCAGGCGCTGTGAGCTGAGGGGACGTAAGTGGGACATGCGGCGTGGAAAAAAAAATGCATGACCCATGATGTGGGGATGAAAACCTCCCTTTGTCCCCGGCTCCAGAAAATTCCGGACTTTAACTGAATTACGGCAAATCCAGTTGAGACACACGGGACGTCCATGCATTCCTGTGTGTGGCTGCTCCTCTCCGGCCTCATGTGACCGACGTCTCGTCCACCCGAGGACAGCACACAGGGGTGGACGCTGGTGTGTGTGTGTGTGTGTGTGTGTGTGTGTGGCTGGGCACGGAGCGCTCCCACAGTCCTGAGCCCGCCGACGCCGGAGACGCCGCACAGGGCGGCTGCTGCAAATCAAAGCAACTTGCCCTGGTGTGCGCACGGAGCCAGATGGGCTCCAACACGGCGCCGTCATGCAGCAGATAATACAGCTTCATAAAGGCAAGGTTTACCCAACGTGCTGCCATTAATTCCCCCATAATGGCGTTCATTCATCAGCATCCTGTCTGCAGCTGAGAGCACACAACTACCACAATAACACACACACACAGACAGCCGGATCAGTGGGACCCTGCTTCAGCATCCACACACAGAGAGAGGAGACATGCACATCACTCACAGTCTGTCTGCAGGGACGAGCAGGCGGCTCTCCACCATCATATCGGGCAGAAAATCCAGATTGTAGGATGAAGTCATGCTGGATGTGTGTGTGTGTGTGTGTGTGTGTGTGTGTGTGTGTGTGTGTGTGTGCGTGTGCCGGAGGAAGAAAGGAGCGTCGCCCAAACTGCGCCTGGACGCGGAGACGGACGGACGGAGGAGAGGGGAGGAGGAGGAGGAGGTGGGGGGGGGACAGGTGCAGGAGCCGAGGCCTCCCCGAAGGCGGTGTAGGACAGCCGCACACACTCTGTCCGCATCCAGCAGCTGTCACATTCTCCTCCTCCTTTTTTCTCTCGCTGCTGCTGCCGCCGCTGCTCTTCGCTCCCGTCTGCAAATCCGCTCCGCAACAGCGCGAGCGAGGCGCTGCTGGAGGAGCGGGAGGAGCAGGTGGAGCGGAGGGGAGGGGGGGCGGGGCGCTCAGGCTGCAGCTCGCCTTTAACCGTTTCAGCCGTGCATGGCTGCGAGCGGCACGTCTGCAACCTGCACACACTCCTCCACACACACATTCAACTGCATGGAAATGCTCCTCATCCACCTCTGGAATGAACCAGCGATGGAAACATGTCAGGATGCATCAACAAAGGCTTCAACATGTTTCAGCTTAATCTGAAAATCTTTGTCACCAACCTTCAACACTAATTTGTGCATGAGACAAAAGAGAAAAGTTGCTAAAATTATAATCACAAACAGAAGCAAAAACAAATGACTGAGAATTATTATTTAGTCCAGGATGTTTTATGTTGTAAATATAAATGTTATAAAATCCGATTTTCCCATTAAGTGAAGTTAAAAATATATATTTCTGCATGAAACAAACAGCAGATCATTTGGACCATGAGTGATGTTTGTTTACATGTGCACGAATAGATTTTAAGCATCTGACTTTATTGATAGAAAAACAGAGGTCCCTCATTCACTTCAATGAGGTCGCCATGTTGATGCCTGGCATAAAAAAGTTGAGCATGGCTCAGTGTGAAATCATCTGACGTCGGCCAATCGAGGCTGTTTCCGGGTAGAGGACGTCCTGATTCTAACATCACTGTGATAAACACCACATCACAGATCATCACATGCTCCAGGCTGGCGGCTTCATAAAAGCACGGCCGCTTAGGTGATTTACAATCAAATGAGTTGGCCAAATTCGGAGAGGTGCGATCACGCATGGGGATCGCCAGGTAATAATGAGCCATCCCATAATTTGCTGCAAACTTGCTGACTCTATTTTCTGCTGCGTTAATTGTGTGGATCCACGATGCCTCCCTGTGGAACCGGAGTGGGCTTGAACGCACCCCTGTGCAGCACGTCCACCAGGTTGCCCCACTTCCTCCCTCCTCCAGAAAAGAAGGGGGGGTGGGGGGGCACTCCAGTAAAATAATGAGCCTCTCTTAGACTCAGAGAGGCGGCTCTCTGGGGGAAGGATACGAGTATCTGGGTCAATGTGGAAAAAAAAAAAGTGCTCAGTATGCACACATACAGCGGGGGAAGTGTACGGCGTGGGCGGGACTTGGCCCGCGGCGCGGCTCGTGGGTCAGCTCGCATGTTTGCTGGCGAGGACCGAGGTCAGAGCGTGGATGGGAATGGCTGATCCTACATCAGCGCCTCGGGGCTGGCGGCGTCCCAGGAGCGGGGACGCCGCCGCATGTTTCACCGCACTTGACCCTTCGCACAATGAGGGTCTGCGCAGGACGCTGTTTAAACAACTGTGGCATCATAATCGGACGCAGGGTTTTCATGGATTCACGCTCGTGGTTGTTGTTTCAGACGCTCAGATCCAGCAGGTTTATGAGCCGAGCACACAAGGCGACAATAACAGAAGGCATGGCAGTAATTTGTGAACCTGCTTTTCCCCTTTGTTTCCAGCAGATTCTAGATTTGCTCCAATCGCTCGTCAGATATTTTTAGTTCACACAAATGAGACAAAATCATACTTTCAATTACTCCCATGAAATCCAGGCATTTAAATAATTTTGGTTTAATTTCCACATGTGGGTTTTGGGAATTTGGTCTCAGAATCAGCTTCTGTTACTTCGAATAAAGCACAGACCTCACAATGGTTTTCATTGAAGAAATAGTCCCTAAGAAAAAAATTTTTTTTATGTGTTTTTGAAACTTTTGTAAACCATAATTTGGGTGAACTCACCCTTTAAGACGGACTCACATCTGGTCTGATGACGGCAGCGACTGTCCATGCAAATAATCTCCAAATTGCAATTTAAGCGCTCAAACACAAACCCGACTGTCGCCCGCATCACTTCCTGTTCTGCATCGAAAACCGAGCTGAGAGCGACGGCGCTCGCTATCATTACTACACCAGAGACTTTAATGATAATCATCATTAAATAACAGGGGTGATGACGGGAGGTATGGCGAGGAGCTGTGCGTGTGTACGTGCCTCCGTGTTTGCCAAAGGCTTTCGAACACCTGTCTCTCCATGTGCAGGCGTGTCAGCTGCTGCGGCGGCGGCGAGAAGGCGTCGGGTTCGGGTATCGACTCGACTCAGACGAGCGTTCTCATGTTCGCCTGGTAAACAAATCAATCAAATCTCCTCATTTGCCTGGAATTCAGAACAAATCCCTTCCTCCTGTTCGACAAACAAACTGTATTAAAGCTGGGATTGATAACGTGAGGGAAACCAGCAGAGGTAAAAATCTCACGCCGGCCGTCTGAGCTCGTTCCCCAAAACACACGGAGCGAGAGAGCGAGGAGCGTCGCCGACTGTGTCCGACCATCTCACATCTCATTCACATGGAAGAAAACACAGAGCGAGCGAGTTTAGTATCGAGATATTTTGCCTCCACTTTCTGTAACATACCACAAAAAAAACGCTTTAATAAAACATGAACATACCCAATTTTAAACGCAGTCACCCGAGACCGACATGTGATGAGAAAAAAGTGACATTGATTTAATATGCAATTTGTGCTGCAGCTGTTTGATGCTGGATTTAATATCACGTGTGTGTGTGTGTGTGTGTGTGTGTGTGTGTGTGTGTTAGCATGTGTGCACTGAATTATGATCGTGTTAGTTTGACATCACAAACCCACATTTTATAAAAAGTGGAATATTTAACATCAGATTATTGAATCAGGAATAACAGTGTTTATAAGAGATGTCGGCTGAATGGTTGACTTCAGCTTCCTTCCTATAGTCCACAGACGACAAGTTATTCTATTGAGCAGCATGACCCTGAACACGCGGCTTAAAGAAGCGCTAACAGTGAGGCCTGTGAAGGATGAATCAGGACCTCGTGCCCTCCCTACGACAATGGAGCATTGACACACAGAACCGAAGGCTCCAGTTTCAGGTCTGGATCTTGGGATGCTCATTGACGCCAAGCTGAATAACCAAGTTCCTGAATGAGGACGGGAAGGTGTATTTTTGTTGGTGCTGGAGAAAGGACCTCGGCCTGATGTTCCTTTCAGTTCCTGTCAATGGAGTCAGGTTAAACTGCCAGAACTTTCCGACCTGCGAGCGAAGATAAAGCCACGAGGACGAGACGCGGCGAAGAGAAGTCGACTGTGTGGACGACGTCGCCGGGTGATTTTTTCGGTAAATCAGTTAATTACTTTAACCTCTGACGACCTGAGCTCTTGTTCGATATGTGTTTTATTTTATTTCTCTTTGTTATTTGGCCTCATTGGAACTTGATAAGTATAAAAACTAAATAAAACACAAGTGGCAACCTCCACCGCTGAAAAATGAAGCCAATGCGGAAGTGCAAAAAAGCTGCAGTTCCTCGAATAACCACTAGAGCAGGCTGCAGAAGGGAGTCAATTACATTTGAGCCCCATGTTAAAATGTCCGATTTTACGACAGAAAAAAACATATTTACAGCCTGGTTCAAAACATGGCTCTAGTCTCATAAGCTGTTTTTCTACTCCATGACAACTCTGGGGGGGGCGAATTTTTTTAGAAGGCGTTCGTTTAAAATATACAGCATACATCATTATGCATAATTCATAGCTGTCAATCTAAGTGGCGCCACTTTGATTGACAACTAGCCACTGACGGTCTAAAGGGCGTCACCCCGGCTAATTCTAGTCACTGAGTTTGGGAAAGAGATCGTCGTGGGGTTAGCCGGCTAGCAACGATATTTAGCATTTAACCTAGCTGGTTAGCCGTAGCTAGTTTGATTATTTCGAATAAAGCAGCTTTTTTCAGCTGCTTTTTTCAGCCAATAGCGTTCATTCGACCCGCCTCAGCTCCGCCCTCGCTCCACCTCTTTGTCCATATTTGGAGTAACCGGAGGTAGGCTACCAAGATGGCTACGCACTACGATTTGCTTAATTTTTGCTCTTCAGAAACCTATGGGTGACATCACGGACACTACGTCCATATTTTATACAGTCTATGATAAAACACAATAAAGTCACTTTTGTGAGACAGAGTGCAAAACTATATTTCCAACAATACGGTTAAAAATATATATATATAAAAAAATATAAAACCTTCAAAGCATTTTGGATTGGCAATGTGAAAAAACTAGGTGTCAGAAAACTGAAAAATGCTGCGAATCCAAAGTCTTGAATTTTCTCGTTTCGTTCAATCAAGAGTCCAAAATTTTCCAAACATATTCAATTCAAATAAAAAAAATGAGATTCAGGAATTTTGAGAAGCTTCTTCTCTCGATAGATGATCACCAATCAGAACCATTGTTTCATGTCTGTCAATCCATTTCACCGATCACTTCATCACCACCGATCAATGTGATGAACGACGAGATGCATTTCATTAAATAACGCGATCAGAGCACACTTTCTTCCAGATGGCGAGATCATAATGATGCATCTGCTCCGTCCCCTCGAACCTTCGAATCCGGCTTCTTTGCCAACTTTCCCCCCCAAGAGATTTCACGAGATTCCTCCAACACGATGACATCATTTCATCTCAACCAGGGTCTCAAAAACCGAACCGAGACCAGATCCACTTTCACTTTTCAAGACACAAAGAGAGAAGCCTCCTTGAGGGTCAGAACATTCAGACACTCTGTTGGATCCCCAAGAGATTTCATGAGGATCCTAGAACACGATTACATCATTTCATCTGATCCAGGGTCTCAAAAACCGAACCGAGACCAGATCCACTTTCACTTTTCAAGACAGAGAGAGAAGCTTCCTCGAGGGTCAGAACATTCAGACGCTGTGTTGGATCAGATTCTCTCCCTGTTGTTGCTCCTCTCCCACCCTCACCCATCACCTCCCCCACCTCTCCGTCTCCTCACCCCTGGGCCCCCCGTGTTCTCCCACATCCCGCTCATGGCAAGGTCTGCCTCTGCCCTCACTTGCTCTCCTACTTTTGTCTTTCTCGCCTCTTCCCTCTGTCTGGTTATTTCTGTCTTCTCTGCGCCTTCATCTCTCTCACCTCGGGCTGGGGGGGGGCTCAGCTGCCCGAACAATACAAATCGATCACTTAGAAAGGAGGAGAAGGGAGGGAGGAGGAGGAGGAGGAGGAGAGAGACAAAGAGACAGGAGCAGAAATAGGAGGCGAATTAAAGGCAGGATCCCCGAGCAGCCATGATGCTCTGTAAACTACCATCCAGGCCGCTCCGCGCTTCCTGCATCTCACCCACAGGAGAGGATTGTGGGTAGCTGATGGCGCCGCTTTTTCACACGTGAATATTTAATGAAGGGGCTCATGAATAATTCAGGAAAGCAAGCAGCTGCGTTTGAGCCTAAGTGGACATGTGAGGAGCCTGAAAGCAGACAGAGGCTGACTGCTCGCGCTCGTCCTCGCCGCTCGGAAAAACTCGCACAAAAACACGGCGTGATCGGCGTAGAGTCGACTCGACACGTGTGTGTGTGTGCATGAAAGGCTGATAGAGGCGTCCCAGTCTGCTCTAGTCTCTCCTCTACTTTCTTACTCTGTCAAGCCCAAGCTCAGACTGGAAACCAAACAAAAACTAGAGCTGGAGTGGACGGATGCTCCCTCTCTCTCCAACACCCCCTCCGTCACCTCCGCTGCCACTCACCGCTTCAAATCTCATTCCCATATTCTCTCCAGCCCTCCTCCATTTTCAAGCTTTCACCTGTCTCCTCCGTCACTCTCTCTCTCTCTCTCTCCTTCTCTCTCTCTCTCTCCTTCTCTCTCTCTCTCTCTCTCTCCATCACTTGCTCTCTCTCTCTCTCTCCCTCCCCCCCCCTCTCTCTCTCTCTCTCCTTTTCTCTCTCTCTCTCTCCTTCTCTCTCTCTCTCCATCACTTGCTCTCTCTCTCTCTCTCCTTCTCTCTCTCCATCACTTGCTCTCTCTCTCTCTCTCTCTCTCTCTCTCTGGCAGTTTGTTTTTGGTCCATGTTGGTGAGGACACAGTGTTCTAGTTCACATGATCCCAGCTCCACCTTCGAGATGTTCGCTGACCCGGTTCAGATCTGACGCAACACACACACTTCAACAGGCTGCAGGTCGGTGCTTTTACATGTCAGGAACAAAAGTCTGTCACCTTCAAATTATTATTATTTGAGGAGAAGTCAGGTTCAGAAATCATTTGTTTCGTGAGTGCATTTCAGATTTTGTAATCAATGTATTGGTTTGATGAGGCCTAATGATTCTCTGTTTAAGTTGTGAGTTTGAGATCAACCATGTTTGAGTCTTTAAGAGATTTGATTAATCGCACTGTGTCTGTAATTCTGTTTTCATGAAGAATTTTCAACACAACAAAAGTCTGAGTGTCTGAATGTGTCAGTGGTTCAGGGATGTAAAATGTTGATGAGACTTTCTGCAGATTTGTTTTTGGTTTTCTTCCTGTTGAGATGAATATGTATTGAATTTTGGCCTCCAAGGTTCCCATCATGCTTTGGGGGACATTAACACGATTTATTATGAATCTGGCAGCTCCTGTTTGTTGGTTTGACCACAGTCAGCCTGATGATGTGTGACATTAATGCAAAGTCAAAATGTGAGATCTGGAGCTGTCGTCTCTCATTCAGCATCATTTCTGTCCCGATTTGACTCTGAGAAGCAGCGGTGGGATTTTTGACTGGTTGAAAGGGTTAAAAAAAAGTCCATCCCATCCACCTGACACACACACACACACAATCTGCGTTACAGGACATTCTGATCAAGTCCAACAGTGTCGAGCAAACGCCTCCTGACCCGCTCGCTGACCCTCACTCACTAATGTCTGCACCGGTGGTCTCGACATGACTTAAAGTGTGAGTCTCTCTCTCTCTCTCTCTCGCCCGCTCGCTCACACACACACACAAACACACTTGATGTCCTCTGCCCCTGAAGACGCCTCCCGGCTATACTGTGCTGCTGTCTGCTAGTTTTAATGGTCTCTGCCAGAGCGGACTGGACAACGCTCGGCCGCACTCCAGTAGAAACACATCGCTGCCGTCCAGGGAAAACCTCCTATCTCCGGCTCCCGACCAGGCCACTCTGGCCTGGTTTTGGTGCGAGCGCTGTGTTCTTTTGGGCTCATCCTCTGGGACTTTTAAGGATCTAATCAAGCCCAGTTTTGCCAGTTTTTTTTTTTACAAGCCCAAAGCTGACTGTGGAGAACTATGAAAGTTGCAGCTGTAACCTTCAAGTAAAAAGTGAGACGGCTTTTAAAGCTGCACTCCATCGATTCCCTGAGTGAAGAGCAATGAAACAAAGTCTTTAGCTTCATTAAAAAAGTCTTCAAAATGTTTGGTCCTCTATGTTGTTGTAGCATGACAGAGGTGATACAGACATAAGAAAAACAACACTGCTATGAATCCTCATGTTAATAATCATCACAACGACAGCAGCCGCCTGCTCAAGGTGGCGCTGTTGTAAAATGATCAGACAGTTCAGACCTGATCTGTGACCATAGACTGTATAAAATATGGACGTAGTGTCCGTGACGTCACCCATAGGTTTCTGAAGAGCAAAAATGAAGCAAATCGTAGTGCGTAGCCATCTTGGTAGCCTACCTC
>JBBMOC010000004.1:14530322-14533008 GCA_037975185.1 Centropyge bicolor | reverse complement strand
CCTCCCCCCCTCCCCCCCCTCGCTCGTCACTCCCACCCCCACTCCTCATTACCACCATGACAATGTGGAAAAAACAGACAGATACAGACACACTCACTGTCGCAGACTTGAAACAATTATCTGTGTCAGAGTTAGTGATTGGTTGAAAATCTCATGTCAGCCATCACTGACCTTTAATATGATGAATATGATGCAGCTGGATTGAACATTGATGAACACAAAACACGACAAGACCACTGATAATGGTTATTAACAGTGCTGAAAAGTGTTATAATGCTTCAGATGTGCTGATCTGACCCAGAAATATTCAAATGCTTCAGTTCAGTTTTTATACAGCTTGTACAGGCTAGCGGTTTCCCCCTGTTTCCAGTCTTTATGCTAAGCTAAGCTAACACGGCGGTGGCTGTAGCTTCATATTTAAACGACAGATATGAGAGTGGTGTTGATCTCGTGATCAAAGGCAGGAAAGCAAAAAGACACATCTTGCAAAATGTCAAACTTTGCATTTAAGAAAAAAAAATTAAATATTAACGAGTTACAACTTCTCTAATGTGAGGATTTTCTGTTTTCTCTCCATCATCACATATTGAATATCTTTGATTATTGGACAGCTGGTCTAACAAATCAAACCATTTGAAGACATCACCGGAGATTCTGGAAACCTTCTTAATTGGTAAATCCATAATCCAAGAAATTAGCAGTTAGATAAATCTGTCATCAGCTTCTGTTCCAGTTCAGTTAATCTAACCTGGAGGTTTGTGTAACCTCCACGACCTTTGCTCGTGTCTCTCATGATCCCAGCAAACAACATGTGAGTCCAGTGTTGTTACAGACCGACCTGACGCCAAAACTATGAAATCAAGATCCAAATTGCAGGAAACTAGAAGGAAGAGAAGTTGTGGAAAGTTGCTGCAACAATGATTGGGATGTAGTTTTCTGTGAGTGATCCGCGCGCAGCCTCCCTGGCAGGCAGCATGCGGCGAGGCTGCTCAGGGTTGCCATATCATTTTAAACATCCATCAGCTCAGCAGAGATATCATATTAGCTCCTCATCTGCATACGGCGCCGACAGAATGACAAACGAGAGAGAGAGGGAGAGGGAGAGAGGGCGCCTCCTCTCCTTCCCTGCATCTCTTACATGGCTGCCTCTCACCCCTCCGCCCCCCCCCCTTTTGCTCCCTCCATCTCCTTATCCCTCCCTTCTAACCTCCTAAATTGGATCACCACCGCCGGCAGCGCGTGTGTGAAAGTGTGTGCGCGCATCGTTGCCGTGTAATCACATCTTTTAAATGGAAAAAAAGGGGATGAATCTCAGGAGGAACAATGACCACCGGACCCATATCTGACTCCCCGGCCCCCCTGTCGGCCATCTTTGTATCTCTGCAGCAGCCTGAGAGTCCTGTGAACTTTTCTACCTCCGACCTGTTTTACTCTTTAAAAACCTCGTGCTGCTAATGCGGCACAGTATTTGGAAACTATACTGACAACTGAAGGAGCAGCCATAAATTAATGATGTCAAATCAGGTGTTTCCCGTCAGCTGTCAGCACCTGTTCTGACCTCATTAAACAGCTGTAGCTACATGTATCAAAGTTTCACCTGAGGCACAGGGAATTTTCTTTAACCTGGAAACAGTGAATCTTCTATTTGATAGAACGAGCAAAGGGTGATAATTGTAAAGGTTATTTGATTTTATTTCAAAGCCACAAATTGTTGCACGTGTTAGTTTTTATTTTTCAACAAAATGCTGATCGCTACATTTTATGCTAGTGTTTTAGATTTTAATATATGAAGCAAGGACTCATTGTAAAACCTGACTGATAATAAATTATCCTAATGTTTACTAATGGCACTGAAACAACAGGTCCTCTGTTAAATAAATTTAACATAAACATAAATTTATCAGACAGCAAATCCTGATTTTGAGTTTTCACAGGAAAACAAGAGGTGGGACGAAACAGGCCGACAGGATCAGTTCAGGCAAAGCTAACTTACAGTCACTCAGCAGGCGGAGCTTCAAACCAGGAACAGGCCAACAAATCCAAAAAGGAGCAAGCAGGAATCAAAATCCAAACCCCAGCAGGGTCCAGGTGGGACAAGGCAAAACCCAACACAACACTGAGAACAAGACACAAGGTCCAAGAATGAACTGACCCAGAGTGACACAGGCTGAAAACACCTGGAGGGAGGGACAGGTGAAACTAATCAAACGGCAGGAAGTAAAGTAAACCACCACACCTGAGGACAAGCCCTTTCAACATAAAACAGGAAGTAACTAAACTAAAACCCGAATCCATCACAATCTATTTTAGATAGCTGTTTTTATTTTCCTTAACTTGAACTTTTATTGCTTCAGTCCTGGTTTTTAGTTTGTTGCCTTGTGTGAAGCACTTTGTCGCTCCGACATGTAAAAGATTACAGGATCAGTAGCAGCAGTATAAGAAAAACTTTACATCTTCATGAACCTCGTCTGAAAGCACACGGCTTTGATTCTCAGTCAGCCTCTGTCGCCTGCCTTCCCTGCCTTCAACACACGTCGGGTGAAGAGTGAAGGAGGGCGAGCTGGAGGGTGTCACCCCCCCCCCTCCCCACACCCCCACCCTGAAAGACACAGACATAACAAGACTTGAGAGTGTCGGCGATATCATAGAAAAACTAGAACAATACTCAGAAACACGTCGGTACATA
>JBBMOC010000004.1:14490322-14527822 GCA_037975185.1 Centropyge bicolor | reverse complement strand
GTGTGTGCAAAAAGCTCAAGTTTCCGATGAATTTGTCCAAAAAAAACTAAACTAAACTTGGTGCTGCTGGGGATAAAGTGTCACTTCTATAGACTCTGCTTCTATCAGCAAGGCTCTATTATATAGAAAACCCAATGGGCCAAGTCCCATCTGGGAGGCAGGTAATGACAAATATCGAGGGAACATTAGGATTGGATAAGTGTGTGTGTATGTGTGTGTGTGTGTGTGTGTGTGTTGACGTGACTGTGCATCAAATCCCCAAAGCGACGGCCACTGGCTTAATTGAAGGCTGTAGTGGCATGGTGATAGATAGAAAGAGACAGAGGAGACAGGTTGTGTGTCGCTCGGCGCATGTGTATGTGTGAGAGTCCCACAGTGGTGTAATGACTCCCCGAGGGAGCGGGACCCAGGGCCGAGACTCCCCTCTGACTCCCCCCTGCCAATGCGGAGGAGGTATGGAGGAGGAGGAGGAGGTGGTGGTGAAAGAGGAGACGATGGTGGAGACAGCTGTCGGCTCCTCGGGACAGTAATTGGTTGGCTGAGAGAATGAGTATACACACATTCACCAGCACACACACACACACACACACGCTGGCATGCATGCACCTCGAGCTGCTCTAAACCCAAAATCGAAGGTGGCACCGCGAGATGGTCATTAGCCACATCCCACCTGGCACAAGCACCCCGCCACCCAAACACTGCGCCCACAGGGGGTTTCCTGCTCGCACGGCGCAGGGGTTTGAGGGTGAGGGGGCGAGGAGGGCGAGCTGGGCTTATTCAGCGTGACACCTCCAGTCACATCTCAGTAAACAAGCCATCGAACCCCCCCACGCCAGGAAGCCAGAGCCGGAGTGACGGCTCCAAATCACACATGACAGCTTGACTGACAGCTCGGTATGGGCAGAGGGAGGGATGGAAATATGAAAAATAATAAGCTGTAATATTATCCAGACAGGAGAGGGAGGGAGGGGGGGGGGGAATGGAGGGAGAGAGATGAGGGTGGCAGGAGCGGCTGCAGAGAAATAAAACGACATGATGGAGCCATGACTTCCAACATCAAGAGCATAAGACAGAGGTTGATTCATATTTCTCACGGCAGAAATTGAGGAAAGGGGCCGACAATAAGAAACAGGAGGGTCTCTTGTTGTTTTCACCGTGAGCTACGTGTGATTGTTTTTCGCTCTCGCATCTTGAAATTCATTTGTGTCTGAGAATCAAAAAGTGGATGAATATTGGAGAAAAAAAACACTGTTTTCAAAGCAGCCATTTCTTTTGCTTTTCCACGTACTTAGAGGGAGTCGGAGGCAGAATCAGGAGCTCATTTATGTTAACAAGAAACTTTTTGTGGTTTTGTTGAGGCCGTGGGGACGTAAAAAATGGGTGAAACATATTTTTCGGGGAAAATTGGATACAACAAAAAACAAAAAAAGAGAAAGTAAACAGACCATTATTAGCTTTTACGTTTCAATATCATCACTTAGAGTCCGTCAGCATCAGATGTGCTGCTTCCAAAACACGGCAGGTGGATCAACACGGTCACCTGACATTAACAGTCAATGCTGGATTATCACAGATATACTGGTATCTGCATATATGTTAACCAATAAATGACAAGAAGCTGCAGAAAAGAGAAGCTAAAGATGTGATTGAAATCGAAAATTTTTCATTTGCAAAGTTGGTATCAGTTTAAAATTTCACATTATTCATCATTATATTTTCAAATATCATAAGTATTAATCAGCTAACATCAGTCAGGCTTTAGCATGTGCTGACTTTAAAGTGCATGTTTAGCATCTATTTTCAAACTGAACACTTTACATACATCATGTGCACAATAGCTTTCCATGCATACTAATGAATCCTGCGTTACCACGAACTCCATCTTTCCCCTTTTAGTCCGATGTTCGTCAGACAGAAAACAGAGAACGGCACTTAAAATATGTCGTATTTAATACATCACTCTGGTTCTGGGATTATGAAACCTTCCATTCTTTAAAGTTTGAAAACACTGTCTGATACAGATTATTCTTCCTCTTCCTTTTTCCACCTGGTGTGGAAAAGCTCTGACGCCACCCTGAGACCACCACGGCTTTAATATTAATAATAAAACATATCAATCATCACATCATCATCTGTCTTTCTGCGGCTGGAGGACTGTCCCGTATCTCATTTTCAAAAAGGCCAGTGCTGCTGAACTGACATCAGTCAAAGCCCAGATAATAAAGTCACTGGAAAAAAGGAACCAGTCTTTTGTGGAGGGCAGGAAAAAATAGGGCAGAGGAAGAAGAAGAAGAAGAAGAAGGAGTGGAGAGAGAGGGGTTAAAAACGTGAAGAGAACAGGGGGAAAAAAATTCAATATATTTTTAATCTAGCGGATGTAATCAGATTATGCGTCTGCCAGGAGCGACGTATTTCATAAGGAATAACCAGTTTCGGGGAGGAAAGGGGAAGCGGAGTGGCGAGGAGCAGCGGCGGAGACGTGCACTTTGGCTGGCCGATCCACATCGACACTGACAGATTCTAATAAATGCGCTGGGAGGCGCCCGGAGAAACACAATGCCGTGTAATCATTTTATCATGACAAACCGGAATTCCAATGCTGTCCCATGTGAGCCCAGCCGGGGGAAAATTGAATTAACTGTGAATTGCTCATGCTTGGGGAATGGGGAAGAGGAAGAAAAGGGGGACGGAGGGGGGAAGAGGATCGACGGAGAGTAAGTGGAGGGAGGGACAGAGGAGAGGAGGATTTGGCCTGCGTTGGGTTTGGCACTGTTTCTGGACTCGTGGGGCTCAGGCGGTTTCATAGAGGAGCTCCGGTTTCAGCAGCTCCGAGCGAACTCCGAGATCCAACGCTGGAGCTCTGCATGACTTAGCAGAGCGGCAAACACATTACGCACCGGTTCAATGAGACGGCCCGAAGAATCCGAGGGAGGGGGTCCGTTAAAACAATCCCACACAGCTGCTGACACATGTTCGACCGCACTCGGGCTACACGTGCACTGATGAACGTTTAGACTCTGACGGACGAGGAAAAGCAGGTTTGGGGAAGATTGGCACTTTGGTAACCACAGAAGCCAAAGTTATCCGTGTGGCTACAGGGAATTATTAAGAAAGAGCGACTTCAAGCAGCCTGCAGTTCTGAGGCTGGCTCCTTCAGACCTTCATGCAAACAGTACAAGACTTTATTTACATTATCTTATATCCAGCTAAAATCCAGTGCATCCAAAGATAAATGTAAATCAGGGTTTGCTCTGCTCCTGCCTGCAGGGTGGTGATCATGCACCTGAAGCTGTTTGGTAAAGGCTTAAAAATGCCAGAAGAAGAACAACTAGGACAGTTCATCATTTTACACAAACACATGAACTTGACGCCATGGAGACCAACATTTTGCTCGACTTTGCTGGCTGTTCGCTCACAACTTTTTGAGATGGTTTGAACAATCAAATTTCAATCTTTTGCAAAGACAAATAGCTTCTTATTTGCATTTACACTTCATGTTTTTGACATATTGTAGAACAGCTGACCTCCCTGTTCCACCATGACACATTAAATAGGCTTATATATGTAGGCTAATGCAAAGCTATGTTAAATGTAGAAAAAAGTTTAAGCTAGCTAAAAAACAATGCGCTAATTCAGCTGTGTATTTTGTTTTAACCTTTAAGCTAACTTCCTTCACAAACTCCCACATCTGGCTGCAGATCTTTGATGAATCACATATAACACGAGAGTCACTGATCATTCTCTCACTTTTATGACATCACATGACCAAGTGCTAGCATGCAACCTGCTCCCCAGCTTTGTCATCAAAAGGATTTAACAAGTCAAGTCTCAAATTCTCTTCTCAACTTTATCATGAGCCTAAACCTCATCTAACTTCTTCACTTTATTCTTAAACCCGAGCCCCATGTGGAAGTTCAGTAAATGTCTCCACTTTGATGGAATTTGCTCATCTGTCTTTTTTTTTTTTTTTTATCTCTGTGGAGGTATTTGGTCCTCTCGAGGACAGATATAAAAGATCAAACACAGTGAGAGAGTCCGGACTCGGCCCTGCTGACTTCAGATTAGGGGCCTGTCAGGGTTCCGAGGTCACGGATGCAAACCTACACAGCAGCTAGTGTCGCCCGCCAGGAGATAAGGGACCTGATTCTCCCCCTCGCTGAACACATGCCAGAGAGGAAAATGACACACATGTACCCTGCACTTTATGTGCGAACGCATTGAAATGAAGTGAAACAGAAACCTCTTCGTCTAATCCTTCAAACTCCCACACAATCCCTCTTTTTTTCTTCTCCTCCTCCTGTCACTCCGTCGCTCCTTAATCATTAATATCGCAGCTTTGACCCAGGCCAACGAGGACGAGGCCGGGATTTGCATAATTAGCCCCACTTGGTGGACAAGTCCCACTCCAGACCCTGTGAGAGCGTCTCTAGTGGGCTCGCTCAATTTCACATGTAGGAGACTGCGTACAGTTAGATAACCACGGCCGAGAGGAGGGGAAGTGCCAAACAAATGACGAGCAGACAAACGAGTGCATGTTGTAGATTTAGTGATAAAGAGATGTTGCCCCGGGACAGGAAGACCAGACACAGTATGGTAGGAGCTTTGACACTGGCGTCGCTTCAGTCAGAAAGTCGAGTCAATGAGGAAACTTTTGAAACTTTGAGAAATGAGATTTACAGTGGGGGAATTTCCTCGAGGTATTAAAGCCGATCAATCTGCTTCTTGTTCTTCAGTGACTGCAAACGTGTGCATGCTTTTTAGACCAGGACAAAAATACTGATGCACCAACTCTGAAGCTTGATAGTGAACATGCACTGATGAATTCAGGTCCTTTACTGAAGTATTTACTGGAATATGCTCATTTTCAAGTAAAGGTTATGCATTCAAAATATTACTTGAATGGAAGAAGTGGAGCTAATTTTAACTCTTTGACATAAAAACTGTCGTATTTTACGAGCTCATCATTGTATGTTTTTGCATTGAAAGTCTTAATTCTCAAAGTAACTACCAAAGTAAGAGGAAAAACTGTAATATTTCACTATGAGTACCACACTTAAAGTACAAGTACTGCACTCAGTACAGTATAGAGTACAGTACATGTACTTCGTTGCTTGTCACAAGTGGGATTCATCGACTTGCAAAATTAACTTATTCTAAAAGTTAGAACTATTGATTAGCTCTGATGAAGTTAATAAACTAATACTTCAGGCATTGAACTGTACTCAAGGCCAAAGAAGTCAAGAAAGAAAAGTCAAGAGAAGTCAGATGTTCGCTGTGAATACACGAGGTCGAATTGAAATCTCACCGCTGTAAAGTCAAACTGCAAGACGAAGTGACATTTGTGGCGAAGTTGCGATGGACGGTCATTTCGCCGAAAGCTCTGGGCTGTAAATGTCGCACCGTCAGCCCTCTTGACATTTATTGCGTAACGTCTTTATTGACGAAAACTCTCTCTGTGCCTCCAGCAAAAAGCTAAAACTTTCATTTTTTACAGTATCGAGTGAGTTTTATAAAAATTTCAGACTCTCCATTCAGGCATTAAAATTCAATATTTAGTTGAGTGTTTGGACAGAAAGGCAGCTATTGTCACTGCAGAGAAACACATGAAAGGACTGAAAGCAAAAAGGCACATGTTGTTATAGACTCACGTCCAAACCGACCAGGACTCGAGGATTGATTACAGCTGGACGAGGGAGAAGAAAGTATGTAAAGCAAGCAGAGCGGAGGGGATGAGGAAAGGGGACGAGGGATGAAAGGATGGATGGATGTAACAGCCAGTAGATGTGCAGAGGAATACCATTAAAGAAGGCAGCATGTAAGAGCACGTCCAGACAGAGCGGTCTGAAGCCCAGGGGATGTCAGCCTTTATCACACCCACACACACACAGAAACACACACTCAGGCTGAAGCACCTCTCGTCCTCTCGACAGTCCCCCACGCCATTAGCTCTTGTAAAGATTTCTTTATTGGTATATGTCATGCTCGGAGTTTTCCTAGAAAACAGCAGCGCCTGGTTATGAAGTAATGGCCTTAATCAGCGTCTGGCTCCCAGCCTGAACCTGCACTCGGAGCGCAATCATCGCTGTTTGGTTTTCTCCATGGATACGGCGAAGACGTCCCAAAACACTCCCACTTTACGACAACATGCCCCAAAAGTCGGAAAAATGAGGCCCGGCGTTGTTCGACAGGAATGAAGCGGTTATGTAAGTTGAAAACAGACAAGGCACGCGTCTGTTCCAACATGAGAATCACATTAGGACGATCACATCTTGTTTCACTTTGCCGTCGTGCAGCTGGTGTGCGGCGGGCTCGGGGAGGAGAGTTAAAGATGGGCAGAGCGATGCTGTTTCCACTGTCGAGAACAGTTCCCGATCTGAGCTCTTTCCAAAGAAGGAGCATCTCGGCTGAGACAGAGGAACGTTTGTGAGGATCAGAGAGGGAAGGTGATCTGTGTCTTTCAGCTGATTAACAGCAGCACTGACACACACAGACTCTCTTAGTACTGGTGCATTGAGCTAATATTGCTAAGCTAACAAACAGAGAATCATCCCTTGTCTGCACTCACGAGGTTCAAGAGAATGATAGAGCTGCGACTGACCCGTGAAAACCCAACACTTCACGGCCTCCTTCCATTGCAAATATACTCGATTAAGCTCTGAGGAACTGCACGGTTACATAAAACTTTTTCACTCACAAGCCTGTGAGTCTTTCACAAGGTTTGAGAGGGTGAAGTAATAAACGTCAGCGCATTGATTTATAGACGCTCTTTGAGCAGGAATGGTATGTTTAACAGTAAACTGCAGATTTATGATGCTGCCAAATGCCGCCGGACGGATGTGAACATTTGAGACTTAACACCTGCCGACACAGGCCGGAGTTTAAGACAGAGGGGCCATGTATAGAGCCGGCACATTCAGCACTTCAGTCATAACATTGTTTCCAGAAATGGCAGCGGGCCACATGCTGGAAAACCATACAGATGGGCGGAAATGGAGCAGATTAGCATTCCCAGGAATTACCTTTATATGGGACAATTCTGCCTGATTTATATGAAGCACAAAACATGTGGTGCCAATACAGGAAGTAATGTCACCTTCATGTGGAGACGTGGAGTGTAGACTGGATGGACAGATGTGTAGACCTTTACTCTAGCTATAATGTAAAGAAACATCATGATTACGTGAACCTTGACCGACTCTTCACCACCGTCTGACAATGGCTTATTTATCATTCGAGCTGTGGCAAAAAAAGGTTAGAAAAATAAAGAAAGAAAAGTGTTGGCATTGAATGTTTTTGAGTGTTGTTTTTGCGGAGTTGTCGAGTATCAATGTTGGGTCTGGTGATTCAGCTGAAGAGGAAAAACCTTGCTCCACAATAGGAACTACCAACTTACAACAACATAAGCTACCACACCTTAGCTATTTATTAGTGATTAGCTGATTTAAATGGGTTCTTTCTCTTTAACTTCAGCCAGCAATGAAAGAAAAATGATTAGTGATGGGATGTAATTAGCAAAAATGTTCCTTGTCAGAAACTCGTACATTTGACTAGAACCTGGTTTTCTACAGTAGCTGCTTGTCTTGTCCTGGAGATTCAGTCACTAGTGTTTCCATCCCACC
Organism: Centropyge bicolor; assembly: GCA_037975185.1. Taxonomy (NCBI): domain Eukaryota; kingdom Metazoa; phylum Chordata; class Actinopteri; family Pomacanthidae; genus Centropyge; species Centropyge bicolor. The sequence goes on along the minus strand of JBBMOC010000004.1, from coordinate 14,520,203 downwards.
CGAGCCTGAAGCGCTCCTCCTGCCGGTTACTTCCCAGCACTGTCTATAAAAACAACTTACAGGATTTACTCCGGCATTTCCAGGACATTCAGGTTTACTCCTGTATCCCTGGATGCCCAACATGCCAGCTCCCATTTACTCGGCGGCTCAGCCTGTAACACCTCCACCCCGGCAGCTGCAGACTCAGGTCGAGGGACTGCCGCGGATCAAGTGTGGAAGTGGAGTGTGAATGTCGGGGAGCTGGGGGTAGAGTCTTAACTGCCTCTCGTTCTCTTTCTGCTTGAGTCACTTTGGGCCGATCGACTTGCGGAAGAGTGTGAAATAGCAGCGCCGGGATCTCATCCATCAAATCCACATGGAGGACTCCAGAGGGCGGTAACCACATCTGATATCGTAGCGGAACAATGAAAGAACTGGACTTCCATCTAAGATACAATCGACTTCACTTCCTACTGACGTGGTTCCACAGATCACTTCCTGCTGCATGAACCTGTTTGTGACATCAACAGCAGTGAACAAGGCCAACAATCGGTCGGTTTTCTCTGTTTAATATGGCAGCGCTGAGCTCATCGTGCTCGTCTCCTCCACAGCCCTCTCCATCCCGAAGAGCTTTAATCTCCCACTGGGCCTCTGGGCGACCCATCCAACACACATTTGCATACATCTGCATATTTCCCATTAGGCTCCACTTGTTGCCTTTTCATGGAAAACTCGGATATGGTGATGATCACCCTCGACGGTAATGGTCCTATCTTTCTCTGCCTCTTTCTTTCTTCCTTTTCTCCCCAACTCTTTTTGTTTTATTTTTTTTTATTCCACCACCTCTTGATCCCTTGTTTCCACTCTGCCGTCTCTCTCTCTCTCTCCGCTATAGCCGTGATCAGAGCGCAGTATGGAAGTCTGATCCGGAGACAAAGGGAGAAGCTCCCAGTTAGATCTGCGGCGCTAGCTACAGTAAACCATCTGGGGCCACTGACAGCCTCCGGCCTGAGAGAACACAATAACAAGACAGAATAAATGAATTCGGCGCACAATGACCAGGACTGAACCAGACTAATTAGATTAATATGTGATCAACTATTCAATTAGGCCCATTCAGCTGCAGAGCTCAAGAGGTATGGATACATGCAAATGAGATGAGTGAACACAAATTAGGGGAAAAAAATGGCATCATGAGACTGAATGAGCGGATAGAGTAAACCTGGATGTATATATTTACTGAGTCATTCACAGAGTCGACTGTTTATACATATACATAGTGTTTTATAGTATAGCCATGAATGTTATGTTAGCAACATATCCAATGGCAGCATGTGGCTTTAGAGGGGCAGCTGTCGAGCAGCCCTCAGCGTTGGGGTGGGCTAAAATACTCCGAGGTGAACTGATGCCAATGTTTATTTATCTTAAGCCGTAATCTTGTTCCGCCATTTCTCAATCGTTCATTGAGTTCAGATTTATGTGAGACAGGTGGACAGAGTCGAGCTTTCAGATGGACAACTGATCTCTCCAGGGAGGTTTTTTGTCTGTGCTGGAAAAGACTGCAGCGTCCAACAATTAAAGGGTCAGTTCGCCCAAATCGCAAGAGAGAGAATTCTGCAATCGAGGCACTGAGATGGAGTTTTGGTTTTGAGATATGAGTCTGTGCCTCAACCCAAACACAATGAAGGTGAACACACAGTGTCCCTGTGACTGTGGATAATCCACAGACCTCATTGTCAACGATTTACACTGGAGCTACCTTCTGTTGAACAAATAGCTCCCAACAATGTCTGTGGAACATCCAGAGTTACCGTGACCTTGTTTCTGAAAAGACAAATTGCATCAAATGTAATTTTCAGGAACGAAGTTTGATTCACTTTTCATCGTGTTGGGTTGTTTTCGAGGCAGTCGTCTGAAAATGTAGGTAAATTCTACGAAAACTATTTTCATGGTTAGATCGTATTGAGGGTAATTGGGTAGATATATCTGATTGGTAATAAGCATAGAATGCATAAGAAATGAATGCATGAGTTTCAAACCAAGACGAGATGGAAATCACAATTAGCACCACCTATTGGACGACAGCTTGTCCTGACATCTTTATTAGCTTCCTGCTACCAGGACGAGCTGCGCTAGCAAGAAGGTGGCGTTCACTAAAAAGCATCACCTTTCCCCGGCTGCTTCATTTTCCGCAGGGCGCTAATCAAGCGTCCGTCTCCGCTCGCGAATGCGGAGGGAAACCTTGAGCATTTAAATGTGCATTTAATTGCGTTGGTTCTGGAAGCGTCGTTAAGTAAGAGCTGGGAAATACATTTCTTAATGCGACTTAGTGATGCCCGGCAAATCAAAGACCATCAAGCGAATTAATGAGGGTGAGCGGCGAGCGCATTAAGAGTGGAGACGGAGCGCCTCCATAAACAAATACATATCTCTCAACTAGACAGCAGGGACAGGGGGATAATGTGGGAGACGTAATAAATACACTTCCCTGTCAATAGACATGCTACACTATCCATTCCAGCACAATGCGCCCCACTTTAATAGAGTAAATACACACACGCAGAAACACACACACACACCTTTTCTTCCACTGTGTTTTTAAAAGACAGACAGATGCTTCTTCGGCGGCGTTCCTCTGCTCCGGTGAATAGAGCTGAGAAAGCTTCTAAAGACGAGGAAGAGAGGAGCGGGCAGGAGGTGGGGGCGGCGGCGAGGAGGAGGGGGCAGAGATGAAAAAGTGGAGAAACAGAAATGTGAAACCTTCCTGGTTATTAAAAGCTGTCTTGCGAGGGTAGCGCTCCTGTTGTTAAGTACTCTTTCAATTATTAACGGCGCCGCCGCTTTCATCCATTGGCGCGTGAATGCCAATACAGCTCCGACACACACTTCCACCGCCGCCTCCTTCTCTTTTCTACTTGGTAACAGGCAAACACGCACACACACACACATCAGGTATTCAGCCGTAATTGTCGCCGAGCCGGGGAGAGGACAGGTCAGCGGTGATTATATAAAAACTGGATGAGACTGAGAGCTCTTCAGCACACGATCAGAGACAAAGAAAATAACTTCATCATTAAGGCGAAATTCATAAAAAAAATTAAAAAAAACACCCTCACGGAGACATTTTTCAAGCTGAGCGGGCCGGCCTCTGGGGGGAGCTGCAGGTATACGCTGATGGCCGACATCGCTCATGTCAGAGCCAATTTGGGGCATTTTTCTCAACTGTCAAGTGGCCGTCAAGCTTCGGCAATAAAGGAGAGGAGATAAGGAGGGAGATTTGAGATAGTTGGGATTGAGCCGCCGGCAATAAGAGACGAGCAGGAAGCTTTTAGGGTGTTATCCTGCCGCTCCGTTCGCCGGCTCCAAATGTTCCCGCGCCTCCGATGAGACGGGCTCATATGACAGATTACCAGCGCAAATGCTGCTCGAGGAAAAGCTGGCACAGGGATCCAAACACACCAGAGTGTGTGTGTGTGTGTGATGGCGGGATCGGATTTGTGCCTGATGTCGTCACTGGGTGGATGTAATAAGACGTCTTCTGGCACGAAAACACAGGACATCGCTCATGTGTTTAAGTTTCTGAGCAGTCGTTAATGAGACGAACTCTGGTTGCCAGGTTGTGACAAAGTCCTTCAGGCTGGTGTTTGTGACCTGATCTGTGTTTTTAATGGCGTCTTTTCCTTCATCCTTCTGTCTGTAATTACATTATGAGTCTTATTTTCTAACAAGGGTCATTTTCTTGGTCGTACTTGTTTCAACATACAGGCAAAAAAACCTGAAATACCGAACCTACATTCTTCAAACAAGTGAAAAAATTTGCCCGAGTGATGAAAGTTCCTGAAGCAAATCACCTCACTTCAAGATGGTTTATGTAATGATGTAAAATGGTGGAATAACACCAGCGACAGGAAACAAGAAAAATGAGACTTATACAACATTTACTCCTTGGTTTTAAGATTTTTTGGGACAATTTTAAGAGACAGATGTTTTTACAGTGTTTTTTCATATGACGCTCGTGACACAACATGAGGAGGTTCATTCGTCACCACTGGGCCTATTTTGGGTTTTTAGAGAACACTTGTTTCAGAGTGATGTCCAGTCATTCTTCCCATTGAAAGTTAGCAGAGTGGGGAATGTTGGACTGAGTGGGAGCGCTGCTTATCGACCACGGCCGGGCGCGTTTCCACTCTGGAGATGGGACGCGAGGCGCTGGGGCGTGCTGACGACCGTCCCCCGGGACTCCTGTCCAATTACAGCTCAAAATGAGCCGGGAGAGCGGCGAGATTGGGCTGGGCGCGCCGAGCTGATGGAAGCGGGGAGGGGGCCGGGAGATGGAAAGTAAGGGGGCCGAGGATATGAGTAGCACTTGAAATTAATGGGGCAGGATGGAGCGGGAGTCCCAGGGGCGAGCAGAGGGCCCGCTGATGACATTAACTCCGCCCTCCAGCAGCCATTAGGGGGCGAGAGGTTTCAGTAATCTCGGGACACGGAGCAGGGAAAGCTCGCAAAGGTTCCCGGTGACGCCGCCGAGTTAAGCCGGCGCCGTGAGCGTCCGCGAACATCAACCGCGGTGCTGAGCGGCGAGTTAACTGTGCGTGACACCATTAGAGGAAGCCGGGCGCCCCCGACGCTCCGTGCAACTCCGTGAAATCTTTAAAGCGTGGTCACATAACTAAGAATATCAGGTGGCAACACGGATTCCATCCTGACCCTTGTCACGTAAAACTGACAGATTCCAAGATTTCAGCAAAGATTTTAATAAGCGCCGGCGTTCGGAGGGCTTTCATTTGAAATGTCATATTTGGACGACTCTGCTCCGAGAGCTATTAAGCAGAAATGTGTTCGTCTATAAAAGAGCTCTTCTGTGTGTGATTGCCATTTAATAGCCCGCCATACGTTCACGCTCCAGTCTGGCTTTAATGTTGCGGTGCACCGGGGACCGAGCGAGGGGAGAGGACCCAAGGCCTCGAAACATCTCGTCCAAATTACCGTCATCTTCCAAAGCGCGGCGTCGAGGGGATGAGATGAAATTTTGTCATAATGTTGCCGCTCAGCTCATCGCCTGCACGCCGAGTGTGTGCGGCCGCGAGATGCGACTCCGGCTGGAACGATGACACACTAACGGCGAGCGCAGACGAGCATCACGGCGATAAATCTATTTTGATTAAACAGTCAATGCTGATTTAATTAATACGAGACTGATTGTGCATCAGAAGCCCTGATTTGATTGTAATTCTACATTTTATTATCAGACAACACGCCAGTACACTTGTTATATCATTTCTGCTGGTTTTAATCGAGACTTTTGGGAGGTCACGATGGACTAATTTGCTTTCCACGCTGGCTCCAAAGATGCATTTTGGGAATTTTACAGTTTGAAAAGAGTCAAATTTAATGTTTAAGATAGTGAATAATAGTGTGAGATATCAGCTTGTGTCAGCTGTAATCCAAAAATAACCAGCTATCAGTTGAATCCCAGCAATATGAAAGTGCACTTGTGTTCTCTGTTTGACACAGTCGAGAGAGAGAGACAGGGAGAGAGAGAGAGAGAGAGAGAGGGACAGAGAGAGAGAGAGGGAGAGAGAGTGAGAGAGAGAGGGACAGAGGGAGAGAGGGGGAAAGAGAGAGAGAGAGACCATGAATCACAGTGAGAGAGAGAGAGAGAGAGAGGGAGAGAGAGAGAGAGAGAGAGAGGGAGAGCGAGTGAGAGTGAGAGGGACAGAGGGAGAGAGAGGGGGAGAGAGAGAGAGAGGGAGCGAGAGAGAGGGAGAGCGAGTGAGAGAGAGAGGGACAGAGAGCGAGAGGGAGAGAGAGACCATGAGTCACAGTGAGAGAGAGAGAGAGAGAGAGAGACAGAGGGAGAGAGAGGGGGAGAGAGAGAGGGAGAGAGAGACCATGAGTCACAGTGAGAGAGAGAGAGAGAGAGAGAGAGAGAGAGAGAGGGAGAGAGAGAGAGGGACAGAGGGAGAGAGAGGGAGAGGGAGAGAGACACCATGAGTCACAGTGAGAGAGAGAGAGCGAGAGCGAGAGAGAGAGAGAGAGAAAGTAGAAGAGAAACACATTTAAAGTTTTTCGCCGGGAGTCAGCGATGCTTTTAATACATACAGTTACATCAATGGCACATTAAGACGGTGTAACCACAGCAACAGACACCGGGATTATGTCAAAGAGAGACACACAAAAGATCAGAAGATGCTTTGTTTTAAACGGCGGCAACACGGTCCTGAGAGGAAACAAAGGAGAAGAACTGAAGAGAGAAGGAAGCCGAGGTTCTGAGAGAGAACGCTGCAAATATACTCAGGACTGTGAGGGCAGGATTTGAAGCTCCCGCTGAGACTGTGTGTGTGTGTGTTAATCACACTGTGGGGACGTAAACGTGTGCGTCACAAAAAGTAGGTCCACATGAAGACAAGAGTTAGGTGGCTACAGTGTGAGTCTGCAGGGAATGTAAATCAATGCAAACTGATGAGTGTGTGTCGCTGAATATCCTCAACACATCTGACACTAAACTCTACAGCAAAGTCTCACTTCACATGCATCACACACACACACACACACAGTATGAGACCTAATGACCATAATGGCTCCGGGCTCGTTCTTTAGTCATCTGACTGTGAGCAGAACATTAAGCAACAGTCCACTGCCATAAAACACACACACACACTGCTGCTGCAGCTGCACGAACACACACGTCCGTCTTTCCAATCTCGCCCTTTTTTTCGGCCTTCGAGAAGCAAATTCAGGGCAGGTCAAGCACTTCTCAATAGCTGCTGCTTTTAGACCACTGACATAAGAAACTAATCCAAAACAAGCAGCGAATGTTGTTGTTTGTGTTGATTCAGTTTTAAAGCTGCAGTTTGAGACTTATGACCTCGTTTTAAACTGAAAACCAGATTATAGCCAGTGACACAGACACCCACTTCCACTTCCTGGTCGGGCCTCATCAGTCACCATGTGTCCTTCCCTGATTGGCCGCGCTCCCCCCGTCACGTGAATGACCGCGTTGTACTCAGCGTGGATAACCAATCACAGGCGCCGCTGACCTTGTTGTCCACGCCAGCAGCTGCTGTGCAGCCAAATATGTGTGATATGTGCCGATGTGTGTAGGAGGCGAACACCAGCACAGACATGCTCGGTGCGTGTGAGAGGTCATGTGATACGTGGCCTTGCTCTCAAAGAATCTGCACAGTGATGAAGAGTCGGCTTTAACAAACACGAACATCAGGTCTCAGAAGAGTCAACAACAGCAAAACAGTGAGAGCATGAAGCTGTCAGCCACCTGTGTCCACCTGCATGAACGTGATTGGACGATACCAGTCAGCTGGTCGCCAGGAGGCTGCTGAATGAGCCAGTGAGAGCGAAGCATGAATGAAGCAGCTGATTCAGCACTTGACCTGAATCAGTGGGTGAAACACATCTGATGAAAACCTGATTAATAAACTGAGAAAAGAACCTGAAGAGACCAGGTCTGAACAATCCAGAGAATAAACAAGAATCAGCACCAAAATCATACCAGCTGTATTAAAACTTTTTGTGATTTCTCGACATCTAAAACCAGACTCTGAGAAGTTTACAAGCAGAGGAGCTCATGTTCAGCGCTGGTTTGAAAAACAGGGGTTTTCCTTTCTTTCATACACAACGAGTCCGAGTCTGGAGCGAATCAGCTCTGCCTGTTACATCATACAGTTTTCCCGCTATCTGGACTCCACCCTGCAGCGCTCTTCCCTTTTCAACACCATGTAAGAATGTGTGTGATCTCCTTCAAGCCAAACGCTGAGTGTGTGTGTGTGTGTGTGAGTGTGTGAGTGTGTGTGTGTGTGTGTGTGTGTGTGTGTGTGTGTGTGTGAGAGTTTCTCAACCCTGCTCTGGTTTAACTCCTGCCAGCTTTATCTGATGATGTCATACAGCCTCCCAGCTCTGTGACCTTTGACCCCTCTCAAGCCTCCTCGCTAAATCTGGGGCCCAGCTTTCAAAAATAAAACACAAGTAAAAGTCGATCACAATGATTATTGATCGATTGATTGATTATACATTTGTCATCAATCGTATCAGGCCTGTGATTAAAGATGACTGTAACCCCTCTGCAGTGCATCAGCTTCACTTCCTGTATTAAAAAAAAAACAATTCTCTCTCTTTCTCTCGCTCTGTTTTTCTCTTCCTCCGTCTTCTCCCCTCCCTTTCGCTCCACTCCGGGGTTACCATCTGCATGGCAACACTCACAGCGTGACACTTCCATAACCCAGGAGGAGGAAGAGAGCGACAGAGCACAGACCCCTCTCTCTCTCTCTCTCTCTCTCTCTCGCTTTTCACAGGCCACCCATAATTCATTAGCTCTCCCTCTCATCCTCTCTATATTTCTCTCTCTCTGCAGTGTGACCGATGCGGGTTTCTCAAAGCTCGCTGGGATACTTTCTGGAATGAAGGTGCTGACAGTCGATATTTCGCACCGCCGTTCAGCACGTTTTAAATTTGACCACTTTCATGCCGAAGCTCATTCAGAAAAAAGCCATATTTTAAAGCGTGGACCAATAAAATTTCCCATTGAAACCAAAGATGTTATTAACCACGATGCACGCTCGTACGGCTCGACCAATCAAACGGCGTCTCACCCGTCGTGACGGCAACACAGAACCACATCGGCCTCATTTACTGTCATTATCACCGACTTGTTCTGCTGGTGGAATAAAAACATCAATAACTGCAGAACATATCCATCTACATGCAGAATAACAACTTCCTTTACAGATAGCCTCTGGTGCTGCACAGCTTCTATCTGACCTATTGAATTGATCCTTGCAAAAGCAAACACAGGCTCTGATTGGTCAGTTTTTCATTTGGCCTCTGGTCATGAATTGTGTGCATTTTTTCCCCCTGTCTTGGCTTCACTTTGAGCATCCATCAGTCACACACACAAAGAGATTTAATTCCTTTTTTTTTTTCTTATTTTCACCGGGCGGAGTGCCAATGTTTTTCTTTCTTCGCTGACTCTCACCCCCTCATCCCTCCTCCTCCTCCTCTCTTCCTCCCTCCTTCTCTTCCTCACCCTCCCGTCTTTTTTACTCCGCTAAGCTTTCTGTTTCGGTCGCAAGCGAAAGCTGTTTATTTATTCAGACAAGATCTATTTTTCCCTATTTCTCCCCCCACCCCCACCCCCCTCCATCCTTCTCTCTTTCTCTCCCTCTTCCTCTTTCCCCCCCAGGTTACAAGCTTGTAGAAGAGAACAGGGGGAGGACTCCGATGCGTTGGAAGAGAGCGGAGGAAATCCGCCGCGGATAATGATCGAGGTGAAGGAGAAATTATGAAAAGAGAAAGGATGTAAAGAGGAGAGGGTCTGCTCTGTACTTCCTGTGTCTCTTGAGCCATACGGCACAAAGACGCTGTCACCGACACACACACACACACAGGTATCAAGCTTCTTCATGGGCCTGGCCGTCGTGAGAATAAGACTATAACAAAGTACAGCACTAAAATACAGCCAAAGGGAATGATTAGTGTATGTGTGTGTGTGTGTGTGTGTGTGTGTGTGTGTGTGTGTGTGTGTTGGAGAAAGAGAGAGAGAAAGAGCAAGAGAGATAGAGATAGAGTGTCGTGCTCCAGGTGGTGCATTATTAAACAGATTTGTCACTTTGGGCCAATGGTGTTAGGTGTGTGTGTGTGTGTGTGTGTGTGTGTGTGTGTGTGTGTGTGTGTGTGTGTGTGTGCAGAGGCTAAAGTATAGGTTGCACCGAGCAGTGTAAGTTTGGATAGGAAAAAAAAGCAAACTGTCCTCTCAAAAACAAAGAAAAGAAAGGAAGAGATAAAGAGAGAAAAACAGACAGGAGGTGAGAAGAAGTAAAAGACAAGGCTGGCGAGACAATAGACCACAAAAATAAAGAAGACAAAGACGAGGACAGAAAGGAAAACAACACAAGGAGACGACAACAAAAAAGGAAAAGACAAGGCAAGAATAACAGTGAAAGAAAGGAATGAAAAAAACAAGCAGAAGAAATTATATACTGGCTGCACACACACACACACAGAGACACACGCGCAGGTCGTCATGTGAGGTGTGTGCGGTACAGTTGTGTTTTAAATCCCTGCGGCTGCTGTTGACTAAGCTGATCTCTGTTGGGGGAAGAAAAGGCAGGAAGAAAAAAAGCAGCTACTGCATCTGTCACGACAGGCAACAACACTTGTTTTAGTCAAAAATAACATTAAAGAGACAGACAGTGTCCTCTGTGTGTGTGTGTGTGTGTGTGTGTGAGAGAGAGATCTGTAAGCCTGTGGTAGATGATCGTACTTTTGGAAGAAATCAAGCGAGATGAAATGCTGAATCTGGCAACAAATGCAGGCCGGGAACACACACACACACACACACACACACACACACACACACACACACACACACACACACACACACACAGTAACCTGCGAGGTGAGAATGATGCAACTGAAATGTTGAGAACAAAAAACCTCTGACATATATTTCTCTGTTCACTCAAACTCAGAAACAAACCACAAACGTCTCCGTTCAAACTGAAGAAGATTCAAGCTTTTAATATGCATCTAATGTAAAAGTGTCATTAACATCAGTTGTGTAAGAAGAATTCAGATCGTTTACTCAGCAAAACCACAGTCAGATGTGGATATCATGAGAAGCAGCGAGACGATGACACCCTGATCTGTTATATTAATATCAAAGGTCCAGGATCATTATGAGTGACGTGTTCATGTGTTAGCAGCAGTTTCTTGTATCTGGGCAAAGCTGAGCTCATTCTATCAACTTAACACACTTTAGTGCAGCTGAAACATTCACATCACAAACAGGCAACAATTTACTGAGTAACCGTTTGTTTTTCAAGGCCGAACGTTGCTGCTTTCTAAAAACGTGATCACTTCCTGCTTCTCTTTGTCTCATGTGTGATGTCACATGAGACAAACAGCAATTTGAGCATTTCTTTTATAACCTGATTGTTTAATGCGGCGGATCACATGTGATCATCATCAACAGATCCATCAAGTGTTTTGTTCTGTAAATCTGCAGCTGTTACATGAACCACACAGGAAGTACAATATTTGCAGTACAAGTACAAGCTCCTCGAAAGCACACTCCATGTCAGTACTTGAGCGCATGTACTTATTAATTTCCACCGCTGTGAATCCCCATATTGATAACTCCATAATAAAAACATGACTCTCATATCAGAGGTGGCGCCGACTCAACAGCATCCAACTTTTAATAAAACACTGTCTGTGCTGAGCAACACACACACACACACACACACACACACACACACACACCTGGGTGAATCTCGCCTACATGCTGCTGCTCCTCCGCTTTTTATTTCCTCCTGTAATTTCTACTCTTCCATGCTCCTCTGCAGCTCTTCCCTCTCTGTCATCTCTCCTCCATCTCCTTTGTGTTTTGTGACGCACTCTCGCCTCAACTATGTAATTATCCCTCGCTGATTCCAGGGGGTTCGGAGGAATTCAGCCCTCCCTCCCTGTCTCCCTCTGCCCGCCCCGTCCGCCTCCGTCACTCGGATGCTGAATGCCGTATTGTTCTTCGCAGCCACAAAGCTCTGATTGACAGCTGTGGGAAGTGGAGAGTGAATTTTTTGTGTTCTACCCCCCCCTCCTCACTGCAGCACCTCGACCCCCCCCTCCTCCTCCTCCTCCCGCTGCCATCACTTTCATTAAAAAACTTGTCACCCATTTTTTTCAAGTCGTTAAAGTGATTTAAAAAAAACGAGCTTCAGTTGAGAATTTGGCAAAAACAACACAAAAAAAAGTCCAGACCATAATTAAGACTGAACTAAACACATCAGTTTGACTCCATCATCCCAGACTTTATTCTTCAAATCAAAACATCAAGCTGAATTCACAGTCTGACTCCACAAGGAACCGAAATGCCGACGCTGCTCCCTCTGACTGAACAGCCCTGGAAAAGAGCTCGTTAGGACGTCACATGACCGAACCAGCGTCATCGTTCACACCAGTCGAATTCAGTTTCAGGGAGCAAACCAGGCCGTCCTCGCTTCAGTGGAAAAAACCTCACACACACACACCAAAAAAAACAAACCTTATTTTTAAAACACAGTGATGGAAACGATGGACAGGAAGTAGATGAGAGAGAGTTCATGATTCAAACTGCTGATTCAGACTTTTTTTTCCAACATGATATAAAGAAAACACACCCGAAACATTTCTCAGCATAAAAACAGCTCAAACCCAGAGACGAGTCGCCGACTGTCGCCGGCTTCCTGCTGCAAATATCAGCCCTGACGAAATGTTTTCGCTCTCACCCTTTCGTTAAAACCGCTATAATCCTGAATGGAGAAAAGGTCTGGCTTATAGATAAAGCGCCACACACACTCTGTGACGCCACGCTCACACACACACCATCAGAGGGGATTTAAAGATTCAAACAGTGGTCTTGGTAATTAGGCAGATGGATTTGTGCCTGTGCTGCGGCTCCGGCGGGATAGAAGGCGACACATAAAGCAGGCCGACCAACTCTTTAAGTGGATTAATTAAAACCAACACTGCGGGGTCAAAGGTCAAGCCCCCCTCGCTGCTGCCGACCTCCTCGCGCTTCCCTTTTTTTTCCCCTCGGAGCCGCAGGAACGGTGCACCTGCGTTAGAGAGGATTTAGATGATTGGACGACGGCGGAAACGGACCCTGAAGAGAGCGAGGAGGAGGGAACGGAGCAGCGGAGGAAAGATGGAGGTTTTTTTTTCTTTTTTTAAGGACTCGTTTTTCACATCAACCCTGAAAACACACACTTCAGTTTGGTTCTATTTCTCTTTAAAAACACACATCTTTAACTTCCTGTCTCTGGAATAAAATCAGTCTCTCTCCTAATTGAATACAGAACACACCTCATCTTTGCCGAGTGTGTGTGTGTGTGTGTGTGTGTGTGTGTGAGTGATAGCTGGATGTAATCAGATGGAATTAATATGCATGCTGTTTCTCATTATGGAATAACTGAACTGCACTTCAGATATGTGGCGTGCGCCGCGAGAGGCACGGACAGATTTCCAACATCCATCCTCCGCTCGCCGTCCGCAACACGAGTGTGTGTTCCCACATGTGTGTGTGTGTGTGTTGGGCATATGAGGCAGCAGCAGAAGGGGGAGTGAATGCAGAAGACACACCCCGCCGCTGATCAGATAACACTTGTCTCAACACACACACATTCGTCTTGCGTTAACTCCTTATTGCATTGGGAGTAAATCAGATTCCACAGAGCTGCATCGATCGGCTAATTGTGCTAATACGCACATCGTGGCGTCTAACTGCGTTACGGCGGCGACGTCTCATCTTTCACGCCATGTATCGTCCTGCTTTAAAATCTTAACGATGCAACACCTTGTTGCTGTTTTTTAAATTCTAAAAAATGCACTGAGCGAAGCCGGAGTTTGCCGCACGGCGCCGCCGCTCGAGCACGACGCCGCCGCATATCCAGGCTTCAGCTGTGTTTTCCTGTGCTAAAATTTAGAGATGTGACTAAATGAAGTGTTTGTGCTCCTTGTCGCTTCTCTTTGTTCCGCCGTTTCTCCACGACAACAACACACACTTCCTTGTTAACGGTGTGTGTGTTGAGTGTGTGTGTGTGACGGAGGTGAGTCTCATTAGAGAGAGAGAGGTGCTTCATTATCATAAATGATTGAGAAGTGTGTTTGTGGGCGTGAGTGCTCATTTGTGTGTGTGTGTGTGTCAGTGAATGAGCGAGTTGGTGAAAGTGTGTGTGTGTGTGTGACCCCGAGAGAGTGTGAGTGACGGGCCGGCTGTAAGCTGGTCTTTATTAAGACGCGCCGTCTTTGGAGAGGGACAGCTGCTCCTGCCTCTAATCTGGAAGAACAAAGGTTTAATAAAGAGAAGAGAGGAGAGACAGGGGGAGGTAAATAATCCTCTGCCTCCTCTCTCTCTCCTTCCATCCTTCCTTCTCTCTCTCCTCCGCTGCTTCCTTCCTTCTCTCCGACCGACTAATCCAACTCTCAGGAGGCGGCGACAAAATGACACTTTGCATTTCCTGTGCAAAAGTTGGATCCGTTTGAAACTTTTGACCTTTGACCTTTCAGCTTGTAATGGCTGCTGCGAGGCCGATACGATGACGAGCTCGTCATCTGCGCTAAAATTAGCCAAAAGTGACATTTTTAATGCTACCAGGAGATCTGTCCCCGTTCAGCAAATAGACCGAGAGGAGCCAAGCGCGCGTGTGTGTGTGTGTGTGTCCACAGAGAAAGTCTCTGCTGCAGCTATTTATGAGTGAGTGTGTGTGTGTGTGTGTGTGTGTGTGTGTGTGTGTGTGTGTGTGTGTGTGTGTGTGAGGTCAGCTGCATGCCCCATTTCTCAGTTTGGACGGTCATCACCGCCTGTTTGAGAATGACATCATTTAGCCCCCTCCTCCGTCCGTCAGCTGAAATATGCCTGCTCTACATTTCTCCACTCGTTTTCTATTTTGGAATTGTGGGTAATGACGGCGGGATGGAGGGCAGGAGGGATGGAGATGATAAAAGAGGGGAGAGGCAGCATTAAAAGAATAATTTGAGGGTCTTCAGGGTTCTGTCTCCTCTCTCCGTCTCTAAAATAGAATTTGCGATAGTCCCCGCCGCTGCCGCCGAGTCTGTTGAGGGAATAATGACTTATTTATCAAATGGCTGAAATATTCAGGGACAAGGCCTTTTAAAATCCGCCTTTTAAATTCATAGGCTTTTCTGCCGCCATGCTTAATGACAGTGAATGTATTCATAGTGATTTGCAGGTCCACCAGGCTCTACCTTTGTGTCCTGCCTATGAGTCTAATAGCTGTTTGACAAAAAAAAAAAACGGAGAGTGCCAGCGAGGGAGGAGAGGTTCACCTTTGGCCCCGCAGGAGGCTCAGCCAATCAAATCCTGCCGCCGAGGAGTCGACGGCCGAAAACATGTTGCCATCAAATCTGAAAGTTGCAGCCATGAGTAAATGTTTCAAGATAAATTCCTGGAGGGGCTCCTCAACATTTGGAGGGACCAGATCAGTATGGGTGGAAGGAGGAGGAGGGGGCGGAGGGAGGAGGAGGAGGAGGAGGAGGAGGAAGAAGAGGGGGGTGATAAATGTTATTCCTACTTGTGCGCTGGAATGGCTGAAGTTTGGAGATGCTGGCGGTGATGGAGGGCAGCAGGCAGGGTTAATGAGGTGGACGCACACACACACGGCAGCTTGCATGCGTCAGACTCATGACAGCGCAGAGAAGGCGCTCGCAAAGTCGACAGCAGCGGGCGCACACTCCGGCCAAACGGCGCAATCCGTGCGTAATTACGCACCGCGGAGAGAAGCGGAGCTGCGGCGCGTCCCACCCTGATTCCCTCCTGCCTGTCCCCGCTCTCTCTGCTGCCACAAAGGCGAGGCTTACCTTAACACGTTCCAGCTTTTCAGAGGGTCCAGGTCTGAAATTATAGAAACCATGGTCGAGCTGGGCAGCACCGGCACAGGGAGGGGGGTGCGGCAGGAGAAAAGGTCGAAAGAAAAAGCGGCGCAAAGGCTGTAAACTCCGTGTGCGAATGGCAGCGATCGCTCGGATGCAACCCGTCCTGTTCAGTGGGTGATGAGCGCTGTCACAGCTCTCTCTCTCTCTCTCTCTCGCTCGCTCTCTCTCTCTCTCTCCCTCCGCCCCCTCCTGTACGAAGCTGCGCTCTGCAGACGCGCCTCAGAGCTGAGCTTCCTCCTCCGGTCCTCCTCTCTCACAGGAAGACTGGCTGCAGAGATGCACGGGAGAGGAGGGTGAGCACAAGCTGGGGATACGATTTAACCATGTTTTAAGAAAAATGCATGAGGGGGGGAAAGAGTTTGCACCTATTTCCAGGGCAAAAAGTCTCCAGTGAGGATGTAATATTACCTCCAATATTCCTGCAAGAAATTCCACTTGTATCATGTGTGTTTCATTGAGAATAAATATAAATAGAAAAATAACAAGAATGTGCTGTTTTTACTTTTTTTTTTTTAAATTTACCTGCAATTGCTCACATTAATTTTATTAATATAGAGCTGAATCACAACAGAAGTCACTCTTTATGTTATCATGAGCACGTGGCGACGGCGGCGAGGAAAAACTTCAGAACATAAAACCATCATTAAAGCCATTATTAGACTTAGAGCAGGTTTCAGTGAAACTGAAGTCTAATGAATCATCTCATGTTTCATCATCCTGCTGAAGCTGATCAGAAGCTGCTTCGTGAAGCTGCCGCAGCCTCGTCCACAGGCGACGGTTGGTTGGAGGCTTCGTCAGCTCTGCAGAGCATCTCGCTCTCTGCACACCCCCTGTCAGCGCTGACTTCCTGTCTGACACCACCACATCCTGTTGATAACTGTTTTTTTTTCTTCTTCTTCTTCTTCTTTCCCCCCCTCCCCGAGACTTGGCAGCAGATGCGTCATCCCTGGCGAGGAATGACAAGGCAGCAGCCAAGTCCCACCTATTCTCAGCTTCTATCTATTTGCTCGTTGGGAAAAAACAGATGAGCCCCGACGGAAGAAAAAAAAAACAACAACAACAAGAGTCAGAACTGTGTCTGTTTCAGATAATTGTCTGGGACAACAGAGCAGAGAGGGACTGCACGTCTCTGCCAAAGCCATTGGAGTTCCACCACGAGTGGTTTGTTATTTTCAGGGTTGTGAGATTAGTCGTCGCCGATAACGGTCCGATCGACAGGAAGCTGCGGCGGCGGCTTCATTTCAGACATGTGGTTTGGAAAAACGCCCTTTGAATATAACTGGTTTTAGCTTCATGGCATGTTCACATGGAGCAGCTGGTTGTGAGCGAGCTCCACCAGCTGAAGCTAAAACGCTCTCAGCTCTTCAAGCTTCTTCTCCTGTAACGAGCTGGGAGGTCGTTTCCAGCTGACGTCTGCTGAGCGGAAACGCCGGTTCACGTGGAGGAGGGTCTGTAGGTGAGACAACAGTAATGCAAAGCTACAGCTCGGCGCTCTCAGCATCGGCAGCCATACTGCGCCGGCTTTAAATAGACTCAATTGGACATCTGCTTCAGTGAGGAGGAGGAGGAGGAGGAGGAGGAGGATGGAGAGAGTTGACAGCATCGCTCTCCTCTTCCTCTCTCTCTATTTTTGTCCCTCGTGCTCGCGCACACACGGACGCCGGCGTCGCAGAGATCAGACGGAGTTGAGCTCTAATTTCTACATAATAATCACGTTGGCAGGCCGGCGTCTCGGAGAAGGTGTCGCTGCATCTGTAAGAGCACTGCTCACATACACCTGTCTGCCAGCGGGAACAGAGGGCGACACCATCGACTGGAAGGTTTTAATTATCGTCTTCACAACTATTTTCTCCTCACGTCAAACTTTGTTCTCATCCGCGGAGCAACAGTTCGTGTCGAAGCGAGCGTCGAGCAAAGTGTCTTCATTTGTTCTTTTACACATTTTCTTTTGTTTCAAACGATCACAGCTCGTTTGTGTTTCTCTCTGAACGAGCTGCGAAGTTCAGCATGAACTCTTAGCTGCAGCTGATGTAACGTTCGTCCATGAACGCAGCTTGAATCAATACTGTGCATTAAACTCAGTCCTGCTTTACAAGCAACAGGGTAGTTTTACTGAAGTAATAGAAACGTGAAGATTTGTGCCATTTTGAGAAAATTATCTTGATATCAAAACACTCTGATTCTGATTCTGACGTGTTTCAAAGCAGTCGGGACAGGAGCAACAACAGACTGTGAAAGTTGTGGACTGATCCAGAAACACCTGTTTGGATCCTTCCACAGGTAAACAGGTTGATTGGTAACAGGTGAGAGGATCATGATTGGGTCTGAAAGGTTCATCCTGGAGAGAGATTCAACACTTTGTGAACATGATTGGATGAAGACTAAAACTGCGTGGGCTGTAAATAAGATAAGATAAGATAAGATAAGATAAGATAAGATAAGATAAGATAAGATAAGATAAGATAAGCCTTTATTCGTCCCACAGTGGGGAAATTCACATGTTACAGCAGCACAGGTGATAGCAGCAGTTAAATATTAAGAACAAATGACAGTCTAAAAAAAGGAGATATACACAAGTTCGCATTACTTATTTACACTTTTGAGTATGGATATGAAATATAAAATCTGAAATATAAAAATATATGACCAGTAAAAATACACAATGGGCCTAAACTGAGGTAAGAAATGACAGCCTAGATACGGAATATTAAATATTAAGTACTAAATACAGAATATTGCACAGTGACTTGGTCAAGTATTGCACAGTGGGTGGAGTTACATAAAGTACAAGTATTGCACAAGAGTACTGAGTGTACTGAAAAAACAGTATATGGTCCATGGTCTAAACCAAAGTGTAATCGACGCAGTAACTAAAGTAACAGAAGGATTCAGGACTGTGAAGTTGCCGCAGAACAAGCGATGCAGTGCGGTGAGTCAGGAAAGTGGTGGAAAGGTGCGACAGCACGACACCAACCAGGATCCAGACTCACGCAGGTCGGTGAACTGGGCATGCAAATGATTCCAATCAGCTGCCTCTGTGTGAACACACACCCCGCACGCTCACTCTCTGAGCCCAGTGTTCAGCGAAGGATTAACAGGCCTCGGACTCTGACACACACACACACACACACACACACACACACACACACACACACACACANGCATCCTAGTATAATCCTTGTGAGGACCAGGCAAAATGTCCTCACAAGACAAAATGTCCTCACAAGACAAAATGTCCTCACAAGAAAAGTTGTTTGTCAAGAGTTGGTCCTCACAACTAGAGCAAAACATGCGCGCACACACACACACACACACACTCAGAGTCAGGTACACATGTTCAGCACGCGCGTGAAGCCCAAACAATCTCAGCGTGATGAACACCTTGTGTCTCCCTCAGCTCCTTTATTCCACAAAATCAGGCAGATCTGAGGACGAGCCTTGAGCTTCATGTCATCATGCATATGTGATGTGCATTTCAAATCTAAACAAAGTCAGTACGTGGATCTGAAAACCACCCACTGAATACAGATTCACATTTTACCTCCATCCATTTAAAGGAGGGGGAGGGAGGGGAGGGGGGGGGTTGTAGGTGAGAAGAAAAGGAAAAATAAGCAGAGGAGAGGATGTGGATGAAATAAGTATGGGGGGATTATTTCATAAACGACAGAATTTTCTTTTCTGTGTAAGTCATTTGATCCTGTCAAATATGCCTAAAGCCATACGCCCACGTGCTCATTGTCTGAAAAATGCTCAGTTTATGAGACCCCCCCCTCCTCCCGCCCTCCCTCCTTTCAAACAATGAGCGGAGCGGTTGGCTGCTCGGCTCCACATCAGCCTCTGCGCTCGCTGAAACCATGAGACGGCAAATGAGATTTAAATCGGGGGGACGCACGCCCAGGAGAACGGCCTGGCGAGCTTGTTTGTTTGTTTGTTTGTCCCGCGTCGCAATCAGCGAGCTAAATTGCAGAAGGCCTCGGTTTGTTGTGTTTACCTCCAGGACGGCCGACGTGGATGCAGAACAAACAGAGCGGCTCCCTCTCCCATCTGGACCCGGAGTATCTCTAACACCATCTCCACTCATCTCCACTTACACCACGCACACACACACACACACACACACACAAACACACACACACACATGCACACACACACACATGCACACACACACACACACACACAAACAAACACACACGCGCACACACACAAACAAACACACACACACGCGCACACACACACACACACACACACACACACACACACACACACACACACACACACACATTTTCCCTCCCATGTACTGCATGTGTTGGAGTCCTTATTTATGCTTTTAATTTTCCAAAATAAATTTTAAAGTCGCCATTTAAACGTTTCTTTAAAAGCAACAACAGTGGATTTAACAATTGTTGCTTGTTGTGATGAATCTACAAAGAATCGTCACCTAACCAACAAGCATTTTAGCGTCTTTCAGCCCATTGTTTTGAACAGCAGGCGGCTGTTTTGAAAACCTCAGGAAGTCAAACATTTCACAGCTGAGGATCCAGACTTTTCCCTCATGAATTGGTGACAGTGAAATGAAGCTAAATGAAGAGTGAATGTTAGACTTCTATTCATCAGATGGACACAAACATGATGCCAAATTAACACTAGTGTTTCTCATATAACTGACTTAAGTCATGTGACCATGTTGTGTTTGCAGCTTGTTTCTGTTGTGAGAATCAAATTCAAATAATTCAACACTTTTCTTTTTAATTTAGTCCTTTGATGAACATGTGATCAGCAGGTTCATCATTCATATGTGTCAGATCTGATGAGAACGAGCCTCATGAACATCTGTGTGTGTTTCTTTGTGTGTACTTTCACATGCATGTGTCAGAGTGCTGGGTTTGTTCAGGTGACGTCCCGCAGGCCTTATGTGTGTAACTACAGTGTGTGTGTGTGTGTTGGCGTGCGTTCAAGTGTGTGATGTTTCCCATTGACTTACATCTAAACACTGCAAATAAAAGTTAATGTTTTTTCCCCTGAGAGCTGTAAAATGGACACAGCTCTGAAAAATCTACCCATCGTTCCTGAATTTGTCAAATTATCATGATTTTCAGCCAAACCTGGCAACACTGCCTCTCTCTCTCTCTCTCTCTTTTTTTTCTTTTTTGGGGGGTTGACAAATGATATGCTCAGAGCGAGTGGAAAGGAAATGGAGAGAGGAAGAGAAAGCACTTGGCAGAGCAGCGTCCAGGCGAATCGGGGCGAGAGAAAATGCGGAGAATGAGCGATTGAACCAGTGTGGGAAGAGAGCGAGTGGGTGAGGGAGCGAGAGAGAGAGGGAGAGAGAGGAAGAGGAAGAAGAGGAGGTGGAGGAGGTGGAGGATATATTTAGAGCTGCTCCTAATCAACTTCTCCGTCAGTTTGTGTCTGTGGGGGCGAGAGAGGGAGAGAGAGAGCCACGCAAGTTCAACACTGAAAATCAATATGCAGCCCACTCGCTCAGCGAGAGCAGCGGCGAGAGGGGAAGAGAAAGTGAAAGGGAGAACAGGAAAACGACAGGATGAGGCAGAGACGGATGAGAGAGAGAGAGGACGACGAGGGTTTCGTCACTGTGGCTACGAGTGCAAACATATAGAGGAAACACAAAGAGCCGTGGCGATGAATCGAGTTAAAGATAGTTTTCTCTCTGCAGATGTTCAGTTCGTCGTCAGTTCGTCTCTTCCTGAAGATCCACAAGTCTCAGTTTGCCAAATCACGTGGACGTCGGCCAGATCCTTCAGGCCTCTTTGTGCCCCCCCCCTCCAAACGGCGTCTGTATCTGCTGAGCCGAGGCGGAGGGATACGTGGTCGGTTTGTTGCCGGGATACGACACCGGCATCAAACACCCGTCAGGATGAAGACGCTCAAACCTCTCTGACGAACTCAGGACCAGAATTTTGTCACTGATTTATGCCGATGACGTCATGTTGTGAAACTTAGCTTTTAAAGTCCAACTGACATCACATTTATTCAAATTTTTCTGCCATATGAAATGAACACCTGCTGAACATCTTGTTTTGCTGATCCTGAGCTTGTTGAACTTCTCACCTGACAGCAGTGATGTAGAAACGTACTCGCGGGTGTGTCAGTACACGATGACATCACTGATCACAGCTGAAACATTGAAGGTCGAAATGAAACTCAGAAAACAGCAACTAAAGTTTTGTGATGGCGCCTTTGGTCAATGTAAACTTTTTTTGTATTCAGCCAATCAAATCATTTTATTTTGAACAGTGAAGAATTCGAATAAAGACGCATTTTAAAATCACTGGCTTTAGTTGGACTCACTTCAAGGGTTCATCAACTTTTTCACAACAAAGCCGCCCTGCTTTGGCCTGACCACATAAATCCTCACGTGTGTGTGTGTGTGTGTGTGTGGATATTGATAGGTCTGACTTAAGGTCAATACTGTGTGGGCTATAATGAAGCCGAGATGCAGGAATGATAGCAACGAGAGCGTTTAATAGAGGAGGAGGAGGAGGAGGGATGGAGCTCGAATACAGTAGCCTCTTTTTAGAACAACCGTCTCTCCTCCCCCTCCCCCCTCCCCCCTCCTCCCTCCCCAACATCTCTCATTAGCCGCTGATCGATCCCCTCCCTGTGTAGCCCACACAGAGAGAAAACGCAATTAGAGCATTGACCAAACGATTGTGTGAACCGGTGCTCGATAGGTGATCATCACCTGAGAGGGGCGGCGGGCGGGTTATGAAGGGGAGAGCGCCGGGGGGCAGAGGGCGAGTGGGTGAGTTTGGAGTGAGGGAGCGTCGAGGACAAACTGAGATGAGACTGTGGGAGTGGAAGGAGAACAACAACAGCGGTAAATAAGAGGAGAAGCGAAGGCCATTTGGACAAGTCAAGAAAAAGTAATTGAGGGTTTTAGCTTTTAATCTGGTTTCTACAGCTGCGTTTTTACACATAAACTAAAACAGTAGATCAAAAATACACAACAACATAGATAATAACATAAGATAAAACTGTGAAACTAACTTCACTAATTTGCCGTCACACAAACTCAACAGAGGCTGACAGACTTTAAAAGGCTTTGAATTACAGCTTCTCACTAATAATGTGTCCAACACTCTTTGTCTCAGGCAGCGTCTTGGAAACTTTTTACCAACATCATTATTAAAATAAGCGACGACAGAGACAACGAGGAGCCTCCTGCTCAACATACATCAACTGGAAGTAAATATACTGTGTGTTTATATCATTATATAAATCATATATCTTTTATTTATAATAGAAAAAATGACTATATTGTAAATTAAAGTTATTCATTATCTTATATATCAACATGTCATATCTATCAATATCTAACTATCAATACCTCCTTAAAAGGTGGCGTTTTCAGATTTGAGGTCAGACTGAAATATTATGGGATGAATTGCCGATAAATGTGTTGCACACGTTTGCGTCGCCCGAAGCACTGATTATAAAAACACGGTGACCCTTTAACTTCTCATCAGATCCATCATCAGGTTTGTCCGATACTTTGATTTATGATCAAACACCTGCAGAACTGACGGCGTTCCCATCAGCCTCAGCTGCACTTTGTGTTTGCGCTGATGTCGGCGTGCAGCCTGTAAACTCTGCGTCCTGTTAGACAGCCATTCATTACTCTGCAGTTAACATTGATCTGAGTGGGTGAAATTAGCCAGAACCATTGACACCACGGTTGACTTCTGCAACCCCCGTCTCTCTAATGAGACTCTTATTGCTGCAAAATTAGGACCACATTTCCCATAAAGCCTCTCTTCTCCTCCTCCCTGTTGGCTTTGCATAAATTCACTGTCTCAAATCTCTGCGTTTAAAACCTCAAATGATCCTTCATTTACTCAAAGAGAGGAAACGCCGCTTAAATAAACCCGACAAATAAAGCGCTTCCACGTGAGGAGCAACGTTTCCAGCTTCATGAGGCCGTTTGAGGATTTAATTTGTTGTTCTTCTCCTCATGGCAGCTTGTTTCCAGCCAATTTAATTTTTACGCACGCTGATGAGATGTTTTTAAAGTTTCTGTTTGAGGGATGTGTCTGTTTTCGATTTGGTCTAACAACCTGTAACAGCACAAAGTTTGAGCTCTGGTTCTGCTCATGACTCTTTGTTAAATTGACTGAAACGTCCATTAAAAAGGTCGGAGTCAGTTTTTATCTGCTTATTTTTAACTGTATGAGCAGGTGCCACAATCAGAAGAAGCAGCTGAAGAAGATGATTTTCTATCTGTCACTTCATCCAGCTACTTTCGTCTTTAGTTCCGACTATATTTAGTTATTCTCCAACTATCACCAAACTGTTGTGAAAGTGTTGCTTCATCTCAGGGATCATGTTGTTTTTCTCTGTTAAATGTTTGCAGCGGGTTATGAAAGCGCTTTAACAGGAAGTGCCCTCACTTTCACTTCCTCTTTGGTTGTGTGCCAGAGAGAGGTGGCCTCATTGCTTCCTGCATAAATCCACTATATTTATTCTCTCTCTCTCTCTCTCTCTCTCTCCCTCCTCTGCATCTGGCTGTCTCTCACTCCCACTCTCTCTAACCCCTCTCCATCCCAGCGCCTCTGTTTCATGCAGTTCACCCAATTTCCTCTCCATCTCTTTTCTCTGTGTGAATAGCTTAAAAAGCAGTGTGCGCCACACTGATTCACTCATATCATGAATAAAATAACGCTACCAGTCACACAGGGTCTAAACCAGGCTTTGACACGGGTTTTTCGAGGCAGATACCAATATCAGTATTTTTAGGACGGAGCTGACAGTAGCAGGACGCCGAGCCAATGCTATGTATTTTTAAATGTCACTGTTTTCAGGCCAGAAATTTGGCAAAACATAAAGGTGACATCCAGATATTTATTCCCGACAGGATGGAAGAGCCAAGAGGACGAAAATATTTCTAATAGGTTTTGTTCTCAAAATCTGGTCATGTATTACTGTAACATACATAATTACATCGAATCAAGCTGGAGTCAGTTCTGCCCCATATTTTCTGTGTTTATTTTAATGTCTCTTATTTCTTATTTCTATGCTTTAAATCATCACATGTACTCAAAGGCGCTCACAGCACTGTGGTGCAAAGCTGGTGCCTACAAGACAAGAAAGTGGGAATAAATAGAAAAACAGAAGTTCAGATTGTCCCTCTGGCAACATGTCATGACATCACAAACCTCATCTCAGTTGAACAGAACTTCACTGAGCTGAATTCTCATTTTCCATATGCAAACAAAGTCAATCAATGAATCTGACAATGATATCAGTTATTGATTATTATACACCCCTGTTATTAAAGCAGCAGAGTTCTACCATCTAACCTGTCAGGTTGAATGAGGGAAAACAGTGTTTCGAGCTAACATGCTAACATAGTCACAAAGACAATATTGACATAATGTTTAACAATGTTTTAGCTAAGAATGTTAGCATGTTGCTAATTAGCTCTAAAGACAAAATGCAGCTGATGTGAAATTATGTTTGCTGGAATTTGGACGTAAACCAAAATAAACTGGACAAATTTCAATCCGTCCAATAGTTGTTGAGATGTCTCAGTCCAGACAAAAGCAATAGACTGATGATAAAAACAAAACCACCATCCTTAGAGTTATAAGAAGAGAATCACACACACTAGTTGAAAAATGTGTTTGCATCATCTCTGGTCAAAGATCAATTCAGTATAACAGAGTCTATAAAGGAGCTCATATTTGCCTTGTGAGGGACAAACCTCAGCGTCTGGACCATTCCTCATGTTAATAAAAGCCTAATATCAGTCCCATATATTCTGGTCAAATCCCGCTCTTATCCTGCCAACGAGGCGCCGCGTTCAGCTCTTATGAAAGGGAATAAAACAATAAATATCACAGCGAAATACCAAACAAATCCCGATATGTCAGCGGCCGGGAAAGTATTTCTCCCCCCGCGGCCTCCTCATTGATCCAGCAACATAAATCAGTGGAGGGAATCCTTTCACTAACCAATACCTGATGGGAAATCCGTCTTTGTCTCAGGTGCTGTGGTCATTTGTGCCGAAAGGTCAAAGATCAGTTAGAGCAGCAGCCAATTAAATCCCTGCAGACTTGACGCGAGGAGGAAACAATCTCCAACCCCATCTGTGGACCTTCGCCTCGGGGGCCCGGTCGCCAATAACTGCCCTACCTCTGTGTATGTGTGTGTGTGTGTGTGCACCTGAGTCCCATGTTGTATATTTTTATACATTTCTTTCTACATTCACCTCAGAGCATCCTCTGGCCTCTGTAGCTCCTGGCCTCCCAAAGACAGATTCACAGACCCCACATGAAGGAGCTAGAACCCGGGGCCCCTCCTGGAACCAGACCTGGACCAACCTGGAGCCGCCACCTGCAGGGATCAGCTCCGGGGTCAGGTGTGTTCTCGACTGACTGGTTCTGGGGAAGTGGATCATCATCTCTGTGTGTGGGAGGTGGAACCAGCTACAGCTAGTCAGGAACCAAACTCCTGGACTTTCAGGAAGTCAGGTGGTGCTGCTGATACAGACGACCTCGACAGGATGCTGTGAACTGCAGCCATGAAACAGACGATGAGGACGTGGTTAAAACTGACTTATTTAACAACTGGAAGTAAAATGTAAACAGCGTCTGAGTAATGGAAAGAATAACTTATGGAAGGAGAAATTAAGAGTGTGAATATTTTAAAAGGGGGAATAAATGGATGAATAAATAAATGTGAATAAATACGTGGAATACAAACAATATTGAAGGATTCAGCCTTGAAGAGATGTGACTTCTTTTCTCTGTGTAGGTAAGTGTAGAAGTACATGTAGATATATGTGTATATGTACACTGTATATGTCCTCTTATTATTATTATTATTTGACTATAAAATATATAAATATTATGATAATAGTATGAACATCATGTGTAAGCAAATTTACATTTACATAAATTCTTGTTCTCTTACAATAAAGTATAAATAGAAAAAGAAACGTTTTGCCACTACAAAAATATGTCTGTTAATGTGTGTGTGTGTTATTACTTTCACACACACACATACTCGGCGGTCCGAGGTGTCAGCGCACAGACTCAGCGCGCTGCCGGTGCAGAGGTCACTGCCAGCCAGCACACTCCATTTCCCAGGCTGCCGCGGGGCTGGCCGAGGGCAGCGCGGCGCCTTGTTCCCCGGCTTGATGAAACATGTCTACCTCGGCGTGTGTGTGTGTTAGGGGAGGGGCGGAGGGTCAGAGATGAATGTGTAGTATATATGTGTGTGTGTGTGTGTGTAATATGCTCTTTCTAGTTCAAGATGGCACTGACAAGTCAAAGGCTCATACATCATTCTGAGGCAGAGTGGCAGAGCGACATTTATGGCTGTCTGATGCAACTCTGTGTGTGTGTCTGTGTGTGTGTGTGTGTGTGTGTGTGTCTGTGTGTGTGTGTGTGTCTGTGTGTGTCTGTGTGTGTGTCTGTTTGTGTGTATGTGTGTGTGTGTGTGTGTGTGTGTGTGTGTGTCAGAGAGCAGGAATTCCTTCTCAAGTAAAGGCAGGTTTCACTGAGGTTCACTCTGAGTCAAAAACATCTTCCATGTTCACTGTGACCTCGAGTGGAGCCTCATCACAACCAGTCCAACACTGACACTGGGGCTGAACTCAGATTCTTAGTTTGGTGATGTTTTCACAAACCAACTCAAATGAACATGGACAAACATGCAAGAATATTTTTCCCATTAGTTTTGAGTTTGAGTTAACAAACAGCAACAAATGCATGTAAAAGGAAAAGATCTAATGACCAGTGAAACTTAGTGTGTAACAAAACCAACAGTCATGAAAAACAGCTCGAAAATTTGTGCTGCGATTTGAGCGAAAATGAAAAAAAGAAAAACTGGATTTAGGTGAAATCATGGCTGAAGGGATGTGGACAAAAGTTTGCACTGACAGAGCTGGAGGTGAGCGAAGTCCAGGAGAGCGAGCTGGATGTCGAGATACTGGCAAATATTCAAATCCTCAAACACCACACACACACACACACACGATGGATCCTGACAGAGCTGACGGCCAAATCAAACCGAGACGAAACAGGCGATTAACCGATTTAAAAAAAAATTAAAAGTCTGCTATTTTGAAAATTGAACGAACATTTGCTGGTCGCAGCTTCTTCAACCTGAGGATTTGCTGCTTTTCTTCCTCATTCATGATGTAAACGAAGGTTCTGATTGGTCGGTCGGACGAAGGAAGCCATTTGCTGTCTGTCACAATTCAAACAAAATCGTAGCAAACAACAGAATTAAACCATTTAAATGACGATGTTTTCTTCTTCTCTCCAGCCGTGTTTCGTCATCTTACATTCCAGCCATCAGAGTTATTTCCAAATGAAGGAGGTAAATATGCAGCATGCAGCGGCTTTTGGCTCTGGGTTTAATCATTTTGCTGTAGTGATCTTCGAGGAGGAAGCTGACAGAAATAAGCCTTCAGCGAGCTCGTAGTGGAGGAGGAGGTTGTAGACTGGAGCTAAAAACAAACTCCTAACTAAGCTGAAGGCATTAATAAGAGCCAGGGATGTCATCATCTCTGGATGTGTGCGCTTTACAGACGATGACTTCTCGCTTCTATCCAGTGGGCGGGAGAGAAAACAGCCTGCCAAGATATTGTTTCATAACATTCGGCTCCAACTCTTCCACGACCGTGAGCTGGTTTCACTGGCCGGAAAAAATCGTTGTTTCCCTGTCGGTCCCACGGCAACGCCATCCCACACACGCTCACCTCTGCGCAACCCGCTGGAGGGCCGAGCGAGGGGAGAGGGAGGAAGGAAGGACGGACGGACGAGGGAAGGAGGGAAGAAAAACAAGTCGGACTGCGAGGAGGAAAACCTTTGAGTATTGTGTCATCGCTGCCAGAGTACAGCGGACCGAGGCTCCGGTCATCCAAATGTGCAAGTAATAAAGTTTGGAGAAAACACACACACACACACACACACACACACACACACACACACACACACACACACACGCAAACAGACGGCGTAGCTGCAAGAACACAATCATCTGTTTCTCATTGTTGAGGAATCTCCTGAGCTGCTTCCAAGCCTCCTCCTCTCCTCCATCCTTCCTTCCTTCCCTCCTCTCCTCCATCCTTCCTTCCTTCCCTCCTTCCTCCCCTGCGCACTGCTTCCTACACTTCACACTGTAAACACACACTACACTCAGGGGATAAACTCACACACAAGTTTGTTTGGATCTCTGATATTGTGCATCTTTAAATTTTGGCAATGCACGTTTTTTTACGCCAACAAACTTTCTGCAGTCCATCAAAATCAAGACTCCATCCAGCTTTTATTAGCCGTTTATAAACATTAAGGTTTGTAACACACAGTAATATTTTCATGAGCACAAAGCTGAGTGTGTATCAGTGCCTTTTTTAATGACTGTACCTCAGTGATAAATACTTAATGAAGGCTTAATAGCACCTTATGAAAGTTGTAATCACATTATAAACCAATATTTAAAACATCTCTCGCCTCAATTACAAAGATACGTTTCAATTTCATAAGCAACACATTTAAACAGAGTCATTTTTAAATGCGCATACGTTTAGTTGTGAATTCATTCGTCTCATGCGGGAACGAGTTCATCGTTTTGTGTTTAAAGTCTGACACCTTGCAGATACATGTGTGGATGAATCTCATGAAAATCCAGTGAATTTGTTTGGTTGAAAATAAAAACAAATGTGAAGAATATAATTTCCATCATATGAAGAAACTTCATATTTAACAGAATCGTTTATTATTGAGATTAAATTTGTTTATGCATGTGTTTAAAAGGGTTTTATAGATTATTATAATATGCCATGAATCAGCCATTAACCCTTTACACACCAGTGATGGAGGCACAGCTGTGGATCAACATTTCTGACCCTTTATTTTAACCCCTCACATTTCAAACCACTGAATAAACAAGAAACAACAGGTTTATAATGAACTGCAACATTTTATAGTCATTGAAACTTACGTTTTATTGTTGCTGCTGTTCTGTTTGTACAGCAGCATCTGTTTCTGGAGGAGCTATAGATGCTGACAAATCCATTTATGAACACTTATATCTGTGAACAACTACATCACAGTCGGATATAAACAGTTATTAAATGTGCATCTGCTGTTAATAAATGTTTCATGGAGGTTGGAGGTGGCACCTACAGGCGCTGGTTTACATCAGGGGAGAGGGAGGAGGGAGTGGGGGGGGTCCAAACCCGAGCTGTCAGGACCCTCAGGGTCAGAGGAAAAACCACCGACTCAGCGCTCACGTCCAGCCATCGCTGCATAATTGCATCATCAAACCGTCACTTGATCCTCCCTCCGATGACAGACTGCACCGGCAGCACTTTCCCCGCTCACTTGTCACACATGTTGTGTGTGTTAACAAGTCCGACGAGGTGACATGTTTCTGTCCGGCTGCCTTTTCAGAAACACGGATTTCACGGGCTCTGTCAAAC
>JBBMOC010000004.1:14440019-14461453 GCA_037975185.1 Centropyge bicolor | reverse complement strand
AGAGCAAAGGGAGGTGGTTCGCTTCGGCCTGTCAGTCAAAGATAAAAACATCGAATCCCATCAGCAGCAGATCTCAGTCCTGCTGCTGGTGGAGGTAAAGAACAGTGGAAGAAGAACAGACGAACTCTCAGCAGCAACATAACTGAAGAAGAGATGGATGTACGGCCTCAAATCACACATCACACACAATCTCACATCTGTCCACATGTTTTGTACAATCAGTAAGGTTTGTTGTATGAATGGCTCCTGTCACAAAGAGCAGGAAACAGTGAGCTCACAGTTTGCAGTTGAGACGTCTTTGCTGAAAAGCAGTTGATCACAAAAACTTCCTTAACTCTCTAATCTCTTCATTCATCTTATCACAGATGTGTAACCACGAGGCCTTGCAGCTGCCACAGCCCCTGAATGCACTGTTATAAATCTGACTGAAGGTGGAATATGACAAAGTGAGGAACAGGTTAGAGGTCTGCTCAAGGTCAACACATGTGAACCAGAGCTGATCTCATCCAAAACCAGGACCTGGACTCCTTATTGCTCCTCCTCGATCTGAAGCTCGACTCATCAAAGTCTCCTTTATAGTTTGATTACATGAACTTTCTGAGGCTCAGCAGAGTGACATCACAGGAAGAAGAACAAACCGACAGCTCCTCAGCACAGCGACTTCTTGAAAAGTTATTGGATCTCCACTCTTTGTAATGTTTGACCTGATCGATTGCAGGATCCATCAGTGAGGGAGCACGAAACAAGAGAAATGAAATGTAATGCAGGAAAGTAAAAACCAAGCAAACATCACATTTGTTGTAATCCAGGAGCAGCAAAGTTCCCCCTCCATTTTTCATCCATCCAACAATCACAGCTCTGGTGTGTAACAAGAAATACAGCCTCACACAGCTACAGACTTCAAACCTTATTCAAATGTTAACAAGATCTTCCAACAGCAAAATATCTCCGAACAGATGAGCTTGATTTTTAGATTCATAAAATATAGAATAACGGGCTGGAGACGAAACGCTCGATCTCTCATTCTGAGATTCTATTTTCTGCAGGAGCCCACAAAGCTATCGATCTCATTATCTGTAAAAAAAAAAAAAAAAAAAAAGAGTAAGAGAAAGAAAGCAGACGAGGCGTGGTGGAGTACGAAGATTACAGCAGGACTGCATACACACCCAGAATTACCCTGCCTCCATGGCTCCAATCTATTTCAATTGGACATGGCTGCTGAGTGTGTGGCATCGGCTCTTACACACACTTCTGCACAGGCCGTAAACAGAGTGATGGAATGCATTCAGATTTGACACACACACACACACACACATGGACGCATCCAGATGAGCACAGGTACGCACGATGTTCGCATATGTAAAGACACACACACACACACACACACACACACACACACACGAGGCCACAGCAGACAGAACTCCAGACTCTCCGCCCCACACACCAGCTGTTTACTACTGTCAGGAGTAATAAACACAACATGAGTCAGTTTGAGAAAAGCATTTGTGAGAGAAATCTAAAACTATGAAACTCCATATGGTCCCCGTGTCTCCGTCTCTCTCCATCAGCTCTCCGTCCTCCTCCCTCTCTGCAGAGAAAATGCAGCGTTGCATGAGCTCGCTCCAGAGATGACAGATCATTGTAAACGCTGACAACCTGTATAACACTCATAGCTGGGAAATTAGACTCAAATTCTCAGCTTCTTTTGAGATGTAGCTCGGGATGAATTAAGGCAGGAGAGCGAGGCGGCGCGGCCGAGGATGACAGTGATGTTTATTGAGTTTTTTTTCCTCGACATTATGGCATGTCACTTTTAACAAGGCGCCATCGCAATATGTTACAAGCCGCAGATATTGTTTCAATTTCAGCTCCGTTCTCGTCCCGACCGCCGTGATTCAAAGGGATTAAAATGAAGTTGAGGAAAAGTCATTGAAATGCAAAGTACGTATTCATTTTTTCCCCTCCCTCGGTCCATTCAGCAGTGACGACTTTAAGCAGAGTTGCATACCAGCCTGAGCCGCAGGAGGAGAGGCAGCAGCACTTGTGCTCGACAGAGAGAGAGAGAGAGAGAGAGAGAGAGAGAGAGAGAGAGAGAGAGAGACTGTTATAGAAATGTAACACATTGCCATCTGCAGGCAAGTCAAATCTGCACGCACACACAAACACAGCCAGGGAGATTCACACACACACACACACACACACACACACACACACACACACACACACACAGAGGCGAGGAAGCAAGCGAGCAGATGAACCCGCTGAGAGCGAAACAAACTTGTCTAATTTAATCAGAAAACTCATCATAGAAAATAAATTGCACTCGTGAACTTGTTTATTATTCATTCATTCATTGTTGAAGCTGGACAAGCTGCTATTTTACGCCCAACAGAAATAAATACCAGCCCTGTGACTGTCGGTGGGTGATGTCGAAGGAGCGGACGGGCGTTAGCTTCAGCCTCACGTCTGACCCGGGAAATCATTAACAGCATGTAGGAGCTGATCGATCCTCGTGGAGAAATGTTCCCGCGGCACCGAGCGACCGAGCGGAAATGAGAACATCACAAAAAATATGTGTGAGAGCAGCAGCAGATGCTTCCTTGGTTTCTTCAAGTCGGAATTTGTGCAACAAGAACCAAACGCACAAGAGATCAAACGCACCCATACGCACAAACACACTGGAACAGCAGTTGGAAAACGGCTCCGACACATGTAGAGACACACACACACACACACACACACGCCCTCACACAGAATGAAATGAGAGCCATCAGAGGACCAGTGATGGAAAGCAAGGGTGACACCAGCCGTCAGCCAACATCAGCCCCGGGAAGATCGCTGTGACAACCACGACATCGACCCCTCCGAGAGATTATCGTCAGCTGCTGCCTGCCGGCTACCGGGCACACACACACACACACACACACACACGCACACACGGCCAACCCAACCTACCCAAACCAGAGACGATCAAACAGGCTTTTAAAAGAAGATTTGCAAAGAACAAAATGTGGTTGCATGTTTTCTGGATGGATTTTGATTCCGATCGTTTTATTTAGTGCGAACAATTCCGGCATCTGGGATTCAATGAGTTGTGTTTCAAAATAAAAGCCCTCCAATTCCAAGAATAAAACAACAGCGATGATGACGATGTCCACTTCCTGTTTGTGTTTTCTGCTACGTGAAGATGTGATTCTTGCTCCACATTCATTTCTATGTGTTTGCTCCTGGCGTCAAATTAACACCGACTCGTTCACTTCATGTCAAGTCTGATCTGATTGGATCTTGTCACATGAAATCACGAGACTCTCAAACGTCCAGTCACTTGAAGAGAGGGGTGGGACTAACCTCCTGATTGATTGGTCTGCCATGCAGCCCACGCTACTTCCTGTCCTGCCCACTCTTCAGCACACCACGTGACGAACAGTCCATGTCCAGCTCTCAGCCTCATTCAGCTTCTCCTGAGGGATCCCAAGACACCCCCGGGGCTGATGGGATATGTAGTCCCTCCTGCAGTTCTGGCTCAGCCCTGAGGTCTCCTCCTAGTTGGATGTGAAAACCTCAACTGGCCTCTTTTGAAGTGAAGGGGGATCGGCTCTGCTCTGAGCTCCTGGGTGTCTCTGAAGGAGCTGCTGGTTGCTTGTATCTGCAGTTTTATCCTTTCATTAATGACCTGAAGCTCACGGCTGAAGGTGGAACAGAGATTGACTTGTAAATCAAGATCTTCGCCTTCAGGCTTCCTCCTAACCACAACTACACCCACATTACTTCTGCTTCAACCTCGAGATCCTTGTTTCCCAGCAAACACTGCGGCCTCTGACTTGGACGCCTCTCGCCTATAGCCCCTTCACGACGACCAACAATGATGACCATGATGATGACGATGCGACGATAACCACAATGACGGTAATGAAAGGAAGCGACAGGTCAGCTCGCTCATGGTGCCTGTTTGTGGAAATCACAGTTATTTATTCGCTCTCTCAGACTCCACTTCACTTTACCCTGCTGTTGATTACACATATCGCCCAAGCCAAACTACCACCTGCTTAATCATCAATAACACCGTCACCCAGCGTTTCATCCAAACTCTCCACCAGTGTCCGTTTATAGGAAGTGTGAATGTGTTGGCTGTGTGAAAGACAAACAGGTGACGATCAACTCTAAACAGATATATAGGCTCAAAATTGACCTTTTAAAAACTGATCAGGTCGTCTTCTATTTGTTCAATAACTCATCCTGAACTGACACTAGACTGATCGTCCTCAACTGATTTATCTGGATTCAACACAAGTCGAATAAGTTTTCATCTCGTCCTCATTTCCGTCACACACTCCCGACTTTTAAAATTGATGATAATGTACATTTCATATCCAGCTTTCTTTCATATTCAAATGCTTTTAGAGTCACTGCGACAATCGCTCGCTCTCTGGCGACGCTCCTGCACAAACAAGACGTCCTCAACAGACACGACACATTTTAATACTTGGATTTTTTTTTGGTCTTACGTCATTATATTTGCTCCATTTTCCATCTTTTTTCATAATTAATCTGTTTGCATTTGTTGTCTGCATTTATCCCGTCTGACACTAATCCACTCTGCAGGAGAGAAACAAACTTGTACACGGACTTTTTCGTGTCTGCAGTAGGACGACGTCCACACGCAGACTGGACTCCACCGTCGGGCGCCGCACCAATCCCAGAGTGCGGCGTGTGATTTTTGAGCTGGTGGCGGCGGTTTGTACAGTAACACGTGTGAACTGGGAGTGAACTCTGCCGTGCGTGGTGAGAGCCCTCGACGCCTATGGGGAAGGAAAAGAGAAAGAGGAGGCAGAGAGGCTCCTCTGGAGATAAGACTCGCAGAATTAATCCTCTTGATGAAGCCTCAGCCTTGGCCCCGCTCTGTTTATCTGCCATTCAAAGGCTCCAACAGGACCGGATGGGAACATGGAAAATAGATTAGGCTTCTCCTGTCTAGACACCACACACACACACACACACAGGAAAACTCATAGCGACAAATGTTGACAAGGCAGATGACAAAGCGCGGCATCATTGAAAACGAGGATTTACGGAGCGAGCAAAGTGTCCCAGAGTTTCCTCCGCCGCTGAGTGAGCCGGTCAGTCACGCGGCGGAGAGACGACATCCGCAGGGATTCACAACATCTGACGAATCATCAAGACGTCCCGAAGATTAAACAACAAAATATGAGATCTGTCATAACTTTCGATGACTGTTTCCTGATCTGACGCCCAGATCGACACAACACTGTGAGTCTTCCAAAGAATATTCACAATTTTTGCTAAGGTACAAAAACTGAAGGGTTAAGGTTTAGAAGCTACTGAAGCTATTGTTGACTTTTGGTTGGAAATACAGTCACATTCTTCATTGACCCGCCCATCGGCCCTCACCTCCTCATCACATGGCCACTAGAAACCGTCGAGCTGCTGTGTCGTCATCTTCATCATCAGTCCAACAGAATCATGATCACTTTAGCTGTTTAACATTGTATGAAAGTGATGCAGTACTTTGGTTTAATATTGTACAAACCTGATTTCAAAAATGTTTGACTGTTTTATTTATGGTCTGTTGCTCTGTTTTATGTATGATTTTCACAGCTTTTTGGAATCAGGGTTGTACTAAAAAGAACTGATGGTGCAATGTCAGAATAACAAGTTAATGTCCAAACACGTTTCATGAGGGTTTCTATTAGACAACTGTGCAAATTGGGAGGTCAAACAAAAATGTACCTTCAAGAGGAAAGGACGATGCTTCAGTTGAAGTGAATGGGAAAAGACGTGTATTTGCAGGAGAGAAATATAATTTGGTCAGTGTTTTAGATCTGGATTGAAAGGTAGGATGGGTTTGACCTGCTGGACCTGGAGCTGCCTCCTCTGGCTCAGATGAAAACAGGAAGTGGAACAGTCCGGTGAAGGAACCTGTTCAAAGCTGGTGAACAGACGACCACAACCAGAGAGTCGGCTGGAATAAACAGCTGACAGAGTGTTACTGTGCTTCTCGAAACGCAGAAGCTACTAATGGCTGTAAGAAAAAAAAAGGTGAGAAGAAGTGACAGACAGTGGTGTCGATTCTGGCAACAGCTCAGCGAACAACAACAAACTATTAAATCCTTGGAAAAGCATTTTAGCACTCGGTCGTTGTGAAGTTCTCAGATTTAAAATTGGCAGTCGTGTCCCAGTTTGTAGCTCGGTTGGCTTCCTTTAACGCAGCATTGCATCACGTCCAGTCAGGACATCACAGTACAGTCGCCTATACTAATACTACACTGTCAAATATACTTAGAGTATTTGTAGTATTTCACAGAATTCAGTTTCTTTCGTGTTGTGTGTTTTTCAAACCAATAAAAAAAAGCTGGCAGGTTTTCACTGCTGTCATTAAAAAGAACACACAGACTCATGGCGGATACAAGTTTTAATTCTCTCATTTGTGGGATGATACTAATCGTCTTTGATTACTCATCTCGTTCCTTTATTGAGATTATCACCAGCCGTTTCGTCCTGATCCAATCGCTGACATCGGAGCTCATTCACTCCAGCTTTGTGCTTCACGTTCGGAATAAAAGGATGAAATTTCACTTGTTTCTGCAAATTGATTTCTCCTACAAATTGCTTCTCCCTGATAATGGAGCCATCGTGTTAATAAAAACAAAACGAATGGAAGTGAAAACCCATGTTAAATACACAGAAATGCCACAGGGTCCTGCGGGTGGAGTTCGTCAGGCTTCATGTGGAGGAGATGTGACGTCTGTGCGCCGCTTCGGAAGAGACAAACAAACAGTGAATGGCTGTGTTTGTGATGGATCAACAGGAAAAAAAAATCCTCGCAGCAGATGCCACGAGTGCTTGTCAGTCAAACGGAGAGTCCTGCACCGCAACATCTTCTTCCTGTTTCATTTTTCACGCCTCTGTCTTTGTCTTGCAAGGCGAAATAAAAATGAAGAGTTGGATTCTGATGCGTTGTTGGATCCGGTTCCAAGTTGGTAGAACACCAAAAACGAAGACCATCATCTCTTATTCAACTGTCTTATCTCTTTTTTTTCTGCTTTTTTTTAAACTGGCAAAGAGAATTTAGCTAAATAACCATGATATCAATCTCCCAAACTTTATGAAGTGACGCTGAAATCGAACCATCATCCGACCGACGGAGCGAGTGGAAGCTGTTTTCAGATGTTTGACAGAAATAAAAATATGCTTTGGGCTGAGACGTGTCTCTGATAAAGGCTCACCCATGTCTGCTTGAGGGCGAAAGCAATTTTCAGATCACAAAGCGGTCGATGCTGCCAAAAGTCAAACGCCTGCCTTGACCCGACTGATTGAGGCGCCGCATTAAGGGCAAGTAAAAGTGTCGGTCGGCGGCGAGCAGGGCAGCGAGGGTCTCCGGCACCTCCGAGCTAATGCAGCACCCCAGGAAATTGTTGAAATTAAGCACAAGATTTAAACTTTCAAAGCCATATAATCATGTTTACTTCTGCAAAACTGTGATTTAATGCACAGTTGGACATTTGCTCTTTAACCCCGACCAGAGGAAGAACAAAATAATTGATTTTTGGGTTTTGATAAAGTTGGTTTTGGTAAAGTTCCATGATGCTTGTTTAGGATTAAGAAAGTTCAATGTTCACCTCTGACTTTTAAAAACTGTCGCCCCAAAGAAATTTATAAGCATCTTCATTCTGGGTTTTGCCACGTCACTATTTCTTGTTTTGCTAACATGAGCTAACTTTAGCTGGATAATCGTTGTGTAACTGATTGTTATTGAGTCATTGCTGGCTTTTGTAATTTCTTTCATAACATTTTAGAAAGTTTTAGAATGTTTTTTTTTTTTTTCACAGGACCTGAACTAGAAGTGAACACATCTCGCCTCGCACGCAGGCATTTGTTGTTTCTTGCTTTTGGTTGGATGTTCCACCCACATTAATGCTGTCTGCTAACGGCGACACGGGAGGTCAAGCTCAGATAGGCTCGGCTTTCAACTCATTCTTTTCACCTCTTTTAATTATCCTAAAAAAAATTAATAGCCATGATGTCAAATCATGACAGACGTCACAACTCAACTCAAAGTTTTTAAGTCCATATGTCTTGTTTTTGTGTTGCCTGATGATGCCATTAAATGTGAACTGGTCTGCTTCTCTGGAAACTCAACAGCTGATTAAACATCATGTTGTGTCTCAGTTCCACATTCATCCATGTCTCATACTGTGTTTTTGTTCGGCTTCATCACCGGTTGCCAGACACTATAAGCAAGCACAGGTTTGCTCTGTGGTACCAAACCTGGCAACCTCACTGTGAGACTTCTCCCAGCTGTTGTTTGCCGAGACACTGTTCCAGCACATAAACCTCAAGCTGTCCTTCTTTACATTTCTGTTAACGAACAGGTTAATTATGCTCTGTTAATTACTGAGCTTCAGAGGTGTTTTCTTTCTGGAGGCAGGTCCAGGATTTCTGCTGAGCTCAGCAAAACACACGCACACGATTAACACCGGTTTCCTCATCTCACTCTCAAAGCAGAGTGTTTTCCCTCCAGGTGGATGATGGGAAATTTCTGGTCGAACCTGGAAACACTTAGAAGTAAATGAAAGGTTTGTGTTTTGAACCGACGAGTGTCTGAGTACATCACACCAGACCTGAGACACCAACTCAGCGGAGCGGCCGCTTCCACTAAACGCGCTGCTTTGAAGTCAGATTGATGCCCCTGGAGATATATACATTCATTTGTCACCAATTGCTTGTCATGGAACGAGTCATTCACTGAATTTGAATTTCTGCAATTTCGTCGGGTCATGTGTTTTCATTTGTCTGTCTGTTCGCAGCCATTTACAGAAATACATTTGGGTCAAATTCCACTATTTGCCATCAATTCAGAGGCAATTCTGTCCTGGTAAATGAAAGAGATGGAGGAGGGAATGTGTCTATTACAGCTGGTTTGGTGCTGAATGAGCTCCATATGTATTTACTGTCTTTGTTGGCGTGTGTGTGTGTGTGTGCTCGGGTGTGCAGGTGTGTGTGTGCGTGTGCAAACGTCGGAGGAGCAGAAACAGAGGCAGGGCTGAGATAATTGAAAAAAACACTGAACACAATGTCTATATGATAATGTCTCTCAGTGTGTGTGTGTGTGAGACAGCTGTGTGATGATAAATGGACTGATAGCCGATCTAGCTGAGCTTACACCCTCTAATTAGTTTTTAATTGACAGCCATTAAAGATCCTCATTCCCAATCCTGATTATCTGTTGCGCAGAGCAGCGATCTAACTGCCCCCTTCTCCTCCACTCTTATTCATCTTCTCTGAAGCTCATTCGCATCATTTTGGCCTCTTATGAAATTTAATATATAGCTTTTACATTTATTATATTATTTGCATTTAGTGGCCAAGCTTGACACAGGGTGATATTTTCATGAGTTTCGTTTTTTCATTGACACATTATAATTAGAAATTCTGTGTAAAAAGTGTCACTGACGGTTGACAGGAGATCATTTACAGATTTGTACTGATGTGCATGTTTTTACATATAGATGTCATTTAGAAACAGAAATGACAAGATGCTGTAAAGCAGCTTTTTATGATAAAAGCAGCAACTGTTGATGATGTTGAGCTTGATATTAGCAAACAGAACGTATAATTCATTTTATTGTTTGTGGAGGAGAAACCTAAAGAGATGCTTTCATGACAGAACTTAACCAAACCAATGTTGTCCATAGTTTGTTTTAGATGTTTCCTCCCAACTTATTTTTGCAGTTTCAACCAATGCAACTATTTTTCATTTCAACATTTTTCTTACTAGGTTCATTGTGGAGCTACAGGAACGGACACATGAGGTTTTAGCTAATGAACTGTGCCACTGATGGGAGCTAATAGGTCGACGTAACCAAAACATTGTGTATAATATTTGAATGTGATGCAAAATCAAGCGGCAACCTCCGGCGCTGAAAAATGAAGCCAATGCGGAAGTGCAAAAAAGCTGCAGTTCCTCGAATAACCACTAGAGCAGGCTGCAGAAGGGAGTCAATTACATTTGAGCCCCATGTTAAAATGTCCGATTTTACGACAGAAAAAAACATATTTACAGCCTGGTTCAAAACATGGCTCTAGTCTCATAAGCTGTTTTTCTACTCCATGACAACTCTGGGGGGGAGGTAGGCTACCAAGATGGCTACGCACTACGATTTGCTTCATTTTTGCTCTTCAGAAACCTATGGGTGACGTCACGGACACTACGTCCATATTTTATACAGTCTATGGGAGAAACCTAAAGAGATGCTTTCATGACTAAACTTAACCAAACCAACGTTGTCTATAGTTTGTTTTAGATGTTTCTTACCAACTTATTTTTGCAGTTTG
Source organism: Centropyge bicolor (assembly GCA_037975185.1). Taxonomy (NCBI): domain Eukaryota; kingdom Metazoa; phylum Chordata; class Actinopteri; family Pomacanthidae; genus Centropyge; species Centropyge bicolor. The sequence goes on along the minus strand of JBBMOC010000004.1, from coordinate 14,451,100 downwards.
AACCAATGCAACTATTAGTTATGTGAACATTCTTCGGAATGGATACATGAGGTTTTAGCTAATGAACTGTGCCAATGATGGGAGCTAATAGGTCGACGTAACAAAAACATTGTGTATAATATTTGAATGTGATGCAAAACAGGAAATCAAAGTTAAAACACGAAGCAGCTCTGCAACAGTGGGAACAGTTCAGTAACTCATTATGGAAGAAGAGCAGAGAGATGAAAAGAAACGAAGGGAGAGAGAGATGCAACTAAAGGTCAGATTCAAACAGGCTGATGTTGATGGTCAGTGTCCTGCAGGTTAGTCAGAGCAGCATTAATCAATCACAGAAGTTAGGATTGAAACGTCCTGTGTCTCTGTTTGATACCTGACATGATCGTTCATGTCATGAAACCTACACAAACAGGTCTGTAGGCCACTGCTCTGTTGAAGGTCTAATGACCCCTGAAGCCTGGAGATATGAGACCTTTAACTGGAGCAGATTCAGCTGATGTTTGGTCACCTGACTCTGACAATCCTCTTGGTCAAAGCACAGAAACACTTCCTATATTTATCTGCATGTAGAGGCACACGAGCGCAGAGGAGCTGCTGCTGCCTCCGTCGTGTTTCATCGACTCAAAGCGCGGGACAGCGAGGAACGTGTTTCATCAAGCATGTAGCAGAAGTTTCAGGATGACAGGATGAGACGTGTTGACAGGAACGTGACACTCTCTGTTGTTTGTTCTTCTGCGAGGTGTCGCTGTCTCAACGACTGTGTGTGTGTGTGTGTGTGTGTGTGTGTTATTGACACACAGACTGTCGAGCATATGTGATCAGCTTTCATGCCTCCAGTCTCTGTCTGTCATTAGTCATGAGCAGCCTGGTTATTCAAAGAAAGTGAGGCTGTGAATCCGGCGCCACGCCTTCACCCGTCCACCGATACTGACCAGGACCGAGCGACTTATCAGGAAAAATACATCCTGCTGCTGTCAGAAGAGCTTCTTTCTACAAACTGAGCGTCTGAGACAAACATCCTTGTTAAAGCTGAGCTGAGTTTAGCTTCATCTGAAAGGCTCTGAGAAGGTTTTATGAGCCTAAAGGTAGAGGTGGGCGGATCGATCCAAATATCGATAGTATCGATACCAAGTTGGTATCGCTATCAGATCGATACTAGCGTGATGAGATCGATACTTAAATGTCAATTTCGCTCTTGTATGTGCTTGTGCGGTCTCGTCAAAGAGGCGACAGCCAGGTCGCTGGACTTGCCGCTTCTTCTGTCTCACTCTCAGCGCGGAGCAGACACACTTTGCTCCTCCTCCCCCTGTTGTGCTCTGATGTTGTACCGTCACGTAACTCAGCGGCAGCAGGCCACTCAGCTCTCTCTCTCAAAATGCACACATAACAATGTTTGGGGGAAGTTTTTTTACTTACTGCTCTTTTGCTTCTGTTTTTGATAAAAAAGTATTTTGCAGCGGCCTTTAAACTTTGCCCAAATTCTGTCCTTGGTTTTAATAAAATAATCCCAAGGGGAAAAACAAAAACACCAAAGGGTCAGCAGTGTGATGGTACATCAACCTAAAATATTAAAAGTATCGGTATTGATATCGGTATCGGCGATACTGCCCCTGTATTTACTTGGTATCGGATCGATACCAAATCTTGCAGTATCGCACACCTCTACCTATAGGAGCTGGAAATGCACAACAAACTCATGGAGGAACATCCTTCAACTCATCTCAAAGAAATTAGGAAAACGAAACATAAAGTTTTCAGCTGACAACAACAACGAAAATACAGCAATCTGAAGTAATGAAAACTGATGGAAATGTTTGAGTTTTAAATTTACAAACACCGGTTGATGTCAGCTTCAATCAAAAGAGCATTCAAGCTATAACAAAGATGACATCGTGTTCATTGATCCTCCATAAAATCTGCAAGTCGTCCGAATGAATCAGGAGAATGTGTTGTTGGTCCCGGAGACTGAAGCCTGTTCAATGATCTGATAACACTGTGGTTACGGATTAGTTAGGTTTGAGCTCAGGATTACTTTGTTAGTTTTGGGAAAAGAGTAAATCAGATTTGGTTAAAGTTAGGGAGCGCCTGCAAAAAGTTAGCAAAATTAATGTTAAGGGTCTGTAAAAAAACAAACAAAAAAAAACAAAAAAAAACAAAAAAAAAACAGAATTCTTGTCTGTTAAAGTTGAATGTTTGTTGGCTCGTCCATCCACCTGACGTAGACCAGATGTATCCTGAGGTGGAGGCTACATCTGGTCGAGCGTCGTAATGATAATGAGAGAACATCAGCTTTTTGAATTTGCTTGTGTCACAGTACTTTGAGCTCTCTCAGCCACCGTAGGTTCGAGCTCAAAAAACTGCTGAGTGTCGGAACTAACTATAGAAGCCTGTGTAAGAATTCAAGACTAATTGGCCCAGAGCCCAAAAAAGCAACACACACACACACACACACACACCCTGTCGCGGGACAATGCGCCCGAGGCCGAACCCTCTCCTGCTCTGCGGTGTACAGGAGCACGAGGGAGCTGTGTGGAGCCGCGGGCTATCAAAGCATCTGTTTATTGTCTTCAGTCCCAGCATCCATCAGATCAAAGAGGAGGTGAACCCTGGCTGAGTGACCGGCTTCATCCACACCCAGCGAGCACGCACACACACACACACACACACACATACACACACACAGAGACACACACACACACTGTAGGTACAGGACAGGAGAGCGCACACACACACACACACACACACACACACACACACACACACACACACACAGACTGTAGGTGCAGGACAGGAGAGCACACACACACACACACACACACACAGACACACAGACTGTAGGTGCAGGACAGGAGAGCACACACACACGCACGCACGCACGCACGCACGCACGCACACACACACACACACACACACACACACACACACACTGTAGGTGCAGGACAGGAGAGCGCACACACACACACACACACACACACACAGACTGTAGGTGCAGGACAGGAGAGCACAATGTACTGAGCTTAATATTCAGGTCTGAGAGCGAGATGGATGATGAAATGAAAATTAAGAAATTTAACTGAAGGGAAAGAAAAATGGAAAAGAGAGCAGAAGCGACAGAGATGGAGAGAAAGGATGGGCCGAAATAAAAAGGAAAAAGCAAAGTAAAAAACGAGATGTGTGGAGCGACGGGGGGAGGAGGGTGGGTGCTGAGGTTCAGAGCTGTCGATGTGTTGGGGGGGGCGGGGGCGTGGAGGGCGGCGTTATTAGAGGTCATCTCTGTGGATTACGGAGGCAGAGTTCAGCGCACAACGGCGCCATGCAATTTACCTCCATGAAAAATAGATGCGGCCGAGGAATGAAGTGACACATGCACTTACAGGGGGAGACGGACACGGGGGCCGGACGCTTGTGAAAACAAACCCAACGGCCTGGGGAGATGACAAGGTGTGTGTGTGTGTGTGTAAAACTACGATATCCACCGCTGCACTGATATTTCTATTAAATAAGTGTTTGAGCTCAGAGTCGACCCCGAACATCACACAGTTCCTGGGCTGTTCTGTTTGACTATATGGGATAAATACAAGAAAATACTGTCTTCATATGTTCAGATCAGTATTTCAGATCCTTCTTACATGATCTGGAATATGTCACTCCCCAATCTCAGGCTCTATGAGGGAGCGACGAGGTCAAGGTCGTCTTTCAGTCCATGAGCTGCACCCTCATCATTATCAACTGTTATCAACACATTCTGGATTAGAAAATTCATTCTGCGTGTGCTGACCGACTGAACTCTGATCCAAAAAGTAAAGCACCATTTAAACATGGTTGAAAGAATCTGAGTTCGTTGCTGAGGTATTGAATCGATCACAGCAAATGATTTACTTAAATGTTCAGTTCAAGATTTTCCAGTCGCTCAGAAAGTATTTGAGTGACATAACAGCAGATAATACTGTAGGTGGAAGTGGAATTTCAAAATAAAACAAGCATAACATTTAGTAGTAAAGGAGTATTTATCCATTGACACTTTTATATATATATTAAGTATTTGACTACATTTGACTTTATGTACAGGACACATAGCATCTACTCATAAAATTTGTATCCACTCATATTTGTCATATTAGTTGCCAGCTTTTAATGTGAAAGTTGATTCCACAGTGTAAACAACAGGACTCATCACATGTGAAAATGTCAAAATCACATCAAAATCTGAACTGAGATCAATTACTCCAACTACATTAACAGTTATCAGAGTCCTCCTCTGGAACCTCACTGCTCTTTCCCCTAAGAGCTAACACGCGGCTCCATTTAGCTGCTGTATCTTCTCTCACTGACCTGTTTATTACGGCTGCCGACGCCTGGCCGAGGCTCAGAGCAGCGCGGTGAAATGTGAAATCTCCTCCCGAGCTAATTTGATTCAAGGTGCCATATATTGACTCGGAGTGATTCTGCACCGCCCACACGAGGACATCATTTTCCTCCTGGGAGAGCGGGAGCTTCTGCGGCTCGACAGCTCCGGACTGTCCCCTCCATCATGGAGCTGTCAGAGCGCTGCGGGGCACAACACCAGCTCATCATGTATTCGTCCTAATCCGGCCGAGCTGCAGTTCAGCTCCACGCCTCCGACCACCAAGCCTCCGCCACTCCATAAATAAACACAGAGCAGCCTCCCCTTAAGTGACCCGCAACGCTCCGACCCTGAAATGTATCTGTGCATGTGTGTGGCCCAAGCGGCAACCTCCGCCGCTGAAAAATGAAGGCAATGCGGAAGTGCAAAAAAGCTGCAGTTCCTCGAATAACCACTAGAGCAGGCTGCAGAGGGGAGTCAATTACATTTGAGCCCCATGTTAAAATGTCCGATTTTACGACAGAAAAAAAAACATATTTACAGCCTGGTTCAAAACATGGCTCTAGTCTCATAAGCTGTTTTTCTACTCCATGACAACTCTGGGGGGGGGCGAATTTTTTTATAAGGCGTTCGTTTAAAATATACAGCATACATCATTATGCACAATTCATAGCTGTCAATCTAAGTGGCGCCACTTTGATTGACAACTAGCCACTGACGGTCTAAAGGGCGTCACCCCGGCTAATTCTAGTCACTGAGTTTGGGAAAGAGATCGTCGTGGGGTTAGCCGGCTAGCAACGATATTTAGCATTTAACCTAGCTGGTTAGCCGTAGCTAGTTTGATTATTTCGAATAAAGCGGCTTTTTTCAGCCAATAGCGTTCATTCGACCCGCCTCAGCTCCGCCCTCGCTCCACCTCTTTGTCCATATTTGGAGTAACTGGAGGTAGGCTACCAAGATGGCTACGCACTACGATTTGCTTCATTTTTGCTCTTCAGAAACCTATGGGTGACGTCACGGACACTACGTCCATATTTTATACAGTTTATGGTGTGGCCACAGGCCGGGCCGCGGCGCCGCCCCCCCCTCCCGCTCTGTTGACAGAAGATAATTTGGTTCTGACAGCAGATGCTGCCGTCCTCTCCTGAGCTCCTATTAGAGGCAGAGAGGGATCGCGTCTGACAAGCAGCTCCCTGAACACAAACCGTTCTCCAGCCTCTTCTCTGCGTTCAGCGGCCCAGCAGGCGCCGCCAGCGCCGCCGCAAACGAGCTCCCTCGCTTTGCATCTCACCCTCCTCCTGGTTGTGTTTTGTCGGTGCAACAAAAGGAGACGTTTGTGGTGGCGTCGGTGATAAGATGGCGAGAAAGATGCATCTGGATCCAGCTGCTCATTCAGTGTCAGCACAACAGAGCGGCCACATTTACAGCACCGGGCTCCGTGTGGAAGCAGGAAATTCCATTAAGCCACAATATCTGATGTTTTTCCTGCTTCACGCTCGTGTGCATCAACTCCACACTTTATCCAGCTTAACCACAGACTCTCCATCTCCCACCAGCTGACCTGACATGTGCCAACAGTTTGTGGTTTAAACCCGGACAAGTGTCTCTCTCACACACACACACACACACACACACACACACACACACACACACACACACACACATCGTCAGCCAATCCCGCGGGAGGAGCGGCTCCTATATCCTTTCTGCCTCCATTTAATATTTCATCCCCTGACTGGAGGCCTCATGTTTTATTGAGCCAGTCGCTGCCATCGGAGGGGATGTACTACATTATGCACCATCATTTATAAATGACCGCCAATCAATGTCTACTCTCACACATAACGCTCGCTAAACGGCGTCCCTGCCTTCGCCCAGCGCTCGGCGATATAAACACCTTCCTCCCAGAAATCACAGAGTCATCGTTCCCAACTCGGCCGGAGGAGATGAGGGAGGGGGGGGGGGGATCTCAGCTCCCCTGGTTTACTTTGCTCCTCCTAATGTGAACTTCTGACATAAATATTTTACTTTGTTCTGTTTTTCGCTCGCACACACGCGAACACGCCACACACTCAGCCGGCGGGCGTGTGTGAACGAGGGCCGGCGAGTTACAAAAATCTACACAAACATCTCGACGCGTCTCGTCACCGACACAGTGATTTAGCTCTCGACAATTCTGTTTGCTCCAGTTAATGCGAATTCCTGACAAAACCCCTCTTGCTTCCACGCGCACACACACGAGCGCGCTGACACTAGGTGATGGCACTTTTAGTCTCCATAACTTGGCCCTTGATCACTGTAATCAAACATAGGCAGCATCAGCCTGAAGCTCCCGTAATTATGGGCTGCTCGGGCCCCTGCGCGAGGAATGCACAAAAACACACAGCGAGTGAGCGGGTGCACGTCGCTCGACAATTCCAAAACATACATGCACACACACACACACACACACAGGAGGAGGAGGCGCGGGGCGGCGTGTGCGCCCGGCTGCACGCTCGGCACAGACGGAGCCTCGGTAAAGGACACTAATGAGTCCAATGAGACTGAGGGGAAAACAGCTCCTGAAATCTACACCAGCAGTAAAACACCTCCGAGAGGCTGAGGGGGAGCACAGGGAGCCGGGTTGACGGAGGGGCGGGCGAGGCGGGTGAGGAGGGAGGAGGGGGCTTCAGAAGGTAAAAGAGAGAGGAGAAGGAGATGAAGATGGAGCGAAGGAGGGAAGAGGAGAGAAGTGACGGCAGCGATGGTGGTAGGTGGTGGGTTGCCAGGGCCCTAGCGATGCTGTTGCCAGCTGTAACCATGGTAACAAGTTCCCATGGTGCATGTGTGGTGCAGCCGGTGAGTGTCAGGCTGGGGGTGTGGGGTGATAAGTGAGTGTGGACGGGGGGGGGTAAGGTTTCTTTTTTTTGGCCTGCGTCCCACCTTTATCAGCTGCCCGGCAGAGGAGGGCCTTATGTAAGCTCCGTTTTAATGACGCTGCCGATAAAAACGTGTGGTGCGGTTACATAAAATCATATTTTTACTAACACGGCTCATAAAGCTGGGTTTGTGAACGAGAGGACGGTCGTTCCAACGAGCCTGCAGCCGCTCAGAGGCCTCGATGAACGAAGGCCTGGGGCCCGGATCCACGGGAGCCAACGGCTTGATCTGAGCAAGGTCCCAGCCAATGGGAAGCCTGAATCACTGCAGCCGAGGCCCTGCAGTGATGTCATCATCTAGTGACATCATTTCTAAGAGCAGAAGGACTGAAACTGGTCCTTCAACAACAATAGGCTAATTAATTGTTTCCTCATGAATCAGGTAGAAAATAGGTCAACTTTCCACTCTAAGACAATATGGATCATTTCATGACACAAAGCTTGGTTGATTTCATGATTTTGAGTTTTGCCCTAGATTGTTTTGGAATTTTCTCCACCTACAGTTGGAGCCTTAGTGTGACACAATTTAAACTATGATGTATTTCAACTGAATCTTTTAGTTTTGTCCATCATTTCTAGTGTCATGATGATGTTGAAGTCACCAAAAACATCACTGACTCTGGATATTTGTGGAACAATTTTGTTGTATTTTTGCATCACAGCTGTTGACCTGGTGAGTAAAATGTCTACATGACAAATAGAAAAAGTGGCCAACACTAAAATATTTCAGAATAATGTCCTTTGCTGTGACGGTCTGTCGAGAGCTCAGCAGCCAACATTTAACAAATAAGTCAAACAAGACTGAGAGTCATGTTTTTTTCCTGCACATCATTAATGTGATGTCGTCTGCAGGAGCTCAGTAATGCTCCAAGGTTATTTCCTGTTCGTGTCAGTGTTGGTACATGGGTGTGTCCATGTTCTGTCCTTTGCTGTAATGGAGCATGTTTGTTCCCGGGTCATTAAAGCGAAGCAGCGAACTCGCCCACTGGGCCTCACATACACATGCAGCAGAGCTCAGCACACGGAGAGAAGCCAGCGCGTCTGCTTCCACTCGCACGCCTGACTGCTCGTGGACCGAGTCCAGTTTGCTGGAAAAGCCGGTGGCGGCTGCAGCGACCACCACCGGGGAAACACGGGCAAGCAAAACGATTTATTAGCTTCAGAACAGAGCGTCCGTCATGAACGTGTTGTTCCAGGCGGCGGGGGATTAGCCCGCAGACGGGGGCAGGAAAAACACTGGTTTCACTTAATTTACTTTTAAAAACAACGACTTTCAAGGGGAAGGCGTTTTCTCTGACTGTACGAGAGCAGCAGGAAGCTCCCGGTCCCCAACCACTGTCGCCATCATGTAATCACCAGCTTCAGCTTTTAGCTGCGAGAACTGAAGCTGCTGTTTGAGATCAGACCTTTCAGGTTTCAAATGACAAATGTGGTATGTTGGATTTGGACTGAAGACGTTTATATTTGACTGTTTCTCTTTTTGATACCAAGGACAACGACACCAGGATCAATAAAATTGATGTCAACAGTTACAGTAAATGAAGCATGGTCACAATCAACGCTGATTCAGTTCCACCTTTGCTGCATGTCACCTCTCTTCCCCCATTTCCTGTCTGTCTTTTCACCTGTTATTGACCAATAAAGACAAAAAATTCACAAAAAATAAAGCAATAAATAAATCTGCCAACACATGCTACGGATGCTACATGCTACAAATGATCGTCCTGGAGACGTGTAAAGTCCAAGATGTCCCCAATACAATGTTATAATCCTTAAGATTTATGGATACAGAAAAACTCTCTGGTCAGTCTCTGTCTTAATGAATGTATTTATTAAGGTACTTCAATAAGGTAGTAAACTAGTGTGATAATAAATCTTAGCAGCTCAGTCATACTTGAATAATTCTCATTTGGGTTTTTTACCCTAAACACAGAATTAAATTCACAGAGACTGAGAAATAAAGAAATAAAGAAAGACAATATTTTAAGGCACATAAACTATGGTTAAGATACAGTCAGGCCACTTAAACACCTGGTGAAGTTGAGGAAAAGAAGCCTCCGATGGGAACAGCCACCTTCCACTTCTTCACTCTCACACCACTTCCTGCACTAGCAATGAACTCTGGGACTGGATTTAAATCATGAGCTGCAGAATCGTCCAATATGAACTCACAGCACCGTCACGGACGAGGGGCCAGCAGCTCCTCCTCCGGCCCCGCAGAGCCTGGGATTCAGGGCCTGATCCCTCTAAGTCGGCTGTTTGCTGCGGGTCAAAACAATAGGCTGCTCGCTGTAAGGATAACACACGGTGTCAAAGGTCACCGCCGGAGAATGAGGACGATCCATTACGTCCCCGCTCCCTCGTAGCGAGACGCCACAAACACGCACCGGGAACAATACACACATGGAGTCCGAGTGGACGTGTGAGGAATGAATTATTCTTGCCCATCTATGAGTGCTGGGGTGTGTGTGGGCGTGTGCCGCCGCAGGCGAGCGCGTAACTGTTAAAATGTGTATTTATGGACGGACGGATCAGAGTGTGAGAAGAGAGGAGGGAGAGGAAACACATACAGCTCTCTGTGTGCAGAGCATTATGAAACTGATTGAGTTTAATGAAAGATTATGAATGAATGAATCCATGACAGGGATTAGCTCATGCTATAGCAACGCTGCTCTATAGCTTCCTTTAGCATCCAAAGATTCTGAAAAAAAAAAAAAAAAATTGGAGCAACTCATCGCAGGAAGCCGATTGGCTCTCGCTGCTTTCAATGGCTTAAATGCATTTATTTATAAGCTAGCATCAGAATGAGGCATCACACCTAATTTCACAGTGAAATATTCATTAGCAGCTCCTGCATGTAGCATGTTTAATGTCAGCGCGTCTTCCTACTGTAAAAAAAAGAGATAAAAGACAGTGATGCTGCCCAGGGAAGGGGGGGGAGGGGAGGACGGTGGGAGAGAGAGACGAAGAACACAATTTGATGTTATTTATTATAACGATGTTTGTCTGCTGAAGTGGCCACAATTATTCAAGAATTATTCTCTCTATAATGGCTTTAAATGCTGCGTTTGGAACAACACACAGAGAAATCCAGAGCCCAGACAAAGATCTCCGCTTGTTATTCGCCGGCAGATGCGCGTTTTCGCCAGGATGTCATTTGGGCCGATCCATCACGAGGGCGGTAATGAGGTCTAATGTTAGAGCCCACTGTGTCCTAATGACGCCTCGGCTGTCCCGTCGCCAAGCCCACTCGCTCCAGCCGCGGACCCCCGCCGGGCTCCGGGCAGCTGGGACTTGACATCTGACCTTTAGTGAGACAGCCCCCTTCATCACAGCCCAAAGCACAAGGCCGGTTCACGAGCTGGACGGGGGCTGCGTTGATGTCTCTGTTGGTCGACGGCGGAGAAGAGCTTTTGTTGTTTTGATTAGATTGAGATGGAGTTGACCACATCCAGCATCGTTCTTTCATAATCATGATCTTCATTAGACACGTGACGGGTCAAAGGACGACTGAGCATCATATTTGTGAGAGTTTCAATAGAGTCACATGATCTGAATCTCTGTTAATCCAAGAGTTTGATCCAAGCGGCAACCTCCGCCGCTGAAAAATGAAGCCAATGCGGAAGTGCAAAAAAGCTGCAGTTCCTCGAATAACCACTAGAGCAGGCTGCAGAAGGGAGTCAATTACATTTGAGCCCCATGTTAAAATGTCCGATTTTACGACAGAAAAAAACATATTTACAGCCTGGTTCAAAACATGGCTCTAGTCTCATAAGCTGTTTTTCTACTCCATGACAACTCTGGGGGGGGCGAATTTTTTT